>JAUMTR010000016.1:7826967-7915238 GCA_032270685.1 Microctenopoma stevenorrisi
GAGCGGGATGATTCCTTAAATTTTTCCCATCATGCCCTGAGATCTTACATGTGCTGCATGTGCATAACTCTGGGCGGAATGATAACTCAGTGGGTAGAGCAGTCGTCTTCAAACCCGTGTTCGATTTCCAGTCTCACCAGGTTACATGTCGAGGTGTCCTTAGACAAGACACTGATACCCTGTAGTAGCGCAGACACGGGTCTAGCAGCTGTTCAAACCACAATTTCCCCAAGGGGATCAATAAAGTATTTATTATTATTATTATTAATCATTTAGTCAAGTTGACAGTTTCCCCTAATAAAAAAGCAATGCTTTGAAAAATGCTGAAGTATCAAACTAGTCTATAAAGTGGAGGATTTGTTAACTGCTACTAAAACGATCAATTGTAGCAGATAAAGCGTTTTTTTAAGGATTGAGTGTGAGAAAGAAAGAAAGGAAGGAAGAAAGAAAGAAAGAAAGACGCTCTCCCAAGGTATTAAATTTTGATGAATGCACTCAGACAAGTTTAATGCTCAGGTTTAACCTTAACAGCTGCACATATAATGGTGAGAGTGTTAGAAAGCAAACGTTCAGGAACTGTGAGTATCTGTGCTGTTTATGGACATAAGCTGTGCCTTTAATTCAGAAGAAACAAACATTGGAAACAGCACGACGGCATGTCGGCAGTCATGATTTGAATGATAGACAGCATCTTCTGTCTACATAGCATTAGGTTGAGAATGTATAAAACAACTACTGCAAAAATTCAGAGGCCACATTAGGAGATTTGAGTATAGACAATAAAGATCTTTATAACTGTATTGAATTGTATTAGCAAGCCATGGTTCTTAGGAATGACAGACTACTGTGATTCACTTAACAAACCTAAAATAGCAGAGCTACATCACACAAATAGCAATTCCAACGAACAACAACATTTGAGAACAGAAGGTCACAGGAAGAAAATGAATCACAGATGAGACGTTGTCTAAATCACAAATTGAATGAAAGGCTTGAGTGAGTAATGCGTGTAGGTGTGGGCACAAACTGTCGATCCCTAAAATTGCAGAATAATGTTCCAAAATCACCAGAACTCGTCAATAAATGTCAAAATCGGATTCGTACAATGTGACGCAAATAAGCAGTGAGCTTAGGACACACTCAAGACAAGTTTGGAAACTCAGTAATAATAGTCATAGTTTGACAGTTATTGGTTCTACCTACTCTCCTCAGCTTATTAATGAGAAGCAGGCTCATGTTTGACAAGTTTATTAATATCATCAGCAAAGTGTGTTTTCAGTTTGATCTCTTTAAACATTCAGCTCCTGCCATAAAAGGTAAAAGTTGCTTACTAAATCTTTTATACGAGGCGCTCGAGTAAATCATCTCCTCGTGCACCAACACATTTGTCTGAGCATCCTGTTAAATAAAACATAGAGGTTAGGTTACTCTACTGCAACCTGCCTATGGCTGTGAAGGGAATACTTGCTTTGAAAGACATTTTTTTATCACCTCATCTCCTTTTACAAAAGCCACAGCAAAGCACATTTTCCTCAGAAGAAGGGCAGCTATTTGGTTTGTAAAAAAAAATGCTAGGTTTCACTTTCAATTGAGGTCTGGCGTCTGTACAGCATACACTATGATGTGGGCTGGAGGGGCCCAGAGCAAAGCATCTATTATAAGGCCCAGACAGCCTGCAACTAAAGCAAACACTTCACTGATTTGCAACACAGGCCTCCACAAAGATGTCTCTAAAACAACAGACAAACAGGCACACTACAGTAGCCGCCAAGCCATCTGTTTTCCTCTATTGTCTCTCCAAATGCATTCACCTCTTTAGAGAGTCTCAAGGTTGTGTGTCCCTCTGTGTGTTTTAAGATCTCAGCAGGCAGGCCCTTACTGCTGTCCCCTGAACTAAGACAAAATCCTTGGGCGGGAACTTTTTCCTACTGCACCCTCTTTCTTTTACAATTAATGCCCTGCTGCTTTTGGGGACATCACCTCCCTGATAGTATTTCAATAGAGTCAAACTTTCTATTCTGTCTTTTTCTATGAGTTATGAATTAAGCATTGTCTATAGCTCTTTGCTTCACCACGCTGTTCAGGCTGTCATATACCACAACCTCACCAACCTGTTTAAAAATACAGTTTTCCTATAATACTATATTTTTACTTATGATCCTATTGTATCATCAGCCATCAAACGGGGTAGAGGTGTCCCCCTTCCCCTTATGGAAAGTATGCTGTGTATATACACGTCATACTTTCCTGTGTAGTCTTTTTTTCCCTTTTTGTGATTAGCTTTGACCTTCTTGTCTTATAGTTTCCTGTTCATGTATCCAGCAGAATTTTTAAATTCGCTGTCACCAGGTAATTACTTCTTTCATAAGCAGAAAATTACACACATTCTGTGATAAAAAGAATAATTTGTTTCCAATTTGTGGTTTGTAGGTACATTTTGTATATGTTGGCGTATATGCAGGAGCATTTGAACTTGGCCTCACTACAGTTTTCATGTCAAAAGTATCGTCAAAGGCATTTTAAGGCATTCAATGTTTCGATGTCACCACCTAGTGTTAGGGTTTGACATTATTATGCAGCTTTTAAAATATTCTTATATTATATACTTACTATACAGGAGATAAAATGTTAAAGAAAAGTCATAAAATAATAGTTACTAAACACTTTTATTATTGACTAAAAGTTTTCAACTCTTTAAATAAAATTGACGTTTATGCATGCATAAGAATAAGAGGCACGTACGTATTTTTGTTTAATGTAATTTTCACGGTATGTGTTTTTTCTCATTGGGATAGTGTTGACCTTAGGGAGCAAAAACCCCTCTGTAAATAATTTTACTATTTTAATTTAGAAGTGCCGATCTTTGTTAAACAAATTGTCCCCAGATTTCCCAAATCGGTTGTTTCCCGTCGGCGTGTTTTTGTGAGCGTACCAGCCTCGTCCAACAACAAAATAAACGAGAAAGTAATCAGGTAATTGTCGTGACAGTTTATTTTATAACCAATGAAGAATAAACGTTTTTGTTTAGTACACATACGCTACGTATGATGTTACCACGTTCAGTTAAATCTAAAAATGACGAACAGTTCATACGGCTGACGTTTCTCTTTCTAGCTAACGTTTATTTCCTGAGTCGAGCTAACTTTAGCTAGCTCTCAGGTTTGTCTGTTATTAGCTCAACGTTACCTGTCATCAACATACGCAATGTGTCCTAAAAGCAGTGCAGTATGTCTTGAATCAGTCTTAGCAATAGCACCTCTGTCTAACCGGCCGTGTTGTCCGTATGTGTTTATAAAGCCTTGTCATTTTATGTACCTGTATTTGCACTGGCTGTTTTCTTCTTTCAGGCCAGACCATGGAGTTTGCAGAACTGATAAAGACACCAAGGGTGGATGGGGTTGTGTTACACCGGCCTTTTATGCCCAAAGTGGAGGGAACCTTGTGTTTGACTGGTCACCACTTGATTCTTTCCTCCAGACAGGATAACACGGAGGAGCTGTGGCTGCTCCACTCCAACATCGACTCTATAGAGAAAAGGTGATGAACAGCTTATTAACCGTCGACTGTAAGGATTTTATATCTTGTAATACGAGTTTAAAATTGCAGTTTGATTACGTGCACTTAAAAAGACACTGAGACATTGCACGGTGTATATCTACAGTGCATGGTCTCTTTATTAAACCTGGTACAAAAATAGTCAGCGGGACATGTATAATATAAAGTCATTTTGTGTTAGAGATTAAAAAAGTAGATTTGCATTTGTTTGTGGATACATTTTCATTAGCATTGCACTTCTTTACTGTTCCCTTGTAAGGTAGAAGATTAGAAATTTGATCTAGCATCTAAAATTGTTAGGCTAAGAAAATATTTCTTCCCTGAGGATAGAGAAAAGCTTAATAACTGAGCTGAGGCTGGAGAGATATTCCTAACTAAAGGTTTCTGAGGGAGATGTGTTCTTTTTGACCAATCAGACAACCTGTCTTTCAGA
Source organism: Microctenopoma stevenorrisi (assembly GCA_032270685.1). Classification (NCBI taxonomy): domain Eukaryota; kingdom Metazoa; phylum Chordata; class Actinopteri; order Anabantiformes; family Anabantidae; genus Microctenopoma; species Microctenopoma stevenorrisi. The sequence goes on from JAUMTR010000016.1 coordinate 7,830,956, forward strand.
TTTGTGGGGTCCCTAGGAAGCATTATTGTCAAATGCAAAGACCTGAGGGTGATCCAGCTGGACATCCCTGGCATGGAGGAGTGTTTTAATATTGCCAGCTCCATTGAAGTAAGTGTTCACTCAGGACTGTGTAGGCGTCGGTTACATGAGGATGATGTATCGGTCAGAACACACAGGACGCTAGAATCACTTTTCTCCCTTCTTTACTGCCTACAGTAAATATCATTTTTATGACGAGTGCCACTCTCTGTCTATTGAGTGTCTGTATGTTTTGTTTTAAGATGTTTAGAAGAGAATTTTCTCAATGACCTCAGTTCAGTCGGTGTCATGTGTTCTACAGGTTCAAGAGACACTAGAGAAGTGTGTTTAAAACTGTAAACCACCAGTTAACACCTGTCCTCCTTCTTAGGCTTTGTCCACGCTCGATTTAGTCTCCCTGATGTATCCTTTCTTCTACCGGCCCATGTTTGATGTTATAGAAGATGGATGGCATTCTTTCCTCCCAGAGGATGCATTTAAAGATTTGGAGTCCATGGTATGAACATGAATAGTGATAACACAGAGATTCATTCAGTCCTTTGTTGTACATCCTTAAAACCTGTTGTTAAATCGTGTGTTTTTATCAGACTAATGAATGGAGGCTGAGTGAGGTCAACAAGGACTTCAGTGTGTGTCCATCATACCCTCCTCTGTTGGCTGTCCCCAAAGATACTGATGACGAGTCGCTGAGGAAAATAGCTACCTTCCGTCACGGTGGACGTTTTCCAGTACTGAGCTACTACCACAGGAAGAATGGAATGGTGAGCACTTCATATTCATTCACAATATGTGGACTTTGATTATGTGTACTGTCTGCACCTTATATTGCTTCCAATTCCAGGTGATCATGAGAGCAGGACAACCTTTAACGGGCACCAACGGGCGACGGTGTAAGGAAGATGAAAAGTTAATCAATGCCACCTTGCGGCCGGGAAAACGTGGCTACATTATTGACACGCGCACTATCAATGTTGCACAGCAAGCCAAAGCTCGGGGTGGAGGATTCGAGTCTGAGGCCAACTACTCCCAGTGGAGGAGGATTCACAAGGCCATTGAAAGGTGAAAGATCATGAGTGGGTCCGTTAAGGTTTGAGGCGTTTGATAGTGGAAATTGTAACTTTCCGGAAGATGGTTTGATATGTAGAAATAATTTTTTGTGCTATTTTTGTGTCTTGGTTTAATATTGCATCACATTTACCATTCACAGGTATAATGTCCTTCAGGAGAGCTTGATTAAGCTGGTGGAAGCATGTAACGACCAGTCCCACAGCATGGACCGCTGGTTAAGCAAGCTAGAGGCTTCGAGCTGGCAGACTCATGTCAAGGAGATCCTCACCACGGCTTGTCTGGCTGCTCAGTGTATCGACAGGTCGGGGAACTTTGTTTGATTGGCTTTCTGTACAAACCCAGGACCAGGAAATACCAATACCAATATAAGCAACCATTCAGCAGATGTTAATTTGCTCTGCACATGTTGAATTAATAAAATCAGTGTTCAGCAGTTTGTGTTACTTAGATTAACAGGTGATGCAATGTAAGCTATAAATGTGTGTCTTTGTCTCAGGGAGGGAGCTTCGGTGCTCATTCATGGTTCAGAGGGAACAGACTCCACCCTGCAGGTGACCTCCTTGGCTCAGATCATTCTCGACCCGTCCTGCAGGACCATCAGAGGATTCCAAAGCCTCTTGGAGCGTGAATGGCTCCAGGTGAGCTTCTCTGAGCTTTGATGTACTGTAACTTTGTTATTTTTTTCCATCTTGTTTTAGAAGCACTTAGATCTTTTTCATTATTTCCCCCCATGTTTCTTCGTGTAACCCCTGCAATGTCTTTGCCCAAATATCCAGGCAGGTCACCCGTTTCAGCAGCGCTGTGCCCTGTCAGCTTACTCTAACAGTAAGCTTCGCCAGGAGTCTCCTGTCTTCCTGCTCTTCTTGGACTGTGTGTGGCAGATCCTTCGCCAGTTTCCCTGCTCCTTTGAATTTAACGAGAGCTTCCTGGTTCTGCTCTTCGAACACGCCTATGCTTCTCAGTTTGGTACTTTCCTGGGCAACAGTGCATCTGAGAGGTTAGTCTAGCAGCGTCTCAGCATCATGTCAGTGATTTAGCTTCACTCAAGTGAAAGGAAAACATTTCGACATCAACCTGTCAGTACAGGGAAACCACTGTTCTTATTGATTAACTGTCGTAACTGTTTTATAGAGCCAAACTGTCGCTGCCTGAGAAAACAGTGTCACTTTGGTCGTGGGTGAATCGGCCACCGGAGCTGGAGCGTCTGACCAACCCACTCTATGAATCCAACAGTCTTGTTATCTGGCCCTCTGTGGCTCCTCAGAGTCTGCTGCTATGGGAAGGTAAGAGTCCAGCTTAAAAAGATGTGCAGTGGATGACAGCATCTCTCTGCTGTGGCTAAATATTCGCCAGTGTTGGTTACTTGGTTACGTAATGTGCCGTCAACATAAATGTTGGCACCACCATTAATAAGTAACTGCAGTGTGGTTTAAAGTCGCTTTTACATTTTCTAGCAGTATTTAAGCAGACACAGACACAAACACTTAAAGGACTCATTGCGTCCCACAAGTTTCTTTTAATGACTGCGGTCAGTTTTCCAACGCAAGAAATCTGTAACTAAACAGTCTAATTCACATGGTTTATTCTGTAAAATAATCTTCATAGTGAAGACATTGTGTTGTACTGGACGAGTGTGTATGAGTCTAAAAATCAATGTAAAGGTTAGGTAGGTTTTTGAGGTGTTTAAAAAAGGGATTTGAGAAGTATGAAATGAAAGATCAGGATTTCTGTACATACCCTGCTTACAGGTTTTACTCAGTTCACCAGGTTCACACCAAGCCTGCTGCATGCTGTCTAGAGTAACTTACAATCAATGCAAAGGTGACAGAAGTTGAGGCTTTGTGAGCCAGCAAATGAAAAACACAATGAACCACTCATGTTCTCAGAGATTATGTCAGAACACACTTTATTTTCCCCTTACTGATAATAATGCAGATATTCTTGTTTGACACAGATGCACTAAAGACAGGCTCTAACCTGAAAATTAAGTATGGTCTCGAGCTGTGGCTGTTAAAACGGTTGTAAAAGCCACAGGTGTGGTACCGTGTTCTTTGGCTCAACTTTGGTTACATTCGACGTTACATTTTTAAATCTCACAGGAAGGGGGCTGCCGTCATTTCACCATGCACCACAGATAAACTGATTGACGCTGTGAGCCACTAGGACTGTATATACTGTACCATGTGCACTGATACCCATTTAAATTTGGCTCGGTGTTGCATAGGGTGGTTACATCATGCACACACACACACACTTTATACAACTTAATCTTTGTTTACGTTTTCAGACTTATAGAAGCATAGAGTATGTTTAGACAAATAGTCAAGCAGATAATAATCACATTAATTGGTTAAAAAAAGTTGTGTCTTTGTCCTATGTATTTCCCTTCTACATTGCACAGAAGGTTTTCTCACCTGAGGTCTTCTGACATTACGTCATCATCTGTAATAGTATGAGGCTGAGATTTTATCCTGCGGCAGGGATTTCAGATGGTTTCCTTCTAAATTATGAACGTTAAGAGGTTGCATATATTTAAATAGACTCCTTTGAAGTGTCCATTGTTGGAAATGAATTGTCTGACATTTTCTGGCATATGAAGTGACTCAACCAATCTTAAGAGCGAGGTTGTGGATTCAGCCACGTTGACTCTAGGAACAGCTGTCTGCGTGTAAACGTGTGGACACTTGTTTCAGCAAAAGGCATTTCATGAAGGGTAAAGTGGGAGGGTTGTCTAGACGGATGACGGGTCATTAGGTTCAAATGTTTGTGGAGGCGTGAGCTTCCTGCCTAAAGCCACAAAGCCACACGCACATTTTGTATGAAGCAGGGACCCACTGTGTGAGAGCAGACTGAAACATGTGAACTTCACCAGTCATCCTGCTTACGCTGCTCTTTCATAGAGTCACATTCACTTCACGACCAACATAAAGAGCCCATAGAAGTCGACACGTGTGGCGGGTCACCGAAGGCGTGTGCCAATTATTTATGGAGCTCCGTTTACATGCTCCTCAGATATATAAGGGCAAACTGAATAATCCTTAGTGCAACAAAACCTTTTTGTGGCGTAATATAAAATCAAATGAACAAACGTGGAACTCTGAACAGATTGAGCTCAGTATAAATAATCAGTTGACATCAGTAATGAGTGAGATAAGTGACAGTTCAGCCACATGGGGGCCCAGTAAAACATTCTCATCTATAGACGCTTCACTGAGTTTTGTAGTCATTGCCACACGGCGGGTCACCTCTTCACTGGGGTTGTACATTCTGATCCTACAGCTTGTCTCTGCGCTCACCCCTGTGTTTCCAGTATGTCCGTCCCTCTGTTCCCCTGCCAAAGTCTCCCACTCACCACCTGAGCCTGTGTGTGTGAACGCGATTTTCTGAGCAGTATCTCATCTCTACTCGCAGAACCTTTACGTGACAGTGACTCTTTGAGTGATAATGTATTAATGTGTGTTCACTTGCTGTTTTGTGATCATCTCCTGCTATTTATAGAACTGTATTTATATGAAAGTACCACATTTCCCTCATAAATGTGCAGCAGCTGCACACGCCGCCTTACTCGTGCAGGACTGTGCTGTGGGTGCTGATCTTGGTTGCTTCACCTCCATATATTGCTTTGGATTGAACTGATTGCTGACGGTGCTCCTGTCCTCTTTCATTCCAGGAGTGTTCCTTCGCTGGAACCGGTCCTCGAAGTGTTTGGATGAGGCCTATGACGAAATGGTTCATATAATTGATTATAACAAGGAGCTTCAGAACAAAGTGAACAGCCTGCGCAGGCAGCTGGCGCAGTTGGAGACTGAAGATCCTCTGCTCCAGACGCCATAGAGAGAGAGAGTGAGAGAGCTGCGAATGGAAGCGAGTTGAGTAGAAATGGGATTACGAAAACAAATTAGTCAGTGTGTGTTTATATGCTCCTAAGTAACATGGTGACACCAAGAAGGCAGGTTATACAGATAAGTGGTCAATGTGTTGCTGTAGTTACATATATACATGCAGCAGATTGTTGTGGAAACATGGCTCGCAGATTATAACTATATTATACTAGAAAAAGCTGCTTTAGATTTTTTTATTTTCCATGTGTGTCAGAGCCGATTGATAGTGAAGTGAGAGAAAAACAGAAAAGAGGTTTGGAGCTCCATTTCACAGCAGAAACTGTCTTAATTAAAACAAAAACTCACATGTTTAGTGGTAGAAAGCGACTTACTGTGGCTTCTGCCTGTTGTAGTTTCAGCGTTATTTTGAATAAGACAAGATGTGGTTCCATGTAGAGGACCTCTCCTTTCATGCAGCCACTCCACCCTGCTACTTTCCCTCTTTGCAGTCTTTTGTTTTGCACATAGGCTCTTTTAAAAGGACAATTAGAAACCTGGTTACGCATATACATAGGAGAGAATTGATAATCTATCTGTGGGATCTGGTTTCTCTAATCCACTACTCCAGTTACAGTAACCAGGTTTCTTGTTCACATGACTGAATTCATCTTACACAAGAAAGACAACTGTAACCCGCTTACTTATGTGCATGTAAACACACTCCTTGTTCAGTGTAAATTATTTCTTACATTGGAGAAATGGGATCAACTTTTTCCTTGTGTTGTCGCCTTAATGAACCTCTGTTCGATTTTACTTTCATGCTTGTTACTTTTTACACAATGTACGTGACTGACTGGACTCAAAGAGTTCCCTGACAGCAGGAAAAAAAATATAGAAAGCGGCACCGCTACAAACTGAGCAGAAGAGAGAGCGCTGCTAAAATGCTGTTGTGTATCTCACAGTTCTCTAATATAGTTTTGCATGCAGTGGATGCACTGGAGGACAAAAATGCAGATTTCCTGTCAATGAAACGTTAGCCAGCTTCGCTAAACCGTCTTGTCTCATATTTACTATTTTCTCCCAACAACTACAATAGACTATTAGAACAGCTGACTATATTTGTGGCCATTTATCTTCTACAATAAGGAGATTTAGGGCATTCGATGGCAAGTCTGAGGCTGTGTGCAGATGATTACTTACTACAAGTACACCGTTCATCCAAGCAAAGATCCTGCTCAATAAACATGCCACTGACGTGCTGCACAGTAACTATGGCAACATATAAGCTGCTATAAGGCAACTTTACTGCACATTGAGCTGATATAAGAAGCGTAGGTAGGGTCAGCACCTACTGTACTGTACAGCGAGTGAGAAGGGGGCTTCTGACCAAAATATCCTGTTCGTCAGTTTTTCAGTACTTGACATTCCAGTGAGGAACATGGCCAAAGTTTACACGAGTGAATTATACAAAAACATTTATCTAATCCAAGCTTAGAAAACGGTGATGGTCATCAGCTTGGTTATACAGTATCAGACATATTGTTTGTGCCCACCAGCAGCTGCCATAATACAGTAAATGTCTCATCTCCAACTACACTGAAACTATCAAAGCCTGCACAGATGAAAAAAGACTGTGCCACAGGAAAGTTGTCACTGAAGTGTTCGTTTTTCTCATCGTAAACATAAAACACACTGTGTCTAAATGTTTTACTGCTTTATGAAACTAAAGAAATCAAACATGTTCAAAAGTACTTAGCCTAAATTATCCTGGCATAGTGACGCTACGGCTCATCTTTCTGTCACGTGCGTGCCGCTGTAAGTGCAAAGCATGGAAGTGGCAGCGGTGCATTAAAATGCACGCTGGGCGTTTTTTGTTTTGCAGGTAGAAATGTACGTTTTCTCCGCTCGTCTTCGCGACATCTCGACGCTTTTCATCTACTGTATTTTGCTTCGAGAATGATGTAGTAATCACACTAAACTGAAACTGATTCCAGCCCCTAAAGTGAAAATGCTTTTGTAAAGGGAACGTTTACATTTGTATTTCATGTCTGCATTATGTACTTCCTTCAGCCATAAAGACAACTTACCTCGATGCTTTGCATGCGCATGAGTTTAACCCAGGTTATGGTGTCAATTATGATTATACAAACTTCCTGTGCTTGCTTTATAAGTAACATTAACCTCCAATGATCTATGCTTCATCAGCAAAACTCTAAAAGATTATCAGCAGTGTTGTCAATATTTTTGTTTATTGTTGTGCAATTGCTTTCTATAAATCAAAGTTGTTTTTTTTTAATCAATGCTGATGTCTGTAAAAAAATGTTATTGTTCTAAAGATTTTTTATTATGTTTTCAAGCCATTAAAAAAAAACATAGCACGATGTTAAATGTGAGGTGTGTATTTTATTTTGATGATTGATTATTTGTGAAAATCATATTTAAAAACCATCAGCTGTCCAAATGAGTCAATTATTGTTGCTTTAAAATATCAGGATTTATTTTAAAAACTGATACTTTTATTTAAATACATGGTGAAGGAGAAGATTTTCACTTTAATGACAATTAACAATGAATTAGATGATCCAGTATTAAGTTTGCAGACTGAAAACAAGTTACCATCACGGTGAAGAAACGCTCATCTGATGTGGTGCCTGAGGAATAAATAGCCTAGAATCAGCTGCTTCATGCGGGCATGTGATTGCGATCAGTGTTTACAGTGCTACCATTTACCCATAACTCTTCCCTTCAGTGATGCAACCTGATGCATCTGTCGCTCCTCTGATTTCAGGGCAGAGAGCCTTGGCTTTACGTAAAAAAACAGATGCTGAGATTCCCTTTTGGAACAACAGAGGGCTGCACATAGCCTCGGTGGAGCTTTTGGTAAAAAATTAAGGTTTATGTTACTTTATAGTATTAAATGTAAAAAGCTATTATAGTGACTCACAGGTATCACGTTTCCTTTTGGCCTCGTGTTGGCAGCAGAGGACGGGGTTATCTAAGTTCATCCGTGTGAAGTAAAATATATGATTATCAGAACTGCAACAGCTTCTATGTTTTCCGTGTTGACAGACAGGGGTGTGTGCTCCAGTCCACCAGTCACATGCGTGCACAGGTCCTAAGCCCACTTGTTTCACGCTCCTTGGCCCTCCTCTATCTACTGCAAACAAACCACTGCAAAGTCAAACAGGGTGTCTACACACTCACACCATAACTTCCCCCTGGCCAATGATAAACACGGTGTATGCACAAAACTTGCCTTTTACAGGTCACAAAAACCTTCAGTGTTACGATTTCAGCCTTTTAAAGAGAGGAATCATGTAATCAGTGTCATCATGTAACTGTGTCACAGTACTTACGTAAGCTTTGTATATACATGGATAAATGCCGGATTGGTCTAATAGCCTACATGGCCTACGCGTACACTGACGTCATGCAGAGGCTCAGGGGCCTGACAGGTTAGGTTGCCCCTTGGCCTCTTAGTATTTGTTGTTTTGGCTTCCCCTGAAAGTTACAGAGAATCTCAGGTTAGAGACAAAAAAATGACCACACTGTTTGAAAAGAAAAATGAACAAAGACAGACACAAGAGCAATGAATAGATCATGTCTTCTTTTCACCTAGTTAAGTAATGGTTAACCTGCAGAATGTGTGAATTAATCCACGATTCAAAATATGAGTACATGTGTAAAACATGAATCAACCATATAGGCTGTGGAAGTTATGTGCTTTCTGTGTGTATCACACTCACTGCACACTCACTGCCCTTGGCTTCAGATTTGAACGGACACACACACACACACACACACACACACACACACACACACACACACACTGGATCTGCAGCCGCGCAGAGCTGAACGGCGGCGGCCGGTGCGTGCGTGCGTGCGACGCTCTGGGGGCGTGGTCCAGTGAGGTAGGACCGCACCTCCGAGGGCTCCACCAATCCGAGGGAAAGCCGGCTTCTGCTGAAACCAGATGGCCGCAGATATATAGCTGGAAGACGCAGCTGATGCAACACTGGAGGGTGATAACATATTGGCGTCACGTTATTGCGCCGTGTGGCCACGAGCTTAAAGGAGGAGCCGCGCCTCAGCCTCACAGAGCGAGTCAGACGGGATTTTCTGCTGCACATACTCCCTGGACTTACCAGTAAGTAGAGTGTTCCCGTTATAACCTTCCTAAACCCCTGGGCCCAGGTTGAACTGAAACAACTTAGATCAATGATTCTATATTGTCAGGATTTGTTATTTGGGTTATATTTAACTAGTGACACATGATAGTATGATGTCTAGAAAACGTAGGAAACACTTTGTAGCTCCGCTTTTTCCAGTTCATCCCTTTCAACCAAAGTAAAGTCTCTCTTTAAATTGCAACAAGATGGACAGTCCAGCGGTGACGTGTGAGCTCAGGTCATGTGGCACCACTGCTTCGCTCCTGCCTCCTGCTTTAGTCTGTATAGATTCTAGACACACATATGCTTCTGTCACACATTGGTCATCCCTGATGAAGCACGTACACAGCGAGGAGGACGGCCTGTGAGTGTCACGGGCAAGGAGCGCACACAGAGTTAAACAGGAGCAGATCTGTCAAGTCACTTCCAAACCGAGCCTAGTTTCGAAACCCCGTCAGTGCGCACCGACGCGATCTTGGCACCGTTGTTGGGTATTGTATGGTGTTGTACGCCCTCTCTTTCTGATTGGCTCCAGTTGAAGGTAGGACTGTATAAATGCTCTCAAGTTACTCTCTTCGATCCTTTTTTTGGAAGTCACTGCAGATTCGGTAAGTGCGCTTATCAGATGATGCTTTGCTCAGTGATGAGGACGCGCAGACGGACTTTTCACTAGAACGGGAGAAAAACTGTTGAGCTCTGTTGGAGAGCTGCGCGTCATATGCTCATGTAATGCTCTTTAGTATTGTTTCTAAAAAAAGGAGGGGGCTTATACTATACACACATATATACTTTTTTGTAAAAGTTTGAAGACTGAGTTAAAGTTTATAGTTTGGCGTTGCTATGCGCTCACGCGCCACGACGCGTCCTCGCTGCGTCTGTTTGCAAATTACAGCAGATTAATTTCAAAGGGTTGTACATGCAATCAGCGCCAGTTTTTTTTTCTTCTGTGTCTCCTGGATCTGGAGGTCTTGAGGGCAGCCCAAATATCTTGGCTGGGAACTTTATGCCTTGGCCAAAAAAAGTAAAAAAGTTATTCAAGCGGTTCAAACTATTAAACAAAAAACGGACTTAAGATGAATCCACTCTTTTCCTCCGCAGGCACCAACATGCCTGTTATCAGAACCCTCACTAAGGTGGCCAAGCAAGCCCTACTCAGCACTCCGGGGTGCGGCTGCCAGCCCCTGACTGTGGCGGTGCGCGCCATCAGCTTCTCCCCCCGACAGGTGACGTCTGACGCCAGTTTCCACTCAGTGTCCTTTTCAGAAACAGACCACCCCAGGGTGCTCATTACAGGTATGCAGCATCTGTTGTTAGAAGGTACAAGCTGGTTTGAGCAGTTAAGAGTAAAGTGTGCGTTATCTCAACACTGTTATTGTTATTTGCACTGATTGAATGTGTGCTCCGTCCTCTGTTTCCCATCACTCTCCATCAGGAGGCCTCGGTCAGCTCGGGGTGGGGCTCGCCAAGTTGTTGAGGTAATCATTCGGACTTTGTTTGTGCAGTGACACTGCATTAGGTTCATTTTTTTATTATAACACTGGCTTACTTCCTCCTTCACAGGAAGAGGTATGGAAAGAACAATGTCATTTTGTCGGACATCAGGAAACCTCCCAGCAACGTTTTCCACAGCGGTGAGTTCACGCAACACGCACAGTGTTTTTGACTTCAAATAAGTTCACTTCAAATGTCTGTAGGGTTGATTCAACACAGCAGAGCACAAAGTTCAGTTGCTCTCAACATGTTTGAGACAATTAAAATATTCCGGTATTTGGCAAGAACGGACTGATGACATTTGTTAATGTGTTACAAATGTACCACAGCTCGGTGTGCTAACACCAAATAATGCAGCGGATTCTCCTTTTTTTATTGAATTTCCTGAATAACATGTCACACGTGGTGACTTGGTTTTACAGGCCCAGTAATGGCCTGTAAATTAAGCCTAACACACATTCAGCTGACTTGTGTAAGGAAAAGCAAATAGTGAGACAGTCAGCAACATGTGATCATGTATTTTAAATATTATTATTATTTGACCTTTCATTTCTCCACCGCCATCAGGCCCCTTTATCTACTCGGACATCTTGGACTACAAGAATCTCAGGGAAATTGTGGTGAACAACCGCATCACTTGGCTGATTCACTACAGTGCCCTCCTCAGTGCTGTCGGAGAAGCAAACGTCGCCCTGGCTCGCTCTGTTAACATCACTGGTGAGGGGACTTAATAACTATGTGCAGTTTTTCCATACATGCTGATGAAGTGCAAAGTCCTAACTTAAATCTTTCCTTTCAGGGCTTCACAATATCCTTGACATCGCAGCAGAGCACGGCCTGCGTCTGTTTGTCCCCAGCACCATTGGTGCCTTCGGCCCTACTTCCCCTCGTAACCCTACGCCAGATATCTGTGTACAGAGACCTCGCACTATCTACGGCGTCTCTAAAGTCCATGCTGAGTTGATGGGAGAGGTGAGAGCTCAGATAATCCTTTGTGTCTCAAAGAGCAAAAATAAACGACTCGATTATGCCTATTTTTCAAACTGTATTGCTCATGTTGTGTGATCACTAAGCTTTTTCTTTGGTTGTTTGTTCGTTAATAGTACTACCACCACCGGTACGGGCTGGACTTCCGCTGTCTCCGCTACCCAGGAATCATCTCTGCTGACTCCATGCCAGGAGGTGGTACGACAGGTGAGAGACCATATGCAGGGTTTCAGTTTCAATGAGGGCTTATTCCTGTACTGCATGTTATGTCACATGTTTATTATGTAACTTATCTCAGAGATCTGTTGTGACTTGTTTGTATTCCGCAGCAGATAATTCATATCCAACACAGTTTCACTTGTCTGAACAGCCACTGCACATATATTTTGTCTAGTTTTTATATCAGCAGGTCATAATTCTGTTCATTGGTGCCATCTTAATGTTTCATTTCTCTCCGACTAGACTATGCCGTCCAGGTTTTCCATGATGCAATCAAAACGGGCAAGTTTGAGTGCAATTTGAGACCGGATACACGGCTGCCCATGATGTATATAGACGACTGCCTACGTGCCACGTTAGAGGTGATGGAGTCGCCAGCTGACACGCTGAGCATGAGGACCTATAACATAAACGCTATGAGCTTCACCCCCGAGGAACTGGTCCAGGAGCTCCAGAAGCAGATGCCAGAGCTGGATGTGACATATGACGTCGACCCCGTACGACAGGCCATTGGTAAGTCACTGTGTGATTTGTTAAAATGATAAAAGCACATTGAACTTCCCTACATTGTGCGTACTTCTCTCGAATCAGCGGCTATAAGGAAGTAAACTGTTGTCTGGGACATAATAAAATGTAGCAGAACTTGATTTCAAGAGGAGTTTGAACAGTCAAACCAATTCAAAGCGCTCCCTTTAATTTAAATTCGACGTCTCATTATCTCTTCTTTGCAGCTGACAGTTGGCCAATGAACTTTGATGACTCCAACGCACGGAAAGACTGGGGTTGGAAACACGATTACGATCTTCCAGAGCTCGTCCAGACGATGCTGAACTTCTTTGGTGCAGAAACGCGCATGGCGCGTGTGAACTGAACACCAGTTCGAGTGTGTTGTGTACATAAAGTAAAGACTGACCAAAGAGACTAGACAAACACGGCCTGTACATAGTCGTTCGCTCACTTCTCCCTGTAAAATCAGAAGGGCTCTGCTCGCTTAGAACAACTCTATCATGTCTCCTGAATGTAAAGGTCAGGGCAGGCTAGACACTGTCTCTACTCTTGCTTTGCTCTCTTTGCTCTTTGTTCTGCTTGAAAATTTAGTTCAAGAACAGCCTGTTACTGGAAGATTTTCAGGTATTTGGTAACTAGAGCACCTGGGACTAAAAATCAAGTAGTTTGACTTGAGGGGTATTTAAATACACATGCTTTATAATTTGATGCACTTTGGATTTATGTTAAACACATGAGCCAAACCACGTGCAGGGAGGTATAGTGCATCTGTATTTGGAGCAGCGTGGAGCGATAATTCTTTAGAATTGTGTTTCTGTCTATTCCACATAACATTATTTATTCTGTTTGTTGGTGTTAAATGCCTTTTTTTTTTCTTTCTGTCCACTTTTATGTTGAGTTTTCATCAACTTTGTGGGATTTATTAATTTATGTTTATTAAAAAAATGAGACACTGTATGCCAGTGTACATTTCTCCACATTTGGTGGTTTCTTTGTTTCAACGTTATATAAAAAGAGGAAACTGGTTTCTACTTTCGTAGGTTCTGTCTGTCTCAATCACACAAGCTTAGAAAATAAATTTTTTTTTTCAACGCACAGCAAGCTTTGCCTGGTTCTGTTGTCACTTCCTTCACTGCACGAAGTCACAATGCAATCTGTAAATCTCTGTAATCTCTTTCTTATGCTCGAGGTCGGGGAGAATAAGATAAACAGTTCGAAATGTCCTCATTCCTGAGAACCTGGAGCAGGCTGGAGAAAAGGGTCAGATGTGTTACATTTAGATTTTTTTTCTTTTCTTTGAAAGGAAGGAGCCAAGCAGTCACACAGGGTGGTAAAGTACACAAGCTGTCTGGATATCACTTTGCATCTAACCCTCAGCAAACAAGTATCAAATCATGAACTGAGTGATCTTCACTCTGTAGGATAAAGCCTACAATGTAGAGTTCTATCAAAGTGACCAGATTCACCTCAGGTGGGATTTTACTGATTCGACTCAGCATTTTGTGAAATGAGCATTGCATGTGACTGCAGAAAATACAAAAGTCTGTATATTGTAAAGTTTCAACTTAAATATGGGAGTGGCCTGCGTTAAATTTTCATATCATGTTCAAACATGTACGACATTCTTCTAAAAGAATATATTAAATTATATTGGATTTTTGAAAATTGTATAATATTTGATGTTTGTTTATTTTAGATTTGCCAATTTTCACAACTGCTAGATTCGTCCTGATTGTTTACATCTATGAATCATTGGAATGATCTAAACCCTGGTTTTGTTTACTTAAGATAAATGTATTCATTTATTGCAGATTATTGGTAATGTGTGTGAGTTTAGAATTAAGATATTGTCTCGGTTCATTTGAAGAGTTAACTACAGTATGAATCACCGTGAACTTGCACTTTAAAGCCTACCAGAGTCAGTAAGATCATGATAAGTGTGAAGATTTTCCGTCATCCAGGTCGTGGTTATCCCCAAAAAAGCTTTTCAGTAGCGACTGGACTTCATTAGTCAAGTCCAGTCGCTACTGAACATAATTTATCGGGATATCATAATAAGCTGCTCTCCGTTTCTTTGAAAAAGTCTAATTCCTTTGTTCCACACAAGCACTGTTCATAATAATCTTTGTGAAAACCAGGCCAGGCCAACAGACAGTAATATAGTGTATGTAACCCTAAACCATAAAGCCATGTTGGCCTATGAAAAAGCAACAATCACATAATATGCCTTCCTGCATACCTGTGTGAAAGTGTGACTGTCAAAAATGTTAAGTTAGATTTCTCTGATTTACTGCTTTGCACTTGCTGTTCACAGTGTATTTACGGAAAGCAACAAGCAAATCTATAAATTGTTTCATGGTATGCACAAGCCTGTGTGAGACTGTAAGTATCCAGGTGTTTTGGCTGTTTCTGTCAGTGAAACATTCAATCAAAAGGTCAATTTCCCAGCAGCATAACATTTCATGTAATAAAAATATAATTTTATTGATAACGACGGTGTATAGTGTAGCTTTATTCTGATACAGTAATGAGTTTGAGCTTGGTCTGTTGGCCACTGGGAGTTGACTTATGTAACACACACACCCATTCTGTGTGACCAAAATGATAGAGTCACATAAAGTGTGGTATATACGTAGCACATAGAAGAATCCGCCTATGTGGCAATTTGAGAACACACATACTTAGCTGTCAAGTTAAAAAGCAAAGACAAACACGATTGACTCTCCATTGTGCAGCTATTTTGTGGATTTACTTGCTGAACTTGAGGGTTGAAGGTGCAAACAAAGCAAAAAAACACAAACAAATGAAATACTGTATACAGTGCTAAACCTGAAATGTCGGCTTTGTGAGTTGCAGTTGTTGCACAATGTGTCATGACACTGACCACAGAAAAAAACTAGTGTGAGTGACCTTATTGACCTCTAAAAGGCAAAAGACAGACAGTGGGACAGTTACTGTCAGTGGAGTGTAATGACAATTTAGATTGATGGTGTTGATTAAAGCTGAATAATCTATTAGTGCTTAAAATAGTAGAATTAAATAGTTATAAGTAAAAAGTGTGATGTTTAATTGTAAGCTCATAAAAGTAATACAAACAAAAGTAAAAGTTGGAAGAACTTAAAAAACACCTGATGAAAATGTAGAATACAGGAAATAATAATAATTATTATATTATTACGTGTAAATTAACAATCAGTGATATTAGGAGCTCTAACATACTTATCATTAAGCTTAGATTTAGGTGAGAAAAATATACAAAATTAAAAGTTGATGTGTCCATTATTTAGAGTTCTCAGAAGAACTGGGAAACAGCTGATTAGCGAGGCCAAGCTGAAACAAGTCAACAAATACAGACATGCCACAAAAATGTAACTAGCTTCAAATAAAAGCATCTTCTGCGAAAAGTTAAGTTTAAATGCAGTTTTATTCAAATACTCAATGTTAATGTCAGTTCTTACAATAAAAAATGAAATGTTTAATTAACTTAACTAAATGTAACACTTAGATATTCACATTCAGTTAATTAAACAATATTAAATTCCTCAATGAGAAACAACAGTGTGCAGTTCAATTGTCCTTCAAAGGGGGAAATTAACATCCCAGATGAGAAAAGTGTCCTCCTCAGCACATCAATAAAAAGCACTAAATTAAAGCTGTGTTTTTGTCATCAGATGGGATCATAAACTATTGAACCCCGAGGTCAGCAATGTCCTTCATTTCACGCTTTGTAGCCCTTCTTCAATTTCTCCGTGTTAGTAATTGCTTCTGTTCCAAGTGACCTTGTGTGTTTTTGTTTTGCTGCTGGGAGAGAAGAGCACAGGGGGGGGCAGACTGCCCGAGTGCACAGAGAGATTCACTTCATTTAGCTAAATTCCGTGTTAAGTAAGGTGAAGTACATTTTCCATTCGGGTCTCAATCATGAGCCACTGAGGCTGAAGAGCATGCAGGCAGTACATGAGTGCTCGTCACTAATTACTGCCTCTTCTCTGTGAATGTGTGTCAATATGTCTGCAGGTGCTCTCTCTGGTTGGCAAGAAAAATGATAATTTTCTCATTACAAATCTACCAAAATCTTTCTGCAAGTTCTTTCACACGTTCCCGTGATTCCAATAAGTAAAAATACGTTCACACTGTGCAATTTCACACCATGTGCATGTTCTCCAAATAACATTATCTTTGTTATCTTAACTTGCGCAGCAGAGAGAGAACAAAAAATATTGCTGACACATGGAAAAGTAGCTTAATCATATTCTTCCATGAGTGTAAATGCAAAATAAAACTAGTTTTTTTATCCTTTTTATTTCTTTAAATCTTTCACTTTTTATTTGTTCCCGTTTTCATTTCCCTGTTTAAATTACATGTGCTTCTGATGGTATTTTAGTCATTTCTATTGTCAAAATCAATTAAAATCAAAAATGAAAGTGTGTGTATTTTTTGCTGCCCCTCATATGAACATTTGCAAGATTGTTTGCTTTCACGAGCCTGGTTGAAATGTGGAACCGTAAATAAAAATCAATATTTGCTCTGGATTTGGAAAGTACCAAATCCTATGTCTAATTCAGTTTCCCACCTCTGGGAACAGAGGGTCTTTTTGGTGAGTTGGTGGTGAAAGTGAAGGGACTAAAACTATAATGTACAGTGCAGCAACTGAAGAAACTCAACACATCTTTTAATATTTACAACACAAGGAAATGCAACATATACATATAGAATGGAATTAAAACATTCACACTTTTTTAAAATGCTGTTTTGCATATGAGTGTTGTGGAGAAATGTGCTTTAAAACTGAATCAAAGTCATTTTTCCCTGCTACACTGTATGTCCTCCCATCTCTTATCTAAGACGTCTCAACGGGTGTGCATACACACTTGTAGGCTTGCCTTCCGGCAGCCAATCAGAGGGCTTTCTCAGTTGGCAGGGCCACAGCGTTTAATTTGTCACGGTGTAATATAATTCACACACTCGGTAGTGGCTTACATTGGGAACAAACTGAAGGACAAGGCAGAGAGAAAAGCAACGAGAGGGAGGTGTTAGGCGGGGGACCAAGAACTCCACGACACTGTGTTCCACAGCTTTCAGTCCTGTTGCCATAATAATGGAGACCAAGTCCCCATGTCCACCACCCTTTTTTCGCAAGAGAATAGAAAGATTTTTGTTGTACAGTATTTTATGTTGCAATGTAGTTATTGTATTTTCCTCATAGTTTCAGACCACTGGTCTGGAACAGGGCTCATCCTGTGATAGACAGAAAATCTCATTTGAATTTAGGATAATGGTCACAGTTATGAGCGGTATGACTAAAGGATCTCTACATCAGTAATGCCCATGACATGTGGCGACCTTAGCAGTTTCGATAAGTGCATACTAAAACAACACAGCAGGTCATAACAACTGTAACAGTGTGGCGTGTCAGGTTCACGGGACTTACACTGAGCATTTTTCTGTTACATAACCAGCCAGAGTCACCCAGCCAATGATGACGGACTTCTTAACAGCATATAAAATGAAACTTGTAGAATCTCTAAGCTGTGCTTAAACTTTTAATTGTATTTATTAATATTACAAATTATTCTCAGATGAGAATGTATATGGTACAGAGGAGCTATTAACATTGAAACACAGTGAGTTTTATTGAAAACAATTACATACAACTATCAAACTGTTCATTTTAATAATTTACACTGATAATGTTGCTTGATCATACTTGCAAAACTGGCTCCTTTACAATGCAAACACATTTTTTTATCAGCTACGAACATCAGCAGGAGTTAAGTAACATAAATAAATATCATGTTAATTCATGTTGTTTATGGAAGAACTGCTAACACTTACTACATATCTAAGATGTCTGATAAATGTGCCTAGCTTTCACATCAAGGACTCTTGGCTGCAGTCACTTATAACAGCAACCTCACAAAGTAGAAAACAGTGAGTTTTATTTGGTAGCTCTCTTTCTATTAAAATAACTTTAATTTCAATTTAATTTTGCATGTTGCCTCTCATGTTGAGTACTATTAGCGTATATAAGTATGTGAATCCAGCTGATCCACCTTGTTGTGGTTGAGGTTTGTGGATTTCGAGTGAACACGAAAAAGGGTGTAGGGCGTTTAACGTTAGCAAAGAAGCTTGTAAAATGTAACAAAATAAACACATTTAGGTGTTATTGTCAAAGAGAATGGTTTCGTCCATAGCTTATAGAACATAAAAATTTGAATGCTGCTTTAAATATATCTTACTGTGTTAGGTCTAGGGCAGGCTAACTGGCTTTTATTGGTTATCTATATATATATAAAAATCTTTAACACACCATAGTCACTTACCATATTTTGTGTTTTTTAACTAGCCATTATTATTATTGCCACATCAGCATTCATCCCGTGGCTGTACAGTAATTTAGAGTTCATTGACCCTGAGTAACTCAGGACACCCCGCAACTTTGCATAATGCTGCTGTGTAACTCTGGTGCCCTCTGTGGGCAAATACATTTAATTGCAGTAATGTAATAAAAATAACGACAAGGTGAATAATGAAAACAAATAGTGGATGCTTTCATCGTTGTAAAACAAGAGAAAGAATTTACATTTTATAATGATACGTAAACAAGAAGGAATTACAATAGTGGTCACATTTTGTGTTCAGGCATTTTCTGGGACGCCTACTGGCGTTTTTGTCAAGCTGTTAAGGACCCCAGGATGTCCATGCTTGCTGAGCGTACGTACATTTCGTCTAGAGTTTAAATGCCTTTCTCTTTTACCCTTTCGTTGTAACAATATGCATATTCATGTTTCTGTCCATAACAAACACTGCTGGTGTCAGTTACTGTTAACAGTTTTTTTTGGAAGTATTCAACATACAGTTAAGTCCGGATACCACACCAATAGCTAATATTAGCATTAGCTAAAGCAGCATCTTACACGTGTCTTCTCGTGTAAACCGGCATCTTCATTACCATATGTCACTAATGCTTGTTTTTTCGATGAAACGTCCTTAATTACTATGTATGAGTTTGAATATATTTGCTCATTACCTCGGCTAAAGCATTGTCTTGTTGGAGCAAATACAAGCTTTTTGTTTATACTGTCTGGAGAATGTGTGTGATAGTGTGGTGGGCTTATTACTATTACCTTGTTGTTGTCTGGCTTACATGTAATAATCCCGCTGCTTCCCTTCTAGCCCGGAAGAAACAGAAGTGGTCTGTTGACCCTAGGAACAGTACCTGGAGTAACGATGATACCAAATTTGGCCAAAAGATGCTAGAGAGAATGGGCTGGTCAAAGGGAAAGGTGAGTGTATGGTGTGTTATTAGTTGGTCCAGTTTGATGATCAGAGAGATGCATGGCGGTCTGGATAACTATTTAAAGCCACTGAAGCAAACTTGAATGTTTTAATGACATGTTACTATTTCATCACTTCAAGGGCCTTGGCCGGAGTGAGCAGGGCTCCACAGACCACATCAAAGTAAAAGTGAAAAACAACAACTATGGACTTGGAACAAATGCTAGTTATGAGGTGAGCACAACTTATACTTAACAGTACCTGCTTGTTTTGATCATAGTGTTTGAATGAATGTACAACAGGCATATGGTTGTTTTAAGCCACGTGACTGCTCCACTGTGAATGTATCATTTGTATTTATAGGACAACTGGATTGCGCACCAAGATGATTTCAACGAACTTCTAGCTCAATTGAACAACTGCCATGGTCAAAACGACAGCAGCGGTATGTACACAAAGCTTGTTTAAGGTTCAAATGTACAGATAGCCATAGGCTATGACCATGGTTGCTGCTGTAGCATAGCAGTAAGATATTTCTATCAGCCGCTATTATGTATGTGTGCAAGGCACGTGTGTTCTATTTATCTGGATTTTCCACCTCTGTGGTGTAATTTTCTTCATTCCCACACAGTTTAAGTTAAAACAGGATTGCAAATTGCTCTTTACACACTCGGTATAAAGATTTCATATACATTGTTTTTTTGTGTTTTATATATATTTATTTGATTCATATTAATACAGAATTAGCCAGTGCCTTAAATCTCTTATCTTCTCTAAAGCTCAAGCTATCAATGTCACATTCTCATATTTGAAGATGAGTAATAACTTACCTGAAGTGGGAACCTTAGCAGTAGCAAACAGACGTTTTGCTTTGTAACACATGCAACAGATTCCTTTAATTTATAGCTTTTCTCGTAGTTTGGTCCGTCCATTGAGCAGTAGGGGGTGCTACAGTGCAATATTTAGTAAAGGTAATGAACATAATTTATTACTATGTCTGAAAGCAAAGCATGTGTGGGAGCTGTTAGTGGTTTATAAAAATACTGAACAGCTAATTCATCTGACCATTCTGTATTAAGTCTAATGTATATTTTCCTCATTATCTGTAGAATCGCCTGCAGATGAACAGAAAGGCTTCAGTTTGGAAGAAAAGTCGAAGACCTCCAGAAAAAGGGTCCATTACATGAAGTTCACTAAAGGTGGGTTTATGCTTTGGCAGACAGACAATGTTTAAAACTTTTTATTTATGTCCTGCAAGAAATTTGGTCAGAGTGTATTGTCTACTCATCACAAAGCAAAGGCCATCAGTGTACCGCTAATAGTTTTTAGGCAGGCCGTAGTTAATTGGAGATCAGCACTTTTCTGAACTGAAATAGATTGCACTGCTGTCTTATTGTTGTCTGTATGTAGCTAGATGTCATGTACACGTGAAGACAGACAGCCTCCTTTATCTCCTGTTGAGCACTTGGCTCAGACTAACACACTGATCAGAGCTCCTGGAGCCCGTGCTGGGTCAGTTGGTCCGGTCAGTGCTAGGGGAGGTTATTAATAACTGGTTCCTCTACTTTCATTACTCCTTTACACGTCAGGAAGTCGAGATTTGCTGGTCAAGGCCGGTACACTGATAGGCAACTGGAGGAATCTGGTGTTAAGGACCACTGGAGACCAAAATGAAAAACCACAACCCCATGTTTTATTGCCGAGACTCTTCACTTGAGCATACAGCATAGTTTTGTGATTACTAGCACAATTTTCTATTAAAATTAAAATCAAGCTGCACTAGGACTGTTGTTTTGTGTTGGCCTTGAATTGTGAAAACTCGCACGATGTGACCGTGTGTAAATACTAATCACACCTTTAAATCACAGTAATTGTTGTTATTGGATTTAGGTCCATCGTATCTGGTCAGCATGCATGGGAAAGCAAATTATTTCAACTTTAGTCTCACCTGGAAGAGCCCTTTATTTTTTTACGTCATTCAGTAGCAACGTCCTGTTTCCTGTTTGGGGCATCTGGCATGTCCATTTACTAGCCCCCCAAAAACAACACCTCCCAGGGGCTTTTTGACCTATTAGATGACCTCGCCAGATAAAACGTGGTAGAGGTTTCTCCCCAAGACCTGCTCACCCCTTTTTTGTGATCTTAGCTTTGAGGAGATCCCTGTTGTTGAAAAAAGATTTAGCACCCGGTGCTGCTGTTATATACATTGAATATTTTTTGCTTTTATTTTCAGTTAGGACAACAGATTAGGTGATACATGCACATGGGAATGCTGTTTTTGAAATCCAACCCGCGCAGCAGAACTGTCAATTTAAGTGTCTTTGGAAACACAACACCACCTTAACATGTCTAATCAAAGAGGCTACAAACGTTGTCATGCAACAGGAGGGACGCTGGTACCGCCTGTTTTCTCGCAAATTACTTGTCCCTAAATTAGAGACTTAGAGATCAGACAGGCAGAAACCTTAAGGGCACGTTCACAGTGAAACTGTCAGTTCTCTAACATATGACTACTGCAGTTACTTTACTCCCCTGTCTGTTGACATGACCTCACCATGTCCAGTCTAGATTGATATGGGCAACCAGAGAGTTACCTGGCAACATATAACAAGCCACACCCGTTTGCATGCTTCCACCGACTGCTCCGATGCCAACTTCCCTCCCTGTGAATCTGTTGCCAAGTTAATGCTTAGTAATAGCTTTAGTGTCACTAAGCTTGTTACCTGGGAGGATGAAACAGTCAGTCTTATATCTGTGGACGTGGCTAGGCAAAGGTCAACCAATGAAACTTCACTCATAATGAACGAGACAGACGTTAAAATGGTGTTAAGTTAGCGTATGATCAATAACGAACTCCACCGGCTTCTTTAAATAGTTATTTACTAGAAAATCGTCCAACTACGAAATATGTGGCTGCAGTAACGTCGGAGAGTACTACCAGAGGCTTGGTTTTCCTCTCAGTGTAGGCCTGCTCCTTACCCTCTCCTCTTTTTTTATTGATATCCTGTTCATGCAGGCTCCGGCACTGCCAGCTATGAGGATTGATGGTCTTTGTTTGGGGGAAGGCACCAAAACCTCCGCTGCTAAGGTCCGGGCCCCACAACATAAACCAGTAACCCAGTTTTAATTGCTGCCTCCATCTATCACCTGTCAGGGCAGTGAGAGTGGTTGATGCAGAATTTAACTACAGCTTTCCGTTCGCTGTTCTGTGTGGTGGCTTCACTGCAGCCTTTGGGCTTTTAATGTGTTCGTATTTGTAAAGTGAGGGGTTTAAATATGTCATTAGCACGGATCTGTTGATTCTATTCACAATATTATTCTAGTAAGAATTTGTCATTCGCGTTTGTCAGTAACCTCATTACCTGTTTGTTAGTCTGGTTTGACTAGTTATCAGCGCTGACAGTTGTTATTCAACTGTGACCATGGAAACCGGCATGTATTAAGTAACGCTTGGCACTCAACCTGAGCAGTGCCCAAGCTTCACCTCGAGTTTAAAAGAAAGTAGGGTTAAGCTCCTTTTTATCAGAATATTGTCGTTTGCACTTTCGCCCGAAGGCCCGAGCGTTCTGACAGGAACCTCTTCATCCAAGCAGCTGAAAGGTCAGATTGGGCATCGTTTCAAGTTCGACCTAAGTTCACTAGATGACAAAGACCATAGACCCTTATTTTAGTTTCCAATACAGTGTCTTGGTTTTACTTCTTAGACCTGCCTGAGCAGTGACTTTTCAAGCCAGGGGTAGGGGACATAGAAGTTTAAAAGCAATAAATAACCGAATGTTATCAGAGTCTTGCTAGAGGAAGAGGATGCAGCTGTACGAACAGGACCCAGGCTTGAGACGGACGACTGCGTGCTCCAGGAGTCTTTGAGGCCTTTTTTGAAATTGGGAATCCGGATAGCGTGGTGGACGTCGTCAGTTTATTATTCTTTGTCGTTTTATCCCTGGAGCAAGAAGCAAACCCCACAAACGTCTTCTTTCTTTACTCAGAAGCCTTCTCCCCTTTACCACCACCACCACCACCACCACACACAGACAAACATGCGCCTTTACTGCAGGGATTAAGATTAAAAAGTTACACACTCAGACGTTGTTTGATTCATTGTGTGTACACATATACCAGCTATATTTTCTGTGTATGTTTTCTGACTATAACCTGTCTTTCCTCCTCCTATTTCAACTGTACAAGTGGTGAACCTTGTTGTGTTGTTGTTTGCCAAAGTGATAGTGTTTTCTTTTCTACTTCTGTTTAGGGAAGGACCTGTCCTCTCGCAGTGAAACAGATCTTAACTGTATCTTTGGAAAGAGAGCAAAGTCCACCAAAGTCCAAGAGCAGGTGGGAGACATGAAACCTATTAAATAGACTAAAGCCAATATATTCCTAATGTTATTTTTTGTAAGTCTTTGTAAATAATTTATGAACAATGATAAAAAACCTGCACAGTTAATTTAATAATATAAAAAAAGTATTGTTAGGATTGATTTAGATTCATAAAACAGTCAATATGTTCAACAAATATCCTCAAAACATGCGTAGAAACACTGAATAAAATGTATTGCCACAGCGAGTAGAAGTAAAAGGCTGTGCAGGACACGAAATCATGTCAGAAAGTTCTATATCCTGTTTTGTAGAGAATGTAAATTGCTATTCTGGTAATGAAACAGCAGAAGTCTCAAAGTGTGCATGAGGCGAGGAGATGACCTACCTCTGGCCAGGTGGTTTAAGCTTCCCTGTCTCTCTGTGTAATTGAGAATGACCACTGGTGCTGATGCCTTCATCAGTAGCTGCAGCATCATGTGGTCATTTTTGCTTCTGCTGGGCCCAGTTCTTGTGCAGCCCGTGGCCCAAGATTAGCCATGTCACAGCATGCTGCTGGTGGCCGCAAGGGCATCTAAATCCAGTTAAAGGATTTACACTCTTACCCCTTACTCCACTCGTTCACACCGCCCTTCTTCCTTACTTCTGACTTGGAGCGCTCACACCATGTACTTAAGTGAGCCACTGGGCATTATTAAAGGAAGGGAACTGAATGAAATTGCAGTGTAGTGTGCAGATACCTGAAATGATGACGCCTGCAAAAAAGTTGTCTTTTTGCCCATGGCATTGATAGTCACTTCAAATGTCACTTGTCCATTTGGTGGTATGCTGCCTCTCGTCCTTTTGAAATGTGGCTTACAGGCTTAGGGTGGTAAAAGTGGATTTTTAAGTTCAGTAACTTTCTACGACTTATCAGAAACAAACTCTTATCAAATTAACCAGAACTTTTTACATTGTCTCTGTGCCTTTGTTTGTGGATATTTTCCACAACGTTAGACTACATGCACAGTTGAATTTACGGGGTAACCTGCATGGACCTAATCCAAGTTAAAACTTTTATATGTGACCTTGTGTCACTAGAATTTCTGACAAAATGGCACTTTGCCCAGATTTTTCATATGCATTATATACTGTGGAAATTCTGTTATGAAGTCATTAAATATGACACCAGCACACATAAAACCTTGGTGTATTCTATTAGGAGTTAGTAAATCTTCATTTATTTTTTGTGTTATATGGTCTGTTGACTCTATACAGAGCCAAAAGGACAATGACAAACATGGCTTTTGGACTTCATACACAGAGGATCCATTTGCTGGCTCTCCCTGTTTATCTTAAGCATTTGGCTTGAAGAAATTGGCATCTTTAAATCCATAAATTGTAAAAAAAAAACACAAAAAACCCTCTATTCCCATGCAGGTGCTGGGCCATAGCATCACAATGGCTGCTGCTCCCCAGCTGATTAACATTGGAAATGCAAGAAATACACACCATCATTTTCTCCCTAATCGTTTGGTTATGGTTTGTTATTTTTTAGCCAGAAGGAACACTATTGACCATATCGAAAACTGAACACAATTACAGTAGCTTCCCACGAGGCCTTGTGTTGAAGGCCAGTAAAAGCCAAGGTTGCTGGGAAGAGGTAAAGAAGGTGATGGACCAATCAAGCTTTAGGCATTGTGCAGGATCTTCTGTGTGTGTATTGTGCCCCTGGACACACTCTGCCGTATAGTATACAACATACACACTAGTTATAATCTCAGTACCACCAAGAGTTGTATTCTGAAGTAGTGAATGCAGGAAAATTGGTTTGGTTTGGAGGTTAATATGGAAACTGCCACACATTGCATTTTAACGTCTGCATACGGACAAGACGAGACCAGGAGACTCAACCAAATCTCGACTGACTTCTCCAGAACCGCCCTTCTTCCCCCATGTGAATCTTCCAGTGCTTCACACACCACCCATTGCTGTCTCTCCAGCCACCCTTCTAACAGTCCCCCTACTGCTGGGGTTTTCCTTCCTCTGCAGTGATGTGCTTCCGGCTTGACTCTTATCACTGCTCACAACACTGTCTGAAACACGCACACGCACGCACACACACACACTCAGTTGTCCCACATGCCTCTGTTCATCAAAGACGCCACTGCATGTGTTAAAAGAACACATGAGCAGAAGAGACAAAATAAACAACCTGTCATATTTAATGTAAGGTAAAACCTTTAGTTTCCAAATGTATTTAAATATATTTTTTGTGTAATGTGTTTATTTTGAACTTGATTGTAAAATGTAAAAAGAATAACAATAACTTCATGCTTATAATAACAAAATTTAGCCGCGCTTATCTTATTTATCTACTTTTCATGAATGCATTTACAAGCTGACCCTCATTCCACTCACTCGCACCTGAACGCGTATGCTCAAGACCATTATTTATACTCTTTGACCAGTGAGGGTTATCAAGTGGTGGTGGAGCACCTGTCCATCTACACGGTTCTCTGTTATCCATCACCCATCCCACGCTTGGGAGCCCCCTCCATCTTCTGCCTCCTCTTGTGTCCCTCAACACAATTACTCACCACATGACAAACGACAGGCTTTCTCTGCCGAGATATCAAAAAGCCCCGACCACTTCTAAATGAAGGCACTTTGGCAGCCCTGTGCTCCCCATGCTTATCGGCGGGCGAGCAGTGCCCCTGGCCATTCTATGTCTCCCCCTCTCCTTTCACCATCCCCTTCCACCACTCCTAGCTCTCTGTGCCCCCCTCAAGGGGTTTCGTTAGGGGAGCCACATGGAGGGCCAGCCTGGCTTGATTTATCTCCCTTGCCCCTCTGCCCGGCCACTCAGGCTAGCTGAAAGAGCCGACGAGGCTCCAACGGGCCTCAGCTCGAAAGCCCGGCATTAGCTGAAATAAACCATTCTGCCGCCCAGTGAAAAATGTCCTCTGATTGGCTAATTAATCAGTCAAAGGGGAGCGACGCAGTTTGTGACTTGAGGGACCAAAACGGGCGACCGCAGAGGGCCTGCTGATAAATAGACTCCCCGCCGATTCATACATCAACAAAAGTTAGTCATTTTTTAAAGCCACCAGCTCAGATGAAAGGTGGAAACAAGCCATAGTTTTATTTTTCCACCTACATTCCTTTTTGGGTGTTCAGCAGTACAAAATTCAGTGTGTGCAGTGTGTCTGCATTTGTATGTGCTTTATTTAACATTTTAGCACAATCTTAATATATAATAAAATGACATTGATAACATTCAGTCATAATAATTACAAAGAGAATGTAATTAGATGTCAGTATTTTGACACATTTTAGAAGAATATTATACATGAAAATAATTTCTAATCTAAAGTTTTAAAATAAATGTATTTTAAATTTATTTTCAGTTATTTGTAAATAATAACTTTCCACTCTAAAGATTTATATTTTATGAAGGAATTGTTACATATTTTTACTATTAAAACATTACAATTGTTACAGCATTGACTAGTTCATTAGCTCTGTACTCCCTAAACATGTCGGGTAAGAAAAATGGTCAAATATAATTTGGTACAAGCCTTGTTTTGACGTCTTCACCCTCAAATCAGACAGTTGGTATGGTGCAGCCTGCTCTCGGTCAACATGACCCCTGCGGCCTCTCACACTCCTACTCCTCCTCAGGCACAAAGGGCTGAGGTTCAGGCCTCATCGGGTGGCACCTGTTGCAAGTTTTCTCTGCCCACGCGTCGTCCACATGAAGGATCACATGACAGTGGGGATTCCCTCGATACCACAATCTTAAGGAATATGGGGCAGGGGCAATGTCAGTTGGGGTCCCAGACATTTGGCAGATGTGTCGGCGAAGCGCTGTGGAGCCAGTGGGTGTAGTCAGACAGTGAAACTTTGCTGACATCACAAGAAATAGTGTGAAACTGTACTAGAGAATTTTCAAGTTACTATTAATACCAGTTTGGTGAGGTAGTGATGATTTTCCTAACGGAACAACTTTTACTTGAGTTCCAATCCATTGTGTATACATAGTTACCAGAGCATAGATTTAGTATTTTTTCCCTCAACTTGCAACAGTTGAAAGGACAAATCTGTTGACAGGGATTGCCGGAGTAAACGTGTGGTTGGTGCAGTTTCTGTGGGCTAGTGCACACATGCCGGGTGCAGGGGCTGTTGTAAAGCTTAGGCGGCACTAATTCATTCTCACATAACATCTAATAGCCTCAAGCAAAGGTTCTCCCGTTTTCAAGCACATTTTGTTGACAGGTCCTTTTTACTGCTGCCGCTGAAAATATCAAGACCCGCCAAACGGTCCCTCCCGCCGCAAGACGCACACATACAACGCATTTACCACCTCCCTCCCTGGCAGTTCTGTGGATTGCTCCCCCCATGCCATGCCAGCTAGCTGACACTTACAGATTAGCGTAGGACAAAAAAGAAAAAGAGGGCGTCCGTCTCTTAGTTACAGGCCTAAGCTGGGATACGTAGAACCAGTGTAATTACCGTCTGCTGAAGCTAACCTCCCAAAGACCTCTCGGCTGTTTACAGCCACAGAGTACCGTTTAATCACTGACTCTTTAATCTAATAAATCACAGCGGGGGGAAATAATCAGTCTCTTCTCTCTCTCTGGGGTTATGGTTGGGGGGCTCCTATGCTATTGAGGGGGACTTTGTCGGCAAGCGTCTACAGTGTTAAACAAGCATAGAGCAGTCACGCTGCATGCATAATATGATCTTCATTTGTTACTTATGATAAACGTTCTTGCACTAGGAGCCAAGTGCAATTTCTCAATTTTTTTGTTAGCTACACTTAGAAAGTATGCCTTTAGCAAAAATATAGCTTTATGGAATCACGTGTGTGGTATTTTCTGTTCTTTTACGGTATGTCCATTTTTTTTTTAACATGTCTGACATTATTTCTGGAAAGTGTAAAAATGGATATTCGCGTCACTTTAGAGACTGTGACAATACTTAAAAACTATTGATGGTCAACCAGAGCTTTTGCTTATTTACTAGGGAATAAGTTATCTACCTGTTTTTCTGTCCGCCCACATCATGCTGATGAAGGATGGTCTGCTGGACCTATGTGCTCATCAGGGAGGGACAGCTGGCTAATCAGGGCCTGATCCATAGACCTTGAGTACCGCCAAATTTATTATTGTGGCAGGACAATGAGGGCACACTCATGCTATTGCCGACCCAACCAATATTGGCTAGAAGTTATTGGGGGGGAACAAGTACTGCTAACAGGCAGTTTTAAATAAACAAGCAATTGCAGCTTTGTCAAATTCTAATTAACATAAAAAGCCAGAAGATGAGGGTATACTTCTGATGAGCTGGTTAGAGAAATGTAACTATATACGTTTTAGTATTTTAATATCAAAGTGAAAACAGGCAAACCTCTGAACCTGTCTTAACTAATTTTACAGTATACCATGAGCGAGCTTTTCCAAAATGATTTTGACCTGATCATTTTTGGAAAAGGTTCACATTATTCTTTTTTTTTTTTTTGAAGCCACAGTAAAAATGTATTAATGAAACAGAAATACAGTCAGCAAAACCTAATACCTCGTAAATTGGCTTTGTCCTTATATATTTGGACTAAATTTAACATAAAGTAGCAATGCGTTTTTATTTTAAGCTTTTATTCTAAACGTTTTTTATGTTAAACTAAAAACAATGTACACTAATATGTGTCACCCTGGCTTATAAGTTACTTACTTTACATTTACATTACTAATAAGTACTGAGGCCATTTAGTTTCAGCCTATTTTATAAATAGCGTTCATTGATTTTTCAGTCAGTATTTCATAGTTTTATGATTTTGACTTTCAGCTGTATTTTAGGTCGGCCTGCATGAATAATCTAATCGCAATGTCAGTCTGTGTAATTCCATGTGGGCAAAAAGCTGCGATTTAAATCGTTAGTACATGCATTGAAGCGACAGTCTATTATCGGTCACTTACACATAGTTTACCAGACTTTACCAGCTTGCTCAGTTTGTTAGCATAAAAGCAGTTGTATAACATATTTCCTGTAATGTATGAAATCTACAGATGGCCAGGTCAAGCCTGAGTCCACTATCGTAGCTCACACAGCCTCTCTCACTCCTGAGGATATCAGCAGGACTACAGCTGCTTGCTCTCCGATCACATGTGACATTTCAAACGGCGTCTTTTCAGCTCGGACACCTCATCAACATAGTTCGGTTAAATTAATGTATGGTTCAGTCGCCCTATTAGATCGCAGCAGCACAGACCACAATAACAACAGCCCGGGTGATCACATGGTGGGCATGGATGTGGAGTTGGGGGCGGTGAACTGATAGCTAATAAATTAGGCGTGACCAAATCAACAAATATACATTCTTAAAAAGAAAGCAAGTGTTGGTGAGCTCAACAACATCACGAAGACTAGAAGACTATAGAACACAATTAAAGTGGATGATCGCAGAATCCTTTCCCTGGTGAAGAGAAAACACATCAAACGATATCAAGAATACTTTGGAGAAACTAGGTGTATCATTGTCAAAATGTATAAGCTACAGACATTGAATAAATGAATTTAAATAGACGGTTTACAGCAATGTGCAAAACTACTATATTCACATTAGTTTCACTTTGGTTAAATACATTTGAGCCCCTGAAAATAATAATAATAATAATAAATAATAAATCTCTTCGAGATTCTCATTTTTCCTAAGCACAAAGATTGATTTAGAATAACATAATAATAAACTGAAGTTTTATTTCAGATTCATTCTCCTCTTATAAAAACTTTGATAAAATATAACTTGTTTCATCAGTAATCAGTTACCTAAATAAAGTCAAATTTATGTGCCTGCTCATCCTGTGTCAAAAAAGTTTCCCATGCACTCAAATGAACCTTCTCCACCATTCTTCTGCTGGCTGGGATGACTTTCCTCCTAAATATGTTGGCCTCCATATTTTAGTACCCTGGCACATGTCTTACTGTTGGCTTTCCATTGGCTACATTAGCAGCTTCAGATAGAACTGGAGTGTCTTGAAGGAGGTGGCCTGTTGAACATCTTCCCACCCTCTCCTTTTCTCTGGGACCCTCTGTGGGCCCTCCCTGTGTTCCTTGTTTAGCCCAAGCCTCCGCCAGGGGAGAAAACGGAGCAGGAAGGGCCCGATAGCCAGCCAGACCGCTCCTCTGCTGAAGGAGCCTTATCTCAGAACTGCACACAGTGCAGTGAGCGCATCCTTTTCCTGGGGTTCTGAGACTGGGAGGAGGAGGAGGAGGAGGAGGAGGAGGAACAACAGTAGTAGACATGGCTGGATTTCTCCAAATCTCCACTCCTGAACCCCGCTGTGTTTATAGCCTGGGACTGCCTAGTCCTCTTTTGGCTCCAGCAATTACGTAAACTCATTTTACATATGGGTTAAAGCATGTTTTGAGATGTAGATGGGAGGTAAATAAGTATTTTTTGGAACATGTAAGATTGATTTATAATTGTTTTTTTTACAGGTTTTTCTTTAAAAGCATTTGATTGTTGCTACTTTCAAGTGAACCTGTGTAAAAACTAAATGACTAAAACACTACGTTTGCAGAGGATGAAGCCACAAGGAATCATAACTCGTGTTTTCTGTATTAAACAACATTAGCACAGCTCAGATAAATATTGTTACTTTCATGTCTGAGTCACTTTGCTGTAAACCTAAGCGATGTAGTGAAGTTAACTTCTCCTGCTCATTTTCAATTTATACATGCAAAACTGTTAAATGCTCTACGTTCAATGGCACTCACTGGAAAAAATGTGCCAGCAGTTATTTATCTTAACAAAACATCTTGTAATAATTACGTAAGTAGTTAATAATTGGCTGTTTTGTAACAATTTCAAAATGTAAATTGAGATTGTTTTAGTTTTTTTTACTTTTAGAAACAAATGCAGTGGTCACCGCATTAAATATGTGTATTTTGTGAGTTACTGCATTAGTGTAATGTCGTGTCGTGAACCTTTTGTAGTCTAGGTGTTAGGCGTTTGTCATGGCCATTCATACACAAATTGCGACTGATAATTATAGCCAAGAGAAAATAACGCGCACCTGGAAATTGTGAAACAAGATCTCAAACATTGCTGCAGAGTTGTTCTGGTAACATGTCGCCCTCAACACTCACCAACAAAAATCTCCAAGGCTGCCGGTAATGCAGACTGGATGTGCAGGTTTACATCCACACTGTGCGTGTGTGTCCAGCCTGTGTCAGCACAGTATTTTCTGCTTGTTGGATCAGGGTCTAATAGAGATCCCCAGGCAGCGAGGACGAACCACATACCAAGTTCCAGACACTTTTCCCTGATGAAGAAGATGTTCTTCTCTCAGTCACTCTCCCCTTTTTTTTCCTTGCTCATTCACCTTCTCTCTCTCTTGAGAGTAATTTCACAGGCAGCTCTAAAGTGGCCCCCAGCCATCTTCCCAAATCCCAGTTACATGTTGTTTGGCGCTGTCAGCTGTAAGCCCCATCTCCGCTCAGAGCCAAGAGGAAGCCATTGTGCAGTAACAGGCAGTATAGATTTTCTCTTGGAAACTGGAAAGTTTTGTTTAATGGCATCTCACCTGAAGGGCCACCGTCCCCCTTATTAGAAGTTGGGGTATTTTCTAGTCAAGGTCTGAGGTGATGGAAAAGCTTTGTGGTCCATTCGAACACCTCCTTGCTCCTCATTTAGCCCCACGCATGTGTAAATTATTTTATGTAATACTGAAATATCAAATGAGTTATTTTGACTAATTGTTCCTGTGAAATTCGTAGCCTAAGGAGAGAATTAACCTGAGCAACCTTTAACTGTGTGAATCAGTATATCGGACCATGAAACAACAGTGGCTTCCCTTAGGGATATATATTGTCTTCAAGTGGGTCAAGACAAATGCTTGTGAGGTTTTACAGGACTCCCTAGTTTGACCTTTTAGTTATTCTGAATTAAGTAGGAAACCAAATTTTTAGCCAATAACAGATAACGTATGTAAACTCCTGGAGGAAGATCTGTACATATTTCTATCTAGGTCCCACAAGACCTGAACGGATCTACATTCACATTGTTTCACCTCGCCATCAGTTAGCCTGTCTATCTCAATCAGTGTTGAGGGTGAAAATAGTACAAGCTGTATGTAAAAGTGAAAAGGCCAAAGCACGAGGTGACTCAACGCGGCAGTGTTTTCAATTTATCTCTAATCTGTACGGTTTGAAAAATGCTGTTCACTTCGCCGTCTCTGAAGTAATACAGAGAGCTGCTGTATTGTTTAGTGGGATTCTCAGGAGGAGCTTCTGTATTCTTCTGAACAAATCATTATGCATTGAGTAGGCCATTAGGAAAATGAAGACAAATGGCTCGCGAGGGTGAGGTGACAAATTGTTCATGCCGTAGAGTTAAAATCTAGACCATCTTGTGCCTTAAAATTGTAAAGTTGGCCATGTTTAACATGTAGCTTAAAGGTTGAAGTTATATGTCGGTGACCAGACTCGTGTCCCCAGGCTGGAGACAGTTTAACCAAAACGAAGTGCTGCTCTACTCTCATTTGAACTTTGATTGTTCGTATAGCTCTCTACTCTTCACTTTTTATTTAGCTAAGAGCAGCACCCACTGTGATCCCAGGGTGAACGGCTTGATTAAATCTAGAACTGATATAATATGTATTAATAAAGACACTCGTGTCACTATTTAAACAAATAATTGGCTCCTGCACACTGTCAACACCTCTGACGTGCTGCCTTCCTGAGACACCGGTATTGTTTTATTCCTGCAGCAGAAATTGGTTACAGTGGGAATGCAGTAAAAGAGCTGACTCTGCAGAGATATGAAGCTGGATTTGTAGAATTACGTAGTCTGATAAGAAAGAGAACTGTTATGTCGGATCACGTCTGTTGCCTATTTTATGTCAATCCTTTGACATCTATTGTTACAATCAACGTCCTATTTTGGGCTTGTTTCGCCCACCAACATCTGCCTGGTGAATTTCTCTGTTAAAAAGCAATCGTTTCTGTGAAGAATATTTAAATGCTGCATTAAAATATGACTTGATCCTTACTTTTGTGTGTTTTTGGTCTAGAAGAGCAATAGCAGTGATTCCCAGGACGACACGGAGGCAAACATGACTACAGCTACACCTGAAGTCGATGAGGAGCCCGTCACCAAGACCGTCACTAGCACTCTCAGTATGCAGGAGTATTTTGCACAGCGAATGGCTCAGTTAAAGAAGGCTCGTGGACAGGCCCCGAATTCAGCATCCTCGGTGGCAGCCACCACTGAGACATCTGGTCCAAATGAGGAGCCGAGTCCCATCCGCAACAGCAGCGATGACACAGAGAAACCCACAAAGAAACGGAAGAGGAAGAAGAACAAAAAGGCTGCGGATGAACAGAACTGTGACGAGCTGCCTCCTTCCAAAAAGAAAAAGCATAAAAAACACAATAAGGAAACTGAGCAACTAAGTGGACACGGCCCAACTGAGGGTGAAGCTGTAGAGTCAGAGGTGGTGGAGAAAAAGAAGAAGAAGAAGAAGAAGAAACTCCGTGATGAGGTGGACAGTGTTGTGGAGGAGGACAAAGAGAAGCCGGTAGAGAAACAATCTAAAAAGAACAAGAAAAAGAAAAAGCAACAGGAATAAAGAGAAGTCCTTCAGCCTTCTGGGGGATTCTTTTGTGCTGTCATCCTGCAGACTCACATATGCCTTTATGAATTAATCTTGTGTACCAGCTAATTACCTCACTACAGTGACAAGAACAGACATTTGATCAGGTTAAACCCCGAAGCCAACAAGCAAGAAGCTCTTCTGGATGAATTGTTTGATGAGAAGATTGTGAACTACTGACAGTTTTTTTTACGGTAGCCAAGAGTAATAAATTGTAAAATCGCACTATGGGTTAAAGGAATGTTCATTTGTGTGGTTTAGATGTGCCGGTTGGGGGAACCGGTACCTTGGGCAGAGGTGGCTCTGTTACCTTTTTCAGTCACCGTGCTAAAGTAAGCTAACGGGCTGCCGGTTCAAACATGACAACAGTATTAATCTTCTAATTTTATCTTGCATCTGTGTAAGTTCCATCATTTTGTATGTCACCGACATTCAAATCTCTTTAATTCAATTCAGACTTATTTTCCTGCCAGCAATTATTTTTTTCCCCAGTTTTAGATATTGCCTTCTGAAATGTGACTATTCATACTGTTAAAGTGATGCTGGGAAATGTTTTATATCTGTCTTCTAGAAGCAACCGAGGCACGTATAAATCCATAGTCTCCTTCATGTTACTCTGTATGAACACATGTCATTTGAGGGTGTATTACCTCATCTCTCTCACATTGATGAACTATAGGCAAATCCAGTTTTTGGTGCTGAATCACATCCCCTTTTTAAATATATAATGATGAATCCAAATAGTGTATTTGTTCTTTTTTCCTGAATTAAATAAAAAAAGATGATATGATCTATGCAGTCCAAACGTTGGCTAAAGGCAATAAGGAAGATTCACACTGATCTCCAAGAATGTTTCTCAATAGCCACCCTGTTCCTCTCAAAACATGATGCATGCCGTTTGGAAATCTCTCGTTGGACTTGATAGACAAACTCTCAACAAGCCTGTCTTGTTCGGCAATAGAAGTGGGTGGTGTGAGTCTAAGGAGGAAAAGGGAAACTACACTGATGTAGCCTTAAACATCACACGAACGTGAACTTCTTGTCACTGCTTGGGTTTTGAAATGGAAAAAAACTGGGTTTACACTGGTTCATTTGTCGCCTGTGATCTATGTTGTAAGGTGACTTTTACTGTCAGCATATCAGGTGGGAAGGTGTTTTCCTCCCCGTCATCATACACTGCAGTCATGAGCATATATTTACCAACATAAAAAGACTGAATGAAAGTTATGAACGTGTTTGAAATAAATGTCTTTAAAACCTAGCTTTTACCCACTTTTAATACATTTAGATTGATTTAAAAATTAAAGCTACGTCTGTCAAAAAGACTTGAAATTTGACTTGAATAAATCACGTTTAGCGCACTGGAACCCATTCATATATATTAAATTTCTGTTCATACAGCACAAAGACGAACCCCCTCCTCTTGTGTCCGGTAGCCACGACCTATTTGCACGGAACAACAGCAGGTTGATGGAGCTCCAGCCCACACAGCGGTTAATACATAAAGCCATTAGTCACTCAGAAACCCCCCAACTCTTTGCAAATTTGACGAGAACTCGTACAGTCTGTGTGACTGTACTCTCAGTCACTCGTGTGACTCCCATCAGCTCACACATGTCTGTTATGCTGACTTTCACTGACTGCTGCAAATCAACGTGGCTTATGTCAGAGCAGCGAGAGGAAGTGCAGCCCTATATATCAATGA
Organism: Microctenopoma stevenorrisi; assembly: GCA_032270685.1. Taxonomy (NCBI): domain Eukaryota; kingdom Metazoa; phylum Chordata; class Actinopteri; order Anabantiformes; family Anabantidae; genus Microctenopoma; species Microctenopoma stevenorrisi. The sequence goes on from JAUMTR010000016.1 coordinate 7,867,188, forward strand.
TGTGCACAATCTGTGGCTTCAGGTGACGTATCCTGTTCCTGTGGGGGGGGTAAGATTCACACAAAATTAGAGCTGACACTTCACTTTGATGGGTGGTAGAGGCACTGACTAAAAGTTTAATGCATTTTATAATCCTATTAGCCGGTGGAATAATTCTCACAGAAAAAGTGTCACGTGTTTAGTTAATTTCTCTTGCTTGCATGATATCACAAACCAAGATACCATCTGGGCTTTTTGGGCTGTGTGTGCGAGAGCGTGAGCTACTCCAGGGCTGCAGCCGAAGAGTGTCCTGTCAACAGGAACTCCTGGGTTTGATATGCACCCGTCTCTGGCCACAGAAGGAAACTGATTTGTTTGTAGTGCGTGTTCAATGGTTTTATCTCTCCTCTCAGCCACAGATGTTTTCAGAGGTTCCAGAAATTGATGCTCATCCAAACTGTAGAAAAAGACGGCATTGTGCTTCTTGAGGGAGTGAAGTATTAACATGGGTTTTGCATTGAGTTTGGTTGAGAAACATAGAGATGAAGTTATATAGAGCTATTTCTGCACAAATACATTTCTAAAAATAGAAAGAATGGGCTTTTTATTTCTTTAAAAGAAATCCTGTGCTCTGGCGCCATGGCAGGTGTTGGAGTTAAGTTGAAAGCTGAAAATGTCACCTAATCGGTGCAGTGTGGTGTGCAATGTCGTTAGGTACAGCAGAACAGGTTAGATAGGGTTGTCATGCAAGGTTTCCTTGTTGACCTGAAAAATGAACTTAAGTTGCCAAATCTCTCTTTGTCATCACTGCACAAGCACAGTAATGGACACGCTTCAACAGAAAAGATTTTCTCCTACATGTGTTGGAGTTTTTTACTTGTGTTTAGTAGAGTTGTCCATTAAAAAGGGAGATTAACCTATTTAAAAAAAGAATCATCAGCTTAAAGCGTGTTGTCCTTGCACTTTAACAGAATGAGTGAAGCTGTAAAGTATTATTGTGTTGTTTTAAGTAGTTGGTTGTGTTGAAATGCTGCGCGCGCTCTCTTTCCTTTCACGGGGCTCAACTTGCAATCAAGGAGGAGCCGAGAGTCCTGCGGGGTTTCTCCTGGAACCTGCTCCTCAAATATAAAGCGATCCCTCTTTCCACCAGGAAAGACTGAATCATAACTCACAAGGAGGAGCCGCTGCCCGAGCGCATCTGCGGTTTGTCCTAAGAGATCTGACTGTAGTCTGTAGTTGTGTGTGTCCAAGCATCGCTGGATGAAAGTAAAAGAGTTTCTGTAGTTTTTTCAGGATTTGAGTGAGTCTTCATCACCGCCAGAGAAAGAACGCAAGTTGTCAAAGAGAGTGTGAGAAGCGCATCTTAAGTTTGGAGCGCGCAGATGGCAGCCCTCATCAGCGCGTACTCGTCATGGCCGGAGTCCTTCGAGTGTCCTCCAGGAGACGGGGACGTGTCCGACGGACATGGCCCGCACAGGACTCCTGCGGACAAGGCTCCGGAGCCGCGGATCAGACGGCCCATGAACGCGTTCATGGTCTGGGCCAAAGATGAACGCAAACGGCTCGCGGTCCAAAACCCGGACCTGCACAATGCCGAGCTCAGCAAAATGTTGGGTGAGTAGAAAGTCATTAAAAGTCATTTTTATTATTGTTGTTGTTATTATTACTTTTTTATTTCCTAACTACCCTCAGGCCTCCGACGTTTCTTTACCACTTCTTTATCAAATTTGTCAAACTTCTAAACTCAAGAAAAAGGTGACAATAAAAAGTTTCTTTTTTTTTTATCGGAGTTTTAGTCATAAGTTAGACCAAGTAAATTAAGCACATCGCTTTTAAAATTAAAATGGAAAATGTGTTAACAACGCACTTATATTTTCTAGGATTCGGCTCCAAATCTGGCATTTGCGCAAATCAAGAATCATTTTAAAGCAAAACCCGGATATTTATATTTTAATAGTAATATGTATTTTAAAATAGGACATTCGATGTTTCTCAAGTACAACTCAGAACTAATAGAAAAATGAATACTGGTGTACTAGTTTAAAGGAAAGTTTTTCTAACTTTCACACATCTCCAAAATAAATCCATTGCTATATATAAATATATAATGTATATAAATCAACGATTCTGTTTTTATATAAAGTCTAATTGAAGATGCAACTCCTCCACTATTAAAATTAGCACATTAGTTTATCATTAAATAAATATAGACCTTCTGCTTTATAATTATTGTCATTTAATATTTTATAGATATTTTCAGTTATTAAATTTCAGAAAATAGTCATTAGTTACTCGTTTTAACATTCTTCTTCTACAGATGTAGTTCTTTTAACATGATCTCATCAGGAATTAAGTTGAAAAAAAAGTGAATTGCATTTTAACATATTAAATCCCGTTCAGGAATTTTGGTTCTAATTTAAAGCTCTTCTATTTCCTCTTCATGTAGGAAAGTCATGGAAGGCCCTGACTCCCTCTCAGAAGCGACCTTACGTGGAGGAAGCAGAGCGGCTTCGGGTGCAGCACATGCAGGACTACCCCAACTATAAGTATCGGCCTCGCCGGAAGAAACAGCTCAAACGCATTTGCAAAAGAGTGGATCCTGGCTTCCTCCTGAGCGGACTGGCTCCTGATCAGAATGCCCTGCCTGACCAGCGAACCCTCTGTCACCCCCACGACAAGGATGACGGAGGCCCTAATGGTGTTGGGTTTTCCAGCCCTAGCCCCGCTCTACCCAGCGTCAGGAGCTTCAGAGACCCCCCTGGTTCCACCAGCAGCTTCGACACTTACCCGTATGGCCTGCCCACACCTCCCGAGATGTCCCCCCTAGACGCCATGGACCATGAGCATGTACCCCCCTCTTATTACTCAACGTCCGCTAGCTCCTCTGTCTCCTGCTCGTCTTCAGCTTCCTGTCCAGATGAGCACCATCAGAACCCGACGCACATGGGCAGCCCACCCCCTTACCATACTGACTACACTCAGAACCAAATCCACTGCGGGGGCCCACACATAGGTCACATGTGTCACATGTCTCAAAATGGAAGCAGTGGTGGGCTGATCCCAGGCGCCCCGCTCTCTTACTACAGTTCCCCAGCTTTCCCCCAGATTCACCACGGGCTCCACCAGGGCCACCTGGGTCAGCTTTCTCCCCCGCCAGAGACTCAAGGCCACCTGGAGACTCTAGACCAGCTGAGTCAGGCTGAGCTTCTGGGCGAGGTGGACCGCAATGAGTTTGACCAGTACCTGAACTCCACTGGGACTGGGTTCCACTCTGAGCAGAGCAGCAGTCTGACTGTAACTGGACACATCCAGGTAGCATCATCTGCCACTGCTTCCGCCACTCCGTGCCCCAGCAGCGCCACGGAAACCAGCCTCATTTCCGTGCTGGCGGATGCAACAGCAGCCTACTACAACAACTATGGCATCTCGTAAGTTCAGTTGCAGCGCCCGTCGTACTTGTGACTGATCAAAAGACACCACAAGGTTTAAAATGGGTGAAGAAATCTGGGATGATGTTGCGTTTGGATGCTGATAAAGGACAGATTTATGGGCTCCCTTCTGTAATTTAAATGCTCCTTTTTAGCATCTGTGAGCAAAGTCATTCCACCGTGATCAAACCTGAACCGTTTGCTGAGCAATATGATTGTCTGAAGCCGAAGAAAGAACAAAAAGCTACTGTATGGGAAGAATATGAAGAAAGGGAGATGGACACCTCAGGGATGCCAACATTAAATATTATAGTATGCCACCTACAGTTAGGAAATTTCAATCCAGAGAAACAATCTAAAAAGACCACTTGTAAATGTCACCAGTTACTGTTGCCATCTAGGCATGTACAGATGCTCTTTAGAAGCTAATTTAAGTCCTTTGATGTGTCGCATAAATGCTAACTGTAACGCTAATATCAACACTTTCCATTTGAATGTTTGTATTATATGTTCTCGCTCTCATTACTTTGGGAGTCTTACCTCAGTAGTTGTAATTGAATGAGGTTTTAGTTGGACATTTCTTATGCAATTTAACAAAACGGTGTATAATGAAGAAAAAAGGCGTTTATACTTCTTCACAAGTACTTAATAATATATAATCATAACCTCTATGATGAAAAATAATAATGGTAACTATAGCTGTATGCTGATTTAGGTTTGTGAAAGACAATAATTTAAAATAAAGGAACATTTTTATACTATTGTAGTTGCCACTTGCATATTGTGTCCACAGGCAATGACCACAAGCTTTTAATAATTATTAATAAGGTATACATTTAAAAGACATCGTGCAGTAGCAGATTAAACACATTTCTACTCATACGTTATAGATCAGATTCGTAAATAAAAACAATAAAAGAAAGTAGGACTCCTACTTAATAGTTTTTAAACACCACAATCCCCCCCACACACAAAAAATGGCATGTGCTAATTGTCCATCTATGAATCCAGTGTCACACCATGTATTCTTCTGTCCCCAATTCTGACGCCCACTCCCCCGCTCCATTTTTCCACCCTCCATCGCATCATGCTTCTCCATCCGTCTCCTCTCGCTTTCATTTCATCTTGGTTCAGAGGATTAGTGTAAAACAGGCCCAGCCGTCGCCACCCGCCTCCATCTCCACCGTCCTTTGTTTTCCTGGAGTCTTATTCTGGGTGCCATTCTTAGGCACTCTGGACCCCCACCCCCTCACCCCATGTTATATCTTGCTGATGCAGACCTTTCGTAATCTGTGCAAAATAAATAAAAAAATAAATCCCGGGGCCTCGTTGACTGTTTTATACCCTCCTCATTTTCTCATTTTTTCCCCTTTCTCCTCTTCACTCCTCCTCTTCTCACCCTCTCTGTTCTCTTGAATTTTTCTTTTTCGATAAAAGGAATTCAGGGGCTTTTGACAAATCCTGGAGTCTGGCTGGTCTTCCTGCATTTTTTGGGAACGGTTGAGTCGTGCTTCTTGTAAAGAGGATGTGGCGGAGGAGCGGTGTTTCCTGACTGATAAGGGAAAAGCCTCTCCGTCAGGATGTTTGGGCCTAGCTGGGCCCTGCATTAAAGAGCCAGAGTGAGGGAAGCGAACGCGCTGTTCAGCAGGCAAGAGGAAGCAGTGCCGTACTGATTAGCATCTTACTTACTTGTCTTAACTTAGGCACCATTTTTCAGGGGAGGTTCGTCAACCTGGCCCGTTATACCTTGAACACATATACACAAGTTCTATATAGTAATAAGCAAAACAAGAAACAAAACAAGTTTCCTACTCTGAAACAAAACAACGCCATTAATGGTAAACATACCTTACACAAAATAGACCTATCGCTGTACCTGTGCTGAACCATGATCTTTTACTCCACTTAACTTGGCAGGCGGTTTTATTCAAAGCGCCTTACAAGGTGACGACACAAGCAGTTACCATTTGGGCTCTGTAAATTCTGAGGTACAGCAAACTAAGGTTGTGTGTAAGACTTCTTTGAAATCTTTTTTTAAACAAGTGAGTTTTTCAAATGTTTTTTAAAGGTGGTTAAAGTATATAGCATGTTGTTAAAGAGGGTGCGCTTTCATTTACAGCCCGTAGGCAAGCATTGAGGACTTGAACTCAATGCGAGCAGCTACCAGCAGCCAGTGGAGGGAGGTGAGAAGAGATGCGGCGTGGGTGTATTTCGGCGGATTGAAAATGAGGTGGGCCGCCGTATTTTGAACCCTCTAAAGAGGTTTGATGTTAACTGCAGAAGCTCCAGCCAGGAGAATGCAGAGATGATCGTTGCCTGGATCAGGAGCAGTGCAGCCTCATGCTCTTTTGATACACCCTTCAACACTCAATGAAAAAATTATTAAACTGAGCGGGATGACATCATTCATCATGCGCCACTGTTTGCAATTGCCGATATATTGTGTATATTTCTTTGGGGTTAGCTCGTCGCCTTTTGCGCCTGCAGAGAGTCAAAACTCTGCAGAGGGTCCATTTGATTGCATCCGTATAATGTGTGTAGGATCCAGACAGGTGGGGCCCCAGGCCCATAGGTTGGGAAAGTATTTGTGGGTATGGTGTCGGCCCCAGAGCGGGTAGGGTCAGTGCAGAGTGCTGTTGTAGACTCCCCTGGTGAAGACGCTCTGTAATGTCTCAACAATCACACTCACCACCTGAGGGTAGGACACTGTAACACGGACAAGGACAAAGACTCAACCCGCAACATGGCATCATGACATTAAACCCCACACAAGAACCTCAAGTCAGACAGGAGTTGAGGTTCCGCACACAAAACAACATTATTAAATCATATTATTACTATATGCTTTGATATTTGACAGTATTTTTCATCCAAACAACTCAAAATATTAATCTATGTAGATGAAATATGACAAAAATATGCATGCAAAATAAAATACAGTAATGGTGCTGCTGCTGTTTTTGACTGTGGTTATGAAGTCATGAGATAATAAATGACTGACCAGGTGACATATCCTCTGGATAATAACATTCATAAATGCCTGGTGCATTAAAAACCCTCTCAGAAAGGCCACAGAGGTCTACGTGAGTATTTTCTTTTTTGTTCTAAGTTTACTGGAAGGTGAGGGCAAAACATTCAACTTGTCAGCCTCAATTCTTTCCTCCCCAGGAGTTGATTCATCATTGTGTTAGTCAGAGTTAATCTGTAGTCAGAGCATTTGCAGAAACCCAAAGTCAGCCACTGCTGCTGCTTTAGCTGCACTAAATCAACAATAAAGGAAGGAGAAAATAATGTGTCAACCAACAGCAGTGCGACATTGTTCTGAACTGCATAAACCTTGCTCTTTGTTAACACGGGAACCTGCAGTGATTCCCTTTACAACCATTCCTTTAATGAGAAGGGTGTGCATAATCTGTTGAATTTGACTAATTAAATCATTCATAGGCTTACGAGATCAAACGATTTAGAATATTGGCAAATATGAGGATATAGGCTGAACAAACAAAAGAGCCTCCTCTTGTTATTTCTCTGTGATTGCTGGCTGGCTCAGTTCCAGTCTCAGGTCAAGCCTGTGGAATGAGTCTGTCAGGTAGTCTGTTATGTTTCCTATTTCCTCCCCTGCCGTCATGTCACTTCCCTGGGCAAACAAACAATTCGGCGTTCTAACTCAACACCAACTGTCAAGGTAACAGCGTAAGGCTTGGTATGTGTGTGGACGGGGACCAGAGCTTGCACAGCTGTGTAAAGTATTATCCATCTGCTGGGACTGAGGTGAGCTGTGATCACTTTAAATATCTTGTCCTCGGGAGGCATGGAGGAGGCTGACTGTCTGGTTGGTCCAGTGTCCATTGTGTAGCCAGTGCGGGAGCGTTCAATTACGTCACATTTGGAGGACAAACGTTTGTGCTATACGGCGTTCTCTGTGTATTAACTGTGGGTCAGGAGGAAGTGCCTGATTTGAACTACGTGACTAAGACCTATCAGATGCCGAGAGGGAGATGCCCTCTAAACCTATTAACTATTATATATATATATATATATATATATATATATATATGTGTGTGTGTGTGTGTGTGTTATCACGTGTGTTAGTTGGACCCGCCACCAGTATTCCAAGTGATTCTCAGTGACTTTTTACATCCGTAAACATCCCTACACCATCGTTGCAAATAGAAAACAACAAACCTATTACAACATCTTCATCAGACTAAATGCAGTGAACTTCACACCAAATTAAACTCCTCTGCGTGACGGATAAAGACACACTTACATCAGAAAACACAAAATGTTGTCGGAGTGCATTTCCAGTTGGAGTGTGTTACAGCAGCATAATAACCTGTTTACAATTTGTTGTTGGCCCCGAATCTGGCCAAAGGAGGAGAGGTAGGAAAAAAAATCCACATCTCACAGTAAGGGATTATGGGTGCAGCTATTCTTCATCTCATTGTGGCTCAACAACAGGCAGAGTGTGGGGTGGCAGGCAGGCGTGTACGTCGCTGGACGAAGAATGGACCAGACTCGCCGAGGGACAGGTGCCATGTGGCAGAGGATGTGCGGGGACACAGATGGAGACCTCTGGAAAACTTGGGGGACTGTATGAGTAGCCAAGGGCCTCCCACCCGTACCTGTGCTGTGAATGCTGCAGCTGAACGGGATCCGGCACCTGTTCTAAGCAGATACAGGCAACCAGCAAAAGCACAGAGGGAGGCCAGCACATGGCTGCCAACCAGGGAAGGAGAAGGCTAGATTTCCATTTACCCATAAGTGCAGCCTAAATACCAAACCAGCTCAAGCAGGAAAGCTTGTGCTCTACTGCAGAACATACAGAAAATGATTGAGAAATGTGTTATGTACATTTCAGCAAACTCAGAAAGACTTTCCTAAGAATGTCGTGATATTTTCACAGTGAAAACAGTCTGGAAAACTTGCTCCATAAACTTTCTTGTATCACTTTTAAAATCAGTGATGCAAAATTATAAATTGTCCTATTTATACAGCGTGGGCCGCATTGGTCCCTCTCTCTCTGGTGGCATGGGTCGGCACTGGTCTGCTGCGTTGCTATCTAGCTTGTTTTTGACTGCTGCAGATTCTCCCAGGGGTGGTGTAACTTTTCACCTCAGTGTGGAGGAGGATGTTCCTATTGTGCTTCCTAATTGCAATGTGGTTGTTCCATTTAAGAGATAGAACATCCTTATCTATTTCGTGTGGGATCTCACATTGTGGGCAAAACATTGTGGTTTCTAACCAATATGTTTCATCAATAAAAAAAGATTCATAAAACGGATTCTTTCAGTGACATTGTACAGATATTGTTAATCCATGTCCAATAAAAAAACTAAGCTTTGAAAATGTGGTTGTTCATGATTTTGGTATTTTCTCTTTAATTCATAATCATGACAACTGTTAATTCCACGTCCAAACACTGACACATGGCTGTTTCAAAGGACAAAGCCTACATGTCACTTCCTAAGCTTTTCCATTTTAACAGCCCCACATACTGCCACTGTGACTCTGGCCCCGTTGTCCTGCACCAGTCCTGCAACACAGTTTACTCAGCATGCATCCTGAAAGGCAGACGCACTAATGATTTAGATGAGTGATGTTATAAGTATGAGAAAACCCCTTTTAACAACTACTGCGGACGATAGACAAAGCAAACCACCAAGATGCCTGATGCCAGTTTCTGAGACATACTGAGAGCCATTATCTTAATATGTCTTGAAATATTTTACCAAATGTCATCTATAGAGTTTGAGTGGTTACAGTACACTTATATCACATAGCACTCTCAATTACATCATACTGCAAAGCGTATCAATGCTTTATGTTATGCTTGATCACCAGCTATTGGTAAAAATATAAAATAAAAAAAAAACATGATATTGAAAACATATTTAGGAAGAGACGTTTCACCCTTGGTGTATATTATGATTTCTGTGTATCTACCTAAAATGTACTACAATAAATTAATCTACACAATAACACAAAACATAAACTCACAAGATCTAATTAAATAATTAAATGCACTAGATTATGCTTGTGAAGTTGTGCTTTAGTATCTATTACTGTTCAGTTTTTCTCATATTGTTGGCCGACTTTAAAAATTTAATTTTTATTTATTTTTTATTTATTTGTACGTATTTTTATTTTATATTTTCTTATTTTCTGTTGATACTTTTCAGGAGGTTGAGCATGATTTAAGAAATATAGTGAATTTTATTACTGCACAAAATTGATGTGATTATTATTAATATTTGAAATGAAGTGACTGGAAATAACAACTAAAATGTGAGAAACTGCTGTCTTACAGGAACAACAACACTGATCACTGCTTATTCAGAGGTGAAGTACGTCAGCCATGACACGCAGCATTTCCGCTGCCTTGATGTGCTCTATTTACACTCAGAATTTCTGAGTAAGATCGCTCCTGACTGACCTTGACGATGGGTCACTCTGGCATCATTTCCACGCTCACTCCCATTACTTCAACCTTACGTTGTGGGTTTAACATTCGGGATGTTGTTGATGTCTGAGCTTGAAGGAATCCCTTCCTGCTGGATGCTCGGCACCATTTCCTTAAAGACGGAACATCAAAAATGAGACACATGGAAATGACTCACACAGTTTTCCCCAGAGTTCAGACACTTCAACTAAAGTACCCTGTTGACAGATTCAAAACAGGATATGAGCTGGATAGGCTTATGTTTATTACAGATGGCGGAATACTTAAGAGCAGTGATAGCTGAACGCTCTGATAAGCAAATCAAGCAGCTGCAGTCACGTATCCACTGTGACATACAAGTGGGCACAGAGACAGTGAACTTACAAATCACTGGCACTCAGAGCTCTCAGTTTACACTTCAGTAATTTGACATTCAGGCTCCATGGACATTTCAACTGCTTCTCCACTCTGCAAATGTATGTATAAAGTTATATGCACACATTTTCAGAAACTCTTAGAAACCGTGCAGTTTGGTTAATTCTGCTTCTGCAAAATTTTACACAGTTTGCATTTTCACAGTGTAGTTTTCCCCAGGTGTTTAGAACTAACTTCTATAAAACCCATTAATTACAATATCTCCTGACCTTATAGGCAAACCTATGCAATTTATAAACTGACTAATTTTTGCTTAGTGCTAATATACTGGTATTTATGAGGGCCTGCCAAACATACAAATTAAACATTGTTATCAGACATGCAGGCCACCAACATCTTGTTGTACCAAACAACAAACCAGGTAACCAACATTAAAAACAAGTTATAAACCTTATCAGAAAATTCTACATGGGGGTGGAGGGGGGGTGCGATGCTGCACCTCCTCCGTGTAGTATGTGAAAATCCTCTATAAATACATACCAGGTGGTCCAGTTTGAATATAGTCTGGATTCCCTGACTCTGTGCCTTGCTTTTCTTATATATTTGCTCTGTAATGCTGAAAGAAACAGTTGGGAAGTGTCTCTGGTATCAGCTGCACTAGAGTTTTAACTTTAGTTTGTAAGTTTTTATACCTGTATGGTCATTTTTTTTACCTTTATTATTCTCAATAGTCTGGTTCAACATGATTTTTTTCTTTGTTGTCTTTAATTTAATTTAATTTCAACAGATAATTAAAGGGTTTAAATTCAATTCAAAACAGGGCCCCCCAAAACTAATCTTGCATAGGAGCCCTGAAGTCCTAGGAACGGCACTGATTGTAAGCAAAGCTGAGTAATCCTCCAACTAATTGCACTCGAGTGAACCATTGTCATATCCTTTCTGTAGCTAAACTCATAGTAATGACATTATCAGCTAACTACAATGAATTCCCCAGTGTGAAACTGTGTAGAACTACTAAATCTGTTGTGTAACTGGATTATTAAAACTTTGTAACAATTGCAGTTTTATGTAATTGATAAAATGTTGATGGAGATTATGATTATGATGCAGTTGTAGGAGTTAGGATTGCTGAGTGTGTCCAGGTTGCAGTCTCCCCCTGGAGGAATGGTTTTTTTTCAGGGAAGATAATTAGGTTTGAATTGCTACACACACACATACAGTAGAAAGAAAGATGTCAGTATTAATTTGGCAGTGACATGTAGAATCCATTCTTTTACTGTATCATACTACAATTCTGAAAATAATCGAGGAGCCTGTCATGCACCACATATATTTGCAATTTTGCTTAGTAACAGACTTTGTAATTACAGGCAAAAGACAATGATAAATAATATTATAATCGATGCACCTTCTCTCAAAGTGGATGAAGTCAAAGTAAAAAATGCTTTCCTGTGCTTATCTGCTAAAGTGCATTCAGACAGAGAGCATTAACCTTTAACCTTTACCTTAAAATTCAGCTGCTTAAAGAAATCAGATAACAGATTAATTGTACAGAAGGAGAAACTGTTAAAGGACATTTAACATCTAATTATATCCGTGAAGGTGAAATAGCTGAAAATCGTTTAGCCTTAGTTTGGAACAAACAAAAATAACAGGATTATAAAAATAGCGTAGACTATCTGTAAGTACAGCAGGATATATTTATATTCTAGCATGTTCTCACCTTGTGAATCTCAGTGTGACCTCACTGTGGCAGGTAACTGTTAAAGGTTGACCAGAGGTAAAGCCTGTCTGGATTCTCATTATCGTAAGATTAGCACTAGTCCTTTATTCTATAGGTTAAACTCTAGTGACAAAGACGAAATTGCTCTTGATCTTGATTTAGTGTACTTTTTGTGCCTTATGTAACACGCAGTTACAGACAGGTTACTTATTTTGGCTGTTTTTTTTTTGATTGGCATTATTTTTTTTAAAACAGTATTTTTAAAGGATACCATGATTTTAGATTACATTGGATTAGATAATGTTTTCTTTGAATTTGGAATATATGAAAGATTGGTGTTGTAAAAAATACAATTTGAAAACAGTGATCATGGCTCTTTTTGTGCTGTAACAATAGCTGTTGCAGGTATTTGTTGTGTACTTGTATTTGAGAATATTTAACATGTCTTAACCCCAGACTTCAACTTGGATTAAAATGTTTATGTTATAACCTTTTAATAGGGACATTTATTAAGGTTCAACTTCCTGGGTGTAGTGATGTAGTTGGCTGTAACTCAGTCCTCCTGCACAGCAGGTTGCACACTAATTAACTGTGATATTTTAACAGCAGCCAGGAGGGGGAAGTGCTAAGCCTGACCATCAGTACACACATGTGAGCTTGTCTGATGGCCTCCCGCTGTGACTGTGATCCAAACTACACCTGACAAGAGCCACTACTGCTGACATAAGTCTAAAATGCTATTTCATTCAATTTGATGTGTAGCGTGGGTACAGAGAAAAAATGAGAGGATGGTGGTGTCTGAGAACTCAAACATTTAATAAATGAAGAAATCATTTTTGTAAACCTGGATGATGACTCCATTCAGAGCTAACTCAGACTAACTGTAAGTTGTGTTTTTGCATCTGAGCAGTGAGAGGAGGTGCCTTCCTTACACAGGAAAACCTACAGTCAGAACCATGTCCTCAGCACTTCTTTTGAGTAACCCAGTGCCATTTCTCCTGTGAGTCAGGACACAATAAATCTGCCCAACTACACCCCACCGTGACCCATCGAGCTCTTTAGACAGACGGCAGTGCGTGACTGTGTGTTTGCAGAGGCTTCGTGGGAGAGGGTGCACTTTTCGGAACTCCCAGCCTGCATCACAGGGAGGGATCGGTATGTCGTCTGTAAACCTCTGATAACCCCTCATGTATTCTGTAGCGTTGCTTTTGTCCTAAGTGGTATTTAGACAAGGAAAGCTTAGAATACTAAATGGTTTAAATACCTGTCACATATAACGTAGAACATGCTCGATTAGATGTTTTTGGCATTGTAGACCATGCGGTGGTGTTGAAGTAATTAGCAGGGGGCAGTGCCTCCTTCTTTAGTATGACAGTGCCCTACGAAATCAATGTTTATGATCATGCCAGAATAATGATAATAATAATAGCATACTTTATTGGTGGAAAATTGTTGTTGTGCAACTGGCAGATAGAACATGTCAGCACTACAGACAACTCGACGTGTAGCCAGGAGGAACTGGGAATCAAACCACTTACCGTGGGGTTCGTAGATGACTGTGACACCCACTGAGGTTTTAATGTTATTCATTAAAGCCTAGACAATGAAAACACTTTAGTGTTTTAGTAGGTATAAAACTGAAACTTCAGCAGATGAACTCATCGTGTCTTGGGTTTATGAGGATGGAAGAGCAGAAATATCGATTTTTCATTTGACCTCAAGGTACATATATAAAAAATGTGTCAACAGGCAGACATGAATTTATCACCAGAATTTACAAAGTGAGACTTTGGACATTGATGCACTACTCAGATCACAGCGTGTGATTGTTCTGACAGTGATTGTTTTGATTACCTTCTTTCCTGGCTGGAACTGTCACTATGACAAATACACAGTGGTTACATCTCTCTTTAGCGACAGAAAACCTGAGTTTGAAAGCAAAGAGCCAATTACTGAAGAATCCACTTTATTATTTTAAAAAGGAGAAGAAGTAAATGAATGATGATACAATATATCTGTGCTGTGAACAACCATGCTTGTCTTCTTTGAAAAAAAGCTTTTAGTTATCGTTTCAGTTCCGATGAGTCTGCTTTATTTGTATAGACTGAAATCATATGTTTGAAGACATTTAAGGAAAAATGCCCCAGTAACTGATTTCAATTCAATTTAATTCATTTTCATTTATATAATATTAATTATATAATAATAACAAAAGCCATTTCAGGGCAATTTACATAGCAAGGTTTAGAACCTTGCAAAAATATGGGTGTATATACTAACAAAATACTGCGTCTGCATCCATCTGCCTCGACCGGAGAGAGAAAAGAACAGCAGGTAACAGAGATCATAACAACAACGAGGAGCAGCAGATAAAGCACTGGGCAGGTTGGTATAGGACCAGCGGCCACAAGGTTAAATCACACAACTCTAAGGTCAAAGACACCTGCAGAAAGGTACAGACAGAAAGAGAGACACAAGGACGAAGCACAACTAGGGGAGAGAGGAGACACAATGTTTCTGTAATGTAATTTCAGGCTACTAAGTTGTTAAAATGGCATTTTTCTCATCATTTTGGAAAAGAAGGTAATTTATTATTGTAGCAATGCACCATGTTATCTTCTATATTCTAACAATGTTAGTTTGAAATTATATCTTGTATTTGCTGTAGTATCCTGGTCATTTTATAAAAAGTAGCTTACAACAAAAAAGTATTGCCATTCAATGTCTGAACGGACAATGTCTCGGGGGAGGTGGCAGATGAAACAAACAACATTCTGCCTATTCATAGATTGTCACTGAGTCTTCAACTGCTTTCTAAAAGTGTGTTTAACTCCCTTTATGCAATGGTGAAGTACAAGTCATGTGTCCAAGGCATCAGCAGATTTCAGTCCAATCCAGAGTGATTAGCAAGGCTTTTCATTCTATCCTTAGCTTCCCATGTGTCTGATTAGCAGGTAGGCCCGCTTCTGGAGGGAGGCTTTTGAACTGGATTCTTGTTCCTCTGCAGCAATTCTGGCATTTCTGTGGGAGTTTACATTTTCCATCTTGTGGCTTTGGAACTATTGCTTTTTGTGTTTGGTTCTTTTGTCGTCTGGATTATGATGGTGGTTCATGTAAGTATATACTGCACACACAGGCTCTTCTAATTTATCTCTTGCACATTACACGTTGAAAACTCTTTACTTTGCTAACGATTATAGGTGTCACAGTAGAAACTGACAAAAATCTCAATCTGCATGATGCTGCATAGTAGTAGAGGTTTGTTTGATTGTCACAGAGAGGGGATTCAACATAAAGTAAACCGTATGAAGCCCAACTAACCATAATGCAGGATGTGATTTTTATTACCCCTGTCTTAGTACTGTGAATTATCTTTACAGACAAGCATATATCTTCTCGTATTTTTGTATTTTGTACTTCTTTTCGGCTGTTTTATTTACCCTAACACCTATATATATCACACATATGTAAAGTCAAATCAAAAGACTATAGCCCTGCATTGCCTATAACTACTACTATTAAATTGTAGCTGTGTATGCATCATTAAGAATGGGTTCAAAACTAAATTCAGCAAACTGAAATATTCATACAACATTCATCTTCATAATCCTGGATTAAGGAAGCTAGAATGATCTTTTCTAGTTAAATTTTATGACAATTAAAATACTGTTGTAGATTATAAGGGGGTACAGGTTCTCTCGAGGCTTAAAGGCCGAGGCTGGCAACATAACGAGTATTTATGCCAATCAATTACTTTTCTCTGCCAAAATATTCTGTTAGAGGAAACATTCGCTGCTTAAAAGAAGAACGACGGCCAAACCAGTTCTTTATGTGTGTCAGTCAAGCTTAGCCTATTTTTTAGTCACAGAATCTGACTCATTTTTATTTGCGTGTCACAGTGGGCTCGCATCCTTTTCAGGCAACAATGAATTATCTCTACCTCACGGTATTGTATCAGAAGGAATGTGTCGTGCTTGTTGCAGATATTTCTGTTTTTCATAGGTAATCCTTGACGCCTGAGATGTATTTTCTCCAGCGACAGTGACTGTCACCGAGGTAATGTCCACTTTCACTGCTCATAGGGAATTAAGCCTTGTATTTAAAGTCACTTGACACATTTATTTGTGGTCCTATCCTTGTTATTGATCTTTACAGGAATCTGCATGTATGAGATAGTTGCTTTTAACAGCTGCTTGTAGGAGAAATGTATGTTTAGTCTGGATATTTTTGTCCATAGTGTGCCAAGCAGAATAAACAGGGTAAAACAAGGGTGTATAAAAACTAGATAGTCTAGTCCCTGGCCTAAAATATTCTCATGCAGCTGGCCGGACAACTTAAAGTACTCAAATCTCTATCTCATGAATAAAACAGCAAATGCATCTCTTGTGACTTACTGCTTGTAGATTCCATCTATAGTCCTATAGGTCTCTTTTTGAGGATGTTCTTTTTCAGACATGTTGATACGTTACACTTTAGCACTTAAGAAGCAGAGGAACCCTGCTGAGCTAACATCATGAAAGTGAATACAGGAATTTCTGTTCTGTTCATGTCTTTCATTTATAAAATTTAAGTGATCACTTTAATCTTTTCTGTACTTCACCTCTTGTGTTTTGACCTGTCGCCCATTCTTCAGCCTGGGATGAGTGGAAGCCAAGAAAACATGTGGTGCATTACTTCTCCTCGGCAGCTTGGGAGAAACATGACAAAACCCTGTCACTTGGCCGTTCATCTGCTCGTCTGAGTCCATCATTCATACAGAGCAGAACTACCCAAAATGTCCAACAACAACTTTCAGTGCTTCAATGCCGTGGGAGGGGAAAGCTCCTACGCATCTGGCGCGTCATTCAATCATCACACCAGTCGTCTCCCCAGGATCACCCAACATGGCATGGTGGCCCATCATGAATCTCTGGAGGAATGCTATGTTTGTGCCCAGCATAGATATGCTCGGGCCATGGAGGCATTAGAGACTCGGGTTTCACCTTTGTGTCACATTCACACACCATATCATCACCATCATCCGCGCCAGTACGTTGTCAGGCGGCCAATCAGGCCTGAAGAGGCGCATACAGGCCACAACCGCCACACCCATCACCACAGGTACAACAAGAAGGTGACACTAGTGAAGAACAGCGACCCCTCATTCAGCAAGACCATCGTCCTACACCGCAAGAGTCTACGTAGTTTTGGACTTTTCTTAGAGGAAGTTTCTGAGCTCATGCAGTACCACACCAGGAAGCTGTACACTCTGGAGGGCCGCAAGGTGAGTTCATAAACGCCTGAATAAAGATACAGTATGTTTAAGTTTCATGACCTTATTATTTTTGTTTTTGCTTGTATAACCTGCACAGATCTTGTGAGAAGAGGGATTGATTGGAGTTTATTCTAATACATGTTCAGAAAACCTATTTTTCTAGCATGAATGGTCTGTGCTTGACCCTAATTAAATATCTAGCCTTGTGTTGTTGTAAATGAAAAGAATGGAATCATTAACAATGGTTAAATTAAGAGTATCAGACTTATTACAATACAGCGAGTTTTAAAAAGTTATAAATATACTAAATTACTGGCTCCAAATTGACAGACATAGTTATAGATGTGAAAAATTACATTTGCTAGTTAAAACTCTGTTAAATGTAAATCTCCCTCAATCTAACAATAAGGAAGATTGATTTATGTTTAATGGGAGGATTTGTGTTTACTTGGAAATGTTATGTCATCTTTAAGTCACTATTCATTTCAAATGCAAAAGCATTTCCAAAATACCTACAACACCTACTATCATCAAAGTCCACGGGATCTGTTTATTTGTGTTTGATTCATCCATTTATTTTATCCGTTTTATATTGCTTTAGGTTGCTGCTTGGTTGTAATATGAATCTAGCAATATAATTAAATTAATATTTTGACTGTGTGCATGAAGAAAGAAAACGGGGATATTCCTTCACACACTTCCTTCAACAGCTTCAGATTGCAGGTATCTCTCCAAATCCCATTAATCTTGGTCAAATCAGTGCTATTTTTGAGAGAGGAGAAACAGGTCACTCCCCACTCCCCTAGTTTGATATCAGAGGTTTCTCAGAAATGTATCTTCCCCAGCAATTAATTATCTTCAGCTGGGCTGTGTGTGACCATAGATGAAGCTATTCATCTGCCTTTACCAACACTGGATTTAAAACTGCACTGTCATCAAAACTGACGCTCATGAGCAAAATAAAAAAGAAACAAACTCATTTTTTTTACATCTTCTCTGTGTTTTAAAAGCTGTCAGTAAAATAAAAAAAGGGCCAATATTAGGTACTGAGTGTCAGGAAAATGTGAAGGCATACTTACATATATTAGTATTTTATATAAGATTGTATATGTATATATGAGTATATATATACACACACTGGCTACTGCAGACTACTTAAAATAATCATAGATACTATCTAATTATTAGCATTTTTCTAATATCTTGGGATGAGAATATTTATCTAAAATAATATTTATACAAAAGCTGGAATTTTAAAATCTGTGATAACACATTTTACATGGCGTTTGTAAAAGGTTTTGTAGAGCATACTTGGAAGCTGCTTTTATGAGGCGTCTGTATAGAGAAGCCAGAGAAACCAGGTCACCACCACTCTCACTCTTTAGATAAGCATTTAGCTATTGAGGCTAATCATCACAAGACCATGTAATTCACCCCACTGTGCTGACCATGATAATGACCCTGCAAGACACTGATCACCCTGTTTGGCAATAACCTACTATAAAGTTCAGGTGTCCTACAGTAATTAAGTGCAATTAAGTGCTACATTAATTGATTACATTTGCCGGATTACTTGTCAGTTTCTTTTAGAAACACTGGAAGCTTACAGTACTGCTGAGCAATACCCAGCCTTCTTAGAAGTGACAGTGCATATTACATTGCACTCTAGCATCTCGTGACGTTTCCCAGAGATCATCCTGCATTAGGGTATTTATCATGTCTTTACTCACTGCTTGACTCATAGCCTTTTTCTGTTGGACGCAGGAGCACTCAGTTGCACAGAAGGTGGCACATTACTTTGACCTTTGACCGATAAAGAATAAAAAATGTAATGACTGTACATGCATATGAGATGTAATTTTGTTCACGTAACAGACTTGCCGCCAATTCATTTTTTGATCCGTTTTTTTTAGATCGACAGTCTTCAGAGCCTAATGCAGTGTCCCCGCGTCCTTGTCTGTGTGGGGCGTGAGCCGTCTCATCCATCCATTGTGGAGAATTTTCGGAAAACATCTGAAGACAGACTTCCAAAGTTGAGTTTGAAGTCACGCTCCAGTGGTTGCACAGAAGGAAATGAAGGTAGGAAGTTAGTAAAATAATAAATCAAATTGTTGTGTCAAACCCCAGTGATTATGTTTTAGATTATTTAAACTTCAAGAAAAGTAATACAGAGTAATTCTGTTGTAAGTGCTGTTTATACTAAAATGACATCTGCATCTTTCCAGTTTCGATGGTAAAACATCCAGCTAACAAAGCTGCCATGAATCCAAAACTGGACTCTGACAACAAATCGAACAGTCCGTCTGTGTCATCTGACAAGTTGCCTCCAGAAAGAACGGACTCTCCAGACAATGCAGATTCCTGCCCAGCCTCCGGTGATGCATTCAGAGACGATGATATAGAGAAACGAGTCCGTGTTAATAAAGACGGCAGCTTGTCTATGGAAATGAAAGTGCGATTCCGGTTACAAAATGATGAAATGATACATTGGTCGACAGAAGTGAAAAAGACGACAGGCAAGACCTTTGAGAACCTCCGACGACACAAAAACCCATGTGTTGCACATGTTAGTGATAGAAGTTATTCAGAATCTGAAAATATCTCCCCCAGTGAACAAGATGGGGCTTACATTACTAGACACAGTAAAAGACATGCGGAGGAGCCTCATTCTTCTCACTACAGTAGTCAACGGCAGGATTATAACAGCTGGAAAAACATCCCAGGGACACACGGAGCATACCACTGCATTCAAACGTCCAGCTCAAGTGCATCCTCACATACAATGGTCTCCAGAAAGATGGTGGTTGAAAGAAAATCTATATCTAGTGAAGAGGATACAGAGCAACTGGTTGAAGCAGAAACGCATGTGAAGCAAACTGTTGAGGCAGCTGAAACTCTAGAATACTGTACCATCAGGAGTGAGACTTGGTCACCAAAGTGCAAAACACAGTCTGCCACACTGGACAGCTGTGAGGCCGTTGATAATTCCACAACTGATCGGGCCAATGTCAAAGGTGCTCATGCATCAGACCAAGAAGAACAAACAGGGCCTGCTCCTTGTGCTTCCTCTCATATGTTACTGGACCAGCAGGAGGGTATAAATGCTGTGGATGATGAGTTGCCACCAAGTGTATCAAGGGCATCTTCGCAGAAATCTGAAAGGGATAAGAATGGTACAAATGCAAAGACTGAAGAATCACCTCTACATTTATCCTCAACCCCTTCATCTAGAGCATCCAATGCTTCAGAGAAATTTAGCAAGCCAAGGAAAGCAAAACCCTCACACACTTGTCATTGCAAAGTATCTGAGGATGATAGAAAAAAAGACAAAAAAGACCAAGATAAAGAAAAAGATGCGATAGAAAGAGATCAATCAAGTGCCATGTCTTTCAAATCAAATGCCTCTGGAAGACCTGAAGGAATACAGAGTACACAGTGTGAAGATGTAGAGGAGAACCGCTCGAAAAGTGCCATGTCAGTCAATTCAAATGCCTCATCTATGTCCAAAAGCTATGTTTTAGATGAAGAAATAACACAGGGTGACACACAAGAAAGACCACTAAGTAGCATTTCTGTCATATCTACTAAATCTGAAAAATCAGTGAAGACAGAAATGACTTGTGAACAAGTTCAATCAGGAGAAGACATTCACAAAGGAAGACCTTCAAGTTCAATGTCATCGAAATCCAAAGCCTCTGTTAAATCAAATGAACCAAGAGTCACGTTTCTACCAAATGAAGAACAGGGTGAGGAGGAAACCGAGCAAAGGACATCTAGTGTCATGTCAGTTAGATCAAATATGTCTGCACATCTAGCAGCATCTGAAGCATCTGCAGAGGAAGGCATTCACCAGCCAGCCGAGAAAAATGAGAACGAAACTGAAGCTGAATGTGAAGACAATTCAGAGGAGAAATCTGAACAGAGTGTACATTCGCCTGTGTCAGCAAAATCAAAAGATGCAGATGAAAATGTTGAGGAAGAAGATGGAGCTGAAGAGGCTCAGGGAGATCGAGACGGAGTGCAAAGTGTCATGTCATCCAAATCAAATACCTCTGCAAGATCAACTCATTCAAAAACCTCAAGACTTCAGAATAAGGAAAATGCTAAGGAAGATACTGAGGAGAGAGCAACTAGTGTCCTATCAGCGAAATCTGCAATGTCTCAAACCTCTGAAATCCATGTTCAACAAGTTGCTGAGGAAGTACAAGATCCAGCTGCAAGAACACCAAGTGCTTTGTCATGTGTGTCATCAAATAAAGCTGACAGTGAGAAGGAGGATGTGGAAACTGTAGAAAGAGCCCCAAGTACCATGTCAGTAAAATCAAATGCATCTACAAGGTCCACAAAATCTAAAACCTCCAAATGTGTTGCAAGTCAACAAAGAGCAGCAAGTACCATGTCAGTAAAATCAAATGCATCTGAAAGATCAAATCTTTCAGCTGAGGAAAACCTTGTGTCTTCATATAGTGAGTCAAACAAGTTTAAAAGCAAAAGTGTTGAAATCTCAAGCGATGAAAATGTTGAGGTGAGAGATGATGAAAGACCACAAAGCAAAATGTCAGTGACATCAGCAAAGTCAACAAGGTCAAATATTTCTTCAAAATCTGGTAAATCTAAATCATCTAACAAAGAAACTGATGATCATGACGATGAAGATGTCGTACAACAAACTGAAGAAAGTGCAGTTGAAGTTGAAGAAACACCGAGCTCCATCGGTTGTGATTATGCAGATCCTAGAGCATCGAGTGCCATGTCAGAACTATCTGAAATATCAGAAGCTCCTAAAAACAGGTTTGACGAAAAAGACCTTGGTGAGGAAACTGTAGAAAGAGCACAGAGTGCAATGTCCACCAAATCTGTCAAATCAAATGTCTCTGCAATATCTACAACATCAAAACCTGCTGAAGTTCTTCCCAAAGGTAATGATATTGCTGATAAAGAAGATGCTGAGCAGGGAACCAAGGAGAGATCCCAAAGCTGCATGTCACATAAATCAGTTAAGTCAAATATTTCAGCAAGTAAATCAAAATGCACGGAAGGTGAAGAAAATGAGGAAGTGGGGAGATCCAGTGCACTGTCAGTGAAATCAGCACATTCCAATATGTCTGCCAAATCTGCCAGATCAACAAGGTCAAATACTTCTGCCAAATCTGATACAGGAAAGCGCAGTGATGCTGCACCTGATTTGGAACATGAAGAAAACAAATCTACAAAGTCAAATAGTTCAACAAAATCTAGGAAATCAAGAGGTTCTGAAAGGCCTTCTAAAGAATGTGGCAATGCTGCTGAAGAAATAGTCTCAGAAGAGAGATCAGTGAGCTCAATGTCAATCCAATCAGTTACATCGAACATTTCTGCAAAATCAAACAAGACAAAATGTTCTGGTCATGTACCAGATGAAGAAACCTGTCAGTGTCCAGATGAAGAAAACGACAGAGAGCAAAGCGAGAAAAGAGCAGCTAGCAGCATGTCAGCCAAATCAGATGTTTCAGAAGTATCCTTTAGGTCTGCAAAGAGAACACCAAGTGCTTTGTCAGCTAAATCAGCGAAGTCACATGTTTCTGCAAAGTCTATCAAATCAACTGCTTCTGATGTTCATTCTGACAAAGCGACTGGTATTACTGATGAAGGTGATGGTGAAGAGGAAGCTCAAGAGAGAGCAGAGAGTGCAAAGTCAGTGATATCTGCAACATCTACTAAGTCAAAAGGACTGGGTGGTCGAGCAGAAGAAAACTCATCTGATCATGAGCAGAGTGAGGTTAGGGCTCCAAGCAAAATGTCTGCCAGATCAGTAAAGTCCAATGCTTCAGCAGCGTCTAAGAAATCAAGAGCTTCAGACATCCCTTCTGAGCACATTATCCATGCTGATCCTTCTGAAAACGAAGAGGAATACAACGAAAGCAGATCAGCAAGTTCGATGTCGGTCCATTCACTTGAGTCAAATGTTTCCACAGGCATGAAACCAAATGCATCCAATGTTCCGCCTGACACCAACACCGCTGAAGGAAGAAATGATGAAGAAACTCAAGACAGGGCAGAGAGTGCAATGTCAAATATATCTGCCAAATCAAATACGTCAAAAGTCTTGGCTACTGAAGAGGCAACTGAGGAAAGAGCTCCGAGTTTAGAGATAAATGAAGAAAATGACAACGAACAAAATGAAGAAAGAGTAGCAAGCAGTATGTCTGCCAGATCAGTTCAGTCACATGTTTCTAAACGATCTACTAAGTCACAAGCCTCTGGTCTTAATAATGAAGATATGGAAACGTCAGAGAGAGCACCCAGTGCCTTGTCAGGTAAATCATCAAAGTCAAGTGCTTCTACTAAATCTACTAAATCAGATACTTCTGAAATTGGTTCTGGACAGGAGAAAACTACTGATATTTCCGTTGAAGGGAATGGTGAACAGGAAAGTCAAGAGAGAGCAGACAGTGCACTGTCAGCCACTTCCACACAGGCATCTGTCAAATCAAGTAAGTCAAAAGTCTCCGAGGTTCCAGCTAAAGAATGCTTCACAGAACCGTGTGAAGGCAGTTCTAATGCGGAAGAAATGGAGAGAGCACCAAGCTGCATGTCAATCAAGTCAGTCAAATCAAATGTCACTGAAAAATCTGTGGCTTTCAAAGAAATTACTGCAAATGATGAAGAAACTGTGGAGCGAACAGCAAGTGCAATGTCAGCAAAGTCAAATGCTTCAGGTATAGCTGAAAAAGAGTGTCTGGAGGAAGAAACTAAAGAGAGGCCCCCAAACATCAGCAAATCTAATATTTCTGTATCATCAGTGAGTACAACAGCACGTGACGTTCCTACAGAAGACCATACTGGGAATGATGAGGAAACTACACAAAGACCCTCCAGCACATTGTCTGCCAAATCAGCACAATCAAATGTTTCTAGTAAGTCAAAAGCCTCAAATGAACCAGGTAAAGAAGATTCAGAGGAGGACGTGGAGCAAGCACCAAGCAGCGTGTCTGTCAAGTCAACTAAATCTGGACATTCAAATGCTACAGCAGTATCACACAAATCCAAGGCTTCTGGGGTTCCTGCTGAAGACAGTTCTGATGTTACTAACACTGAAGAAGACACTGAAACGAGAGCAATGAGCTCAATGTCTGCCAAATCAGTTAAGTCAAACTTGGCATCATCAACTAAATCGAAATCTTCTCATAAAAAAGCTTTGAAAAATGTAAACAGTGAGGAAAATGCTGGTGACGGCAAAAATAGTGCAAAAAGTGGAAATGAAAATGCAACAGATTGCAAGGACACTGAAGAGAGGACACGCAGTTCCATGTCAATCAAATCAACAAAGTCAGATCTATCAGTGAGGTCAAGGAAATCAAACGTCTCTGAGCAGACAGATGAAACACATACCGAGGAGGAAGAACAAGCAGATGGGTCCACGAGTGAACTGTCAGGAAAGTCAAACATTTCGGCACGGACCGTTAAGTCCAGTGTTTCTGGGATAACCCCCAGTGAAAGTATTGGGCAACATCGACCAACTGATAAAAGTGCAAATAGTGCCATGTCAGCCAAATCTGAAAAATCTAAGAAGTCAACAAAATCAAACAAGCAAGTACCTCCTGAAATTCCTGGTATAGAAATTTTGGATTCCCCTACTGAAGCAAATACCGAGGAAAGATCAGAGAGAACATCAAGTGCCATATCACAAAAGTCAAATGTATCAGTGAGATCAGAAAAATCTAAAACCTCTGATGTTCTGGCTGATGGAAATACCAGCAAGAGAGAGGAGAGATCAATAAGTCCTGTGTCAGCAAAATCTGAATCTGATATGTCATGCAGGTCTGACGTTCCTTCTGTGACAGTTGAAAAAACTGAAGAAAGAGCACCTACAGTCATGTCATCAAAGTCTAAGGTTTCAGCGCGTTCAAAAAAGTCAACATCTAACATTAAAGAGAAGAAAAACGAGGGGCGGACCCAGAGTTCTTTGACTGTCAAGTCAGATCGTTCCAAGAAATCTCATAAATCCAAAGTGACGGATATTTCCTCTACTGATGACATGGAAAGTAAACTGAAGTTCGATGTCCCAGCTGAGCAAAAGTCCTGCGTTTCTCCAGAAAATGCAGAGGAAATAGAGATGGACAAGAGTCCACCCACAAATAAATTACACGAGGAAGAGAGGAGTCACTCTAAGACAAGCAAGCAAGACACAAAAAATGCAACTGCACAGGCTAATGCTGAACTAAAATCTGTTGCAAACTCTGCAGTGTCAGAAACCTGTCAACAACGACCCAAAGGAAACAAACGTCATCTGATTGGCCCTACAAGGTCACATGAAAGTGATTTGTCACAGACTCTGTCCAGTTCAGATGTTGTCAAAGAGATATGTGAGATTCAGGCGGATGGAGAATCGAAATCCACGGAGACTAAAGGAATAGTAAGTGGTGCAGTGGAAGCTACGGGGCTTGGTAAAAGTGTCCCTGATAACAAAAGTGATAAAAGCAACACGTGCAGACACACAAACACAGATGCTAATGACTTTGAGCTCGTCCCTTCTAGTCTACCGAATGCATCTCCTACTGAGGTTGTGAATGAATGGCTCAAAAAAATACCAGCAGAGAGCGATTTGTATGAAATGGAGGACTTAAATGAAAATTGTGAGGCGGAAAAAAGTAGTCACACAACAGAGGAAATGGTTCAGGTGGAAAATAACAATGATTCTGCAGCCAAGAATGCGAAGGACACAAATGAAGGCGTTTCAGTGAACAGTGGACCCAATAATGACGGTCGAGCAAACGAAGAAGCACCAAATGAAGATAACGATAATGATGCCTCAAAAATATTTCACTCTTCTGTACAGGTCATGAAAGTACTTTTAAATCCAACGCCTGACAGATGTAACAGTTTACCAGAGGTATCTTCAGTGTATGGACGCAAGCTGAGCACTTCAGCCAGGGGTCTCTTAGATTGTCTTGTGAAATTGAAGTTAATAGACCACGATCCTAAAAATGCGAACAAAAAGGGTGAAAGGTACCAGAAGCTGATGAACATTCTTCAGTCTCTCTGGCTTTGTGATCTGCCAGAAAATGAACAGATCTCAAAGAACAATCAGCACCATTTTGCAGATGATGAATTCAATCATACATCATCCTCTGGTGTGGATGTCAACAGCGGCTCCACGGGCTCTGGGAAAAGTAGCGACGGAGTGAAGAGCAGTGATGGTGTCAACTGTGATGTGACTCAACCACATACTAGCGCAACTATTTTGAGGAAAATACAAGAAGTTTGTGAAGAAGAAGAAGAAGAAAAAGAAGAGGATGAATGGACATCTGAGAGACAAGTAGAAGGAAACCATGAAGAAAAACAAAAGGAAGACGATCCAGCAACCGATGATACAATCAGAAGCAACGAGAGTCCACGAGAGCTACCTGAAACACCACCCACATCAAACAAGAGCTCAGAAAATGACAGCAATGCCCAAAAATGTCCAGATGAAGTTGTAAGAGAATGTGAGGAGGGCAGCAGATCTGAGAGTCCACCTCTTGTTCAAAGAGCTCAGTTAACCAAAAGGATTTCTCAAGATCCTGATCCTGTTTGGGTTCTAACCTTGTTAACTAAAATAGAAAGGCAGTTCATGGCACATTATATTAATGCAATGAGAGAGTTCAAAGTCCGATGGAACTTGGAGGATAATGAGCAGCTTGAACTGATGATAAGCGAACTTGAAGCTGAAGTCCACAGAAGAATCCAACAGAGTGTAGACAGAGAGCTGAGAAAAATCCAAGGTCGAGCAGGCCTACCAAGACCCCCCAAAGAAACACTGTCCCGAGCTTCAACAACACAAACCGAGGAGAGAAGAAAGAGGCTGAAGATATTGGTCAAACAGTCTGTTGATCCACAAACTGAAAAAAGTGATGATTCAGCAACAGGTACGTCTTACAGTGACCAGCGCAGTGAGAATGATGCTGAGTACTGTCCATGTGAATCCTGCACTAACAAGAAAATGACAGCTAGACCACAACTTCCTGCAGAAAGTATGAATATTGGACCTGTTGTAATGGACTTTGACCTGAAGAGTATTCTAGTGATGAAGAACAGTGACCATGGCAATACAGGGGAAGCCACCTGTGCATGTCATCCTGAAGCAATAGAAGCAAAAACACTTGTAGACACGGCTATCGCCAGGGCTGTAAGAGAGGTGGAAGAGGTTGAAACAAATCACGACAGTGAGGATAACTCTGCAGTTCCAGAAGAAGAAAAGGAAGCAGATTTGTGTCCCCATGCAGGACAAGGGGATGGATCAGAGAATATAGAAGCAGAAGAGGAAAAAGAACTTATAGTAGAAAATGTGGACTTGGCGGACGGTATTGCTGAGGAAGAACCAGTAGAAGAAGACACTGATGATGCATCTGCAGACACAGTTGGAGAGATGTCAGAGGGGGGGGCTGCTGACTTCACCTCAGATGAAGGTAAAAATGCAGCAGAAGAGACTGAACTCCAATCTGACAAAGATGAGGTTGTGGAGGTGAAGACATCTGAAGACAACGCCACCTCCATGAGTGATGTACTGCCAAAAGAACCGGATGAATCAGATGAAGATGAGAATGTTGTAGTAAAAGAAACTGTTGATGATGATGAAACAGAGACCGCTGCTACAAGTGGTAGTGAGTCAAAAGAGGAGTCTGGAGACAATGAAAATGTAGCGGAAGAGGCCACTGAAGGAGAGATAAATGATAATGAAGAAGCAATTTCTGTTGTGGGAGCAGAGGGAAACAGTGACAAAGAGGAGGAAGCAACATCTGAAAATGAGACTGCGGTAAACAAAGAGACTGCTGTCGCAGGTGGAGATGAAAAAACGAGCGAGACTGCCGAAGAGACTGTGGCAAGCCTTACTGAGCAGCAATCAGACAAATATGAGGCTGCAGACACCGGTGATGATGATGAGGAGGAGGTTCCTGTGACCAGTGGAGATGAAGTGCAGGGAGAGGCCGCTGAAGCCACTGAAGCTGAAGATGAAAATACAACCGATCATGAGACACACACGAGTGAACATGAATCTGAAACAGAGGAGGTTCAGAAAGAAGGAGCGGAGGATTCTGGAAAAGAGAATGATGACGCAACCACAGCTGAAGAGTCGTCAAAGGAGCCTTTAGAAGAAGTTACCTCTGAAGATGAGATTGTTGCAGAGAGAGAGATTACTGTCACAGGTGAAGATGAATCAGAGGAGGAAAATGCTGAAGATGAAGTTCAAGAAGAGGAAAAGACAGTAGCTGTGACTGAAAATGAATCTGACAGTGAGGAAGCTGTGGAAACAGGAATAGATGACAGCGGAGAAGAGACCAGTGCAACAAGGGATGATTTGTTAAAGGATCCAGCTGGAAAAGCAATATCTGAAAATGAGCACATTTCAGAAGTGGAGACTGAAGCTGAAAATGAAAAAGCTGAGGAGGCCCATATGATAGTCGCAAATCAAGATGAATCTGACACAGAAGAGGCTGCTGAAGAAGGGACAGACTCTGATGAAGAAGAACTCGCTTCCACGAGTGCAAATGAGTCGGCCCATGACAACAGTGATGCAGAAATGTCTGGCGATGCATCGAAACAGCCAACTGACGAAGCAGAAACTGAAGGTGAGATGGCCGAGGAGAAGGAAGACACTTCTGTGGCAGCTACAACTGAAAACGAATCTGACACAGAAGAGGTTGACGATGGAGAGTCTGCTGTCACCAGTGATAATGACTTTGGGGAAGATGCCAAAACAAATCAAAGTAAAACTGCAGAGGAGACTGATGCTACTCACGATGAACTGACAAAGGAAGCAGCTGAAGCAGCGACATCAAATGATGACACTGCTACAGAAAAAGAGTCTGAATCAGATGAACAAGAAACAACTAAAGAAGCAACAACTGAAGATGAGACTGACGAAGAGAAGGCGATCGCTGTCACAAGTGAAGATGAAATAAAGGAAGAGGTCGGCGAGGCCAGCATAGCCGAGGTGGAAAATGCGGCAGACACAACTGAGCAGGAATCTGACAATGAGCCTGTGAATGCAGGGGTGAGTGAAAGTGTGGAAGAAGGAACTGCTGCTACTAGTGAAGATGATTCTGCTGAAGGCCTGGATGCCACCACAAATGATAATGAAACTGCAGAGGAGAATGACAACACAGACGAGGTTGCTGTTAAAAAAGAGGATGAATGCACCATAGACAGAGCCACTGAGAAAGAAACGTCTGGTGAGGAGGAAATCTGTAGAAGTGACGAATCAAATGAAGACGTAATGGAAGAAACTAAAGATGGTGAAGAATTTGTGAAAGAGCAGAATGGTACGGATGTCGTTCCTGAATCTGCAAGAGAAGAAAGCTCCAAAGATGGGACTGAGACTGAATCAGAGGAAAACAGTAATGACTCGGGCACAGATGAAAACAAATCAGTAAACGATGCAACAACAGATTTAAATGAGACTGCGGGAGAAGACGATATTTTGAAAGTTACAGATGATGAGTCAAGTGAAGAGCATTCAGATGTCAAACCTGAAAATGAGACTGATGAAATATTAGAAGAGGATGAAGTGGCTAGAGATAAAAATGAGACATTAAGTGATGAGGAACCAGTTGGAAAGCTTCAAGAAAGGGACCAATTTGAAATAATAGCAGAAAGCAGTGCCGCTGAAGACGTTGTTAATGACCAAAAAGATGCATCTTGCAGTCAGGGAATATGTGAAGGTGAAACATCTGAAGAGGAATCTGAAGAGGCTGAAAACAAGGGGGCGGAATTCACTGGAAATGAAAGTGGACAGGAGTCTGGAGCAACAGGTGAAGATTGCACAGAGGCAGCAACAGCGGGAGAGGAAAGTGAAGGATGTGAAACAGCAGCAGAAGAGTCAGGAGAAGCAGAAAAACCAGGGAATGAGATTACTGAAAGTGATGGTGGAGAGAGATCTGGAGGAGAAGGTGAATCTGCAGAAGAGGAGGCTGGAGAGGCTCAGACAGCAAGGGAAGAATCCACAGGGAATGATTCTGCACAGGAGGACATACCACCACTTCCAGGAGGAGAAGAAGAGGTTCTGGAGGATGCCAAGCATCAAGAACAGACTAATGATGAAACCACAGGTCCTGATGACGTGATGGAGCTGAAGCCATATGAGGACGAAGATGCAGAGGGCATTTCAGAAAATGAAGGAAATCAATCAAAAGACGATGTAGATGAAGACATTAATGGACAAACAGAGATAACACAGTGTAAATGTATAGCTATCCGAAATGAAAGTCCTAAAAACAACGTTGACGCCTCTGAATACGAGGCCGATGAGACTGAGGCACTGAATGAAGATTGGGGTAGGATCCAAGAATATTCAGCCGATGGAGGAGACGAGGCCGAGGAAGATTCAGACGAACCAGGAGAAGAATCTGATGACAGAGAAAAAGATTTTGTTCCAAGCAAGAGAGACAAACTAGCTGTAGCTAACCGAGCAGCGGAGGAAACAACATTAATCCCTCTGGATAATTTGATCAATGCAGAATCTGAGGATGGCGCCTACGCTGATGTTGAAGATTCAGAGACTGAAATCAACAGCCAGGAGGAAGGTACAAGTCTGGAGTGGAAGATATTGAAGAAGCTTTCATCATAATAATGTAGGAGAACTTAAAGTGAGTATAAGTATAAGAGAGTGATGCTACAGGTCATAAAGCGATGCAATAAGAACAGTAAAAGGGAGAATGCATAAGGATTCCTCAAGGTTATTATTATTTCAATCGGAAGTTCTTGTTAAACAAGCACTAAAGAAACACAAGCACTTTATCCTAGCATTTCTACTGCTGAGATTAAACAAATGCACAACTATTGTATGAAATACTTGAATGTTTATGCTGCGTTACATGTGGAAGGTTTGTATAGTTTCTATGCAAAATGAAATGGGGTTTTTATTTACATGAAATACAGCATAGGCCATAGACGTTGTTACTGTACGTCGCCTACTGCCTTAGAACCTCAGGCAGAACCTGGCTCTAACAATCTATAACTACTGCAATAATACTTTCAACTCGTCGTATATGCACTTAAACTGTAGTTTTTTTGTTTTTTCAAATGGCACGTCTGTGTTAAGTATGCATGTTTGTCTTTGTAAATATGAGCATAACCCACCACCACCATCACAACCCTGTTAAGGATAAGCTGTTTAGGCAATGGATAGATGGAAGTTATATAAATTTCTAGTTACTATTGTACTTCTGAGCCAGAAAAAAATGATCATGTTCATCTGAAATGTTTAACTTTGAAACTATTGTGCAGATACAGTGCTGTGCATGGCTGTATTTTAGTGCTAGGTAACAATTAACATCAGTCTATGCAGCTTCACAATTCCATCAGGCAACTGCATTTTAGGTATAGTTGATTTCTTTAGATTCTTGAAATGAAATCCTTTTATGTATCGTTACTGACTGTCCTACCATTCAACACCATTTATCAGTCAGAAAACATGTTATTCTCTGTCTTACTGAGGTTGTTACCTTTACTGAATGTATCATACAATTACATTAAATTGTTCTTTAAAAGACATTTTTGTTCTTACTTTGCCAGACATGAATACTGCAAACACAAAGACATTCTACTCCAGAAGGACTAACAAACAATCTCTCTCTCTATATATATATATATATATATTACTGATTTACCATAGACAACTGCAACAATATCAATAATACATATTCTAAACTCAAATAAACCAAGGATGTAGAAAGTCCTGGTTAAAGGGTTTTTCTTTCTACGGTGAGCCCCTGGTGACAAAGCTGCTAGATGTGCTCCTCTCAGAGTTTCCTATTACATTCTCTTGTGGTTATGTGACATACCTAATTGGTGTCACTCTGATTGACTGCTTAACACCACGGTGAAAGGCAGGGTAAGCTAATCAAACTTTCCTACTGAGACACGAATCAGAATCAGAAAAACTTTATTAATCCCTGAGGATTAAAACATAGCATGTCACCTCTGACATCTTTACTGCATGTACTACGAGGTTGCTACTCCACTCAGGAAGTTAAAGAGGGTCATGAAGGAAGAATGAAGAATACTCCAAAAACTGTCTCCAAATTTCTGCACCCCAAGTGTCTCCTATACTTTGTATTGGAGGCGCCACATGCACCGGTTAAAGCTTGGAATTATGGCAAAGATTTTTGCGCCCCAATGAAACAGGAAATAAATCACACGGCCGTTCAGTTCAAGGAAGAGAGAAAACTTTAAAACCACATATTCAAATGCAGATTATGCACAGTACTCACAGTTAGTACTTTAGAAAATGTCCCCAACATTCATAGTCAAATTCTGTCTAATTCTTAGCCCGTTACAGGTGTTTAGGTTACCTATGCTAGTCAGTTGAGTGTTTTACTTAGTTAGTTCAGCCAACCCACTGACCGGTGACGTCAGACAGTTAATGAGGTGCGCAGGTCAGTGTTGGCTGAGTAGTGGATGGCTTCAGATGGGAGGTGCTCTGATTCCTGTGGGAGGTGATGTGTGTGTGAATGATAAGTGAGCATTAAATATTTTTGTGTTTATACAGTTGCGTATTTATAGTCTTGCAAACAAACCTTGGGGGGAATCCACTGCGTGCTGCCATACCAACACCAAAAAAAAAGTTATAGACCTGTTTGAATTTGTCCTCTAAATTATCGTTCTCATGGCTCTGAATATTGCTCACTACATAAAGTGGTCAGAAATAAGCTTATGTAAGTATTGGATGTCAGCAGGTTCAAGACATTGGCTGACCACAGTCATGTGTAAGCAGGTCTGCTGTGTAACATTGTTCCTAAGAGAGGAAGTGTGATAAACAGTACTCAAGACTGTTGCTGAGCACAAAACCTGGTTTAAAAGTATACAATGAGAAACCACCTACATATACTCAGCTTTTAAATTAATTATAATTAAACTGTTCCTCTAATCAACACACATCGTAATATCTGATATAGCCCTGCTGGACTAACAGTTGATTTGGTAAGGTGAATCTAATCCTCAAATCTTCTGGAAAAGCAAAGAATTTTTGAGGAAGCACCTGCTTGCTGGCACGGAGCTATTTCCACTGTAAACACTGGAAGAGTGAGGAAAGTCATCCGGAGCACAATAATAAGGGGGTTTCCCGCAGCCATGTTTACCTCACAGAAACCTGCCACTGCCACAGCTGCATAGATTAGTTATGGTAAAACTCAACTGCAGATGTTTCTTTTAAGCAAGTGTGACAGGTAAGTCCATCTCTGGGGATAATGCTGATTAAGATTTTAATGCTTGAGTAATGTTAATAAAGGGACATAAATGAGAAAAACTAAATAGACTAAACTAACCCTAAGTTATTATACATTCTTTTATGCCTTAAAAAAAATACCACAAATGTAGCAAGCTAGGACAATCAAAGTGTGCTTGATGTCTATTGTGCTGAAGGGACATGAAGGAAACTAGAAAAGTGAAGCTCGACTGAAGCCTATGAACATCCCGCAGGAACAGCAGAAGTGCCTGTTGAATGCATCTTGGGGAGCTCGATTGTTCCCTGTTTATTGAAAATCACTTTGTCTTTTTAAGGCAAATGCCGTAGTGAGACCTTCTCTAGCTCAATGTGTGACAGAGGATAGAAATGGTTCCCACACAGACAGGAAGTCCTCCCGCGATGTAGATGGGGGTCAAAATTTAGGAAAATCCATTATTGTGGGTTGATATGTGTGTGTGTGTGTGTGTGTGTGTGTGTCAAATAAAATAGTAAAACAACACTGCCTGTAAATGTTTTATATAATTCAACTTTACCACACACCCACACGCAAAATGTAAGGATGCACTGACATGAGACATAAGCATATGTACAGACATTTTTGGTCACATGCAGGGCACACTCACACACCGCGTTAATAGTGGAAGTTGAAATGGCAGCTTGTATGCTTTTGGCACAGAGGTGGCCAGAACAGTGATAGAAAAAGAGACCCACGCTCCCTTTCTTTCCCACCGTTGTTCAGGTTATCCTGTGGGGCCAGTTATGACCCTTCTGCAGGCAGGATGCAATGTCTGGGGACCCCAACAGAGCTGTACACAAGCATCCGCCAAGCCCTGGGAAGAAAACAAGGGCTGATGGAAAACCAGAAGAAGAGAGTATAAAGAGAAACAGCAGTTAGTAACCAGGACACACTCAATAACACTCACCATGCACCTGCAGCTTGTGTGTGTGTGTGTGTGTTTGTGTGTGTGTGTGTGTGTGTACAGTAAAGCGAGATTGTTCCTTCAGAGAACTACAGCACTGCACAGTCCCCACACACAGCACAGGTGGTCCAAACAAAAACCTGTGAAGTGTTGCCCAGAGAGTAATATCCCCACGTTGCGTGTTTTATAAAGCCCCCCATAGGAAACAAACACTTCCGGTGCTGTAAGATTTATTGTTCCCCGCACTTATAGATATACAACATACTATGAATGATATTTTCCTTATAAAGGATTTTGAATAACATTTAATAGTAATTTAGCATGCAAACCAGAAACAGCAGGGTCATAATTACTGCCTAATAACTCAAGGACATATTGTTTTGTGTTTATTGTCTCCATCACTGAAGACAGGGGGTGAATTCCCTCTTCTGTGCATTGTGTGGTGAGAATAGGAAAGACCTGGTTAACTGTACTGTATGGTGTGAAAAACCAAAGCATTGTTACACCATGATAGATTGACCGCACATCAACTTGCAGTTTTCTTCCTCACAATGTGACAGACTTTGCATCTGCATTCACATCCGCACATCCGCTTATGCAAGCTACATATACACGAGCATTACACAATAAAAATCCCCAGAGTCCGACGCTCTATTCAGGAGGTCAATGTAACAGTTTTCTATTAATAGAAATGGGATGAATTTAGGGAAAAGCTGGCAAATTACCTTGAACTGGAGCTGCTGTAGAAGAATCTGGATTTAAAATGTGACTTTATATGCCCTCTAGTGTCAACACTGGGGAAAAACAACAATAACCTCAGCTTTGCTCTTCACAAAGCTCATGAAGGTAAAGACTTTGAATGTTACAACAATGAATAAAACACTCTTGATGACTCCTCAATTTGAATTGAGAATAATAATTTAAATAAAAGCACAGAAAAAATGTGTAGAGATTTTAAAGACTTCATTGAAGAGCACTTGAATAAGAGGATGCCCACGGAGACCTACAATATTCATACAACTAATACAAATAATAGGTGTTGTTTTGAGTGATTCTAATCTGGTTATTATGACCTTTGAAAATGCACATTCATTCTTTTCTCACGAGTCACATATTGAAATACTCTTTACTCAATTGTATGAATAGTTTTATGAATAGTGCACTAGTCCATCTTGTGGTGACAGTGTGTACTGCTTTAACGAACCACTGTATAGCAAAAGGGTACAATGGTTTGCAAGTTGTTGTAAGTTGCAAGATGAAACAATACAGTGGTTTACACCACCAGAAGAACTGAGAAATAGGTCATGGAAACTGGCTGTATGGCTGCACAGCTGCAAACTGGGTGGTGAAGCCACCCTGAGCACTGTCCATGCAACCAGCAGGTGGTATTAATGTTGTGCAAAGCCATTTGAAATGAGACAAAAATAGAAATAATCATCATAGCAACATGTTATTTTTTATATTAATCAATAAACTATTTGATGGATTAATTTATAAATTCACAATCTTTCAGAGAGTTGCGACACTTCTAAGATGAACTGTATTTTTTCACTTCCTCCAATTTTTTTAGGTGGTGCCCACCTGCCAAAAAATGGGAAGACTACTTTCACTTATAAATTATATACATCTATATATAACTATTCATAGTAAACCTACTGTAGTTCCACAGGGGAAGGCCTGGTCTTCACTGTCTGTGTGTGTCTGTGGGTGGGTGAGTGATAAAGAGAGAGAGAGAGAGAGAGAGAGAGAGAGAGAGAGAGAGAGAGAGACTTTAAAACCAAATTGAGCAATGAGAGTGACAGACTGCCAAGCACTTGCTTTGTAATAAGGAAACTGAAGGCATTTTGCATCTTGAATACTGTTGAAGAAACAAGCCCGGGGAACAAGTTCAAGGTACGTCCTGTATATATTCACGTTAGGATTCTGTCACAGTACATTGCACTGACCCAAGCT
Organism: Microctenopoma stevenorrisi; assembly: GCA_032270685.1. Taxonomy (NCBI): domain Eukaryota; kingdom Metazoa; phylum Chordata; class Actinopteri; order Anabantiformes; family Anabantidae; genus Microctenopoma; species Microctenopoma stevenorrisi. The sequence goes on from JAUMTR010000016.1 coordinate 7,903,466, forward strand.
ACTATACATTTAGGTTAAGTTATAGCTAACAATATCAATTAATAGTGTGAATTAAAGCTGTAGTTTTAATGATGTTAAAACTGAAAACAATGAAAGTAGCGTGTCATTAAATTACATCATGTCAAAACATACAGCAATTGAATTTCAGGGACTATCTTGCATGTTTTCAGACAACCAATCAGTCTTTAATAGTCTTTTATCAGCCAACTCCGTTTTGGTTACACATCATTCCATTTTTTGGGCTGTCATCGTGACATTGCTTTTAAATACAACTCTTTGTGATTGCGTTTTGTAATGAAAGCGTTATTGCGTATTGCAATGCTGACGTCAGACATTTTTGGCACATTCAACCATAAATAGAACTTCTGTAATAAACATTAAAAGCCTTTAAATACTGGCAACATTGAAATTTGTCGTACCGTTAAAGGGATGACTGTTGATATACATGTTTAAATGCATCATCAAGAATCGGGTATGACAGAATCGTTGTCTCTCTTTAGAAAGAACCATGATGAAAGTAACTGTAAATGACAAAGGTGGTAACGCATACTAAAAAGACAAACTGTTTCTTATAAACTTCTGCTTCTGTGTCTTATCAATTATTTTTAGCACATCAATTTTTCCCTTTTTCTATCATGCAAATCATACTATGGAAAGCCATAACTATCTTTCCACTTCCTCTTATAGAATGCAAAGTGATGTAAGTGTACTTAAAAAGAATTTGATTCACTTTTCAGTAGCGGGAATGAACTTACAGACCAGGCCTTGCAGTGGGAGGAGGGGAGACTGAACATAGCTTCAGCAAAGCTCATGTGATTTATCAGGTAAGAACATTTGAATCAACCTATGCAAATGTCCAAAGACGCGCATGTTAGGTTGATCGGTTGCTCTAAATTGTCCGTAGGTGTGAATGTGAGTGTGCATGGTTGTTCGTCTGTGTGTCTATGTGTTGGCCCTGCAATGGACTGGCCATCCGTCCAGGGTGTACCCCACCCCTCGTCCGAAGACATCTGGGATTCCAGCACCCCCCGCGACCTGATTGCGGGTGAAGCGGAAGATAATGGATGGATGGAACATCAGAATGTGCATCTTTGCGTTAACGTTTTGCTCAGGAACTGGTGTGACATTGTGGTGATATTTGATAGTATAAAATAAACTGCATGACATTATGCAGCATGTTCTCTACTGTTATTCTAAGTAAACTATGATATTATGATGTATTATAACTGACGAAGGGACTTGTTTCTCTTATTTGTGCAGGATGGGCTGCACTTGCAGTAGTCAGAAACAAGAAGAGGGAAACTTCTACAAAGCGAAACATAACTCTCAGGTTCCCAACTCGTCAAATCACATAGTAAGTAAACTTTCTATGCCTAAAATATATTAAAGGTTATATATTATAAGTTATTTATTGTGAATGTTAAAATGTGCACTTTTTGGTTTCTTTAGGCGCGAAGTGGAAACAACAATTTGAATAATGGTAATCACTAATTTTCTACGGAAAAATAACAGAGCTGCAATGTGTATTTAACTGTTGCTGTGAACAGCAGCATTAGCAGCAGTAAGAGGAGGCTACTTTTAGTGATTAATATCTAAGTTAGATTTCCTCTGTTCTCTTCAGGGGAGAGGATGCAATTATTCACGAACAGTTTTATGTCCGTTTTTATGTCACTGACTGCTCTCCGAAGCTCAGAGAAAAACAATCATGCAGTACTTTAACACAGTTATGCACTACAGTACAAAATGCAGGTCACAAGAAAATATAACTTAAAAAAAATATAAACTGACCACTTTAAAGTAAAATGTCTTCTTGAACTCCCTTTTACTGAAATAAGTGTGTGCTCTACTTAACTTTAGATGATATCGTGTTTGTGGCACAACATGACTTCAAAGCAACCAATGACAGTGATCTACCTTTCAGAAAGGGCGACAAACTTAAGGTTTTGCAAGAGTAAGTTTTATCTTATTCCCATGATACAATGTATATCATGCAAGAATGAAACTAATTACTTAGTTTTACTGAGTTTCTGCCTGAATAAATGAAAAACACCTTTGTTTTGTTTGGTTGTTGTGTTTATAGGAATGGGGAATGGTGGCTGGCTAAATTACCTTTGACTGGACAGGAAGGATTCATACCTAGTAATTATGTAGCCAGAGCAGATACACTGGAGGTGGAAAAGTAAGTAGCACACAGACACAAATCATTCTAAAACCCAATGGTAGATAAAAACTTTGGTTTCTTTGTGGCCTTGTGCAGGTGGTTTTTCAAGGATGTGAGTAGGAGAGAGACTGAACGACTTTTATTGGCTCCTGGAAATAAACCCGGTTCCTTTCTAGTTCGAGAGAGTGAGACTAGTAAAGGTGACTAAATCATTGGGGTCTTTTTGTTTTTTTTATTAAAATTTGAATTTTGTGTCCACATTTCTCCAGGAAGACATTATGTGATTAAAGTAGGTCTAATAAATGCCCCTCACGTGTAACAGTGGACTGTATGTGTTTTCATCCTAGGGTCGTTCTCACTGTCAGTCAGAGATTCTGCACCTGAAGGAGATGTGGTAAAACACTACAAGGTCCGGTGTCTGGACAAAGGTGGTTACTACATCTCTCCCTCCAATACGTTTCCATCTCTACAGGAACTTGTTAAATACTACACCCGTAAGTAATAATCAAAATACTTTGTGCATAAACTCGAGCCTAGATAATAGGTTTCATAATTATTCCTTCAAGTTAAAGCAAAATCTGAATGTGTTGGTAGCCGATCTGTTGAATTTTAAAATGTCTACACTGCATTAAAGGGGGAAGCTAGACCCCTGTGATACAAAGTGCATTTCCTGTGAGAGGAGGAGGATTCTTTCCACTCCTGTGACTAAACCACAAGATAAGAAGGTCAAATCTCTAGAATGGGTACCAGTGTACAGCTATTTATGAGAAAGCAGTACACAGAGGCATAGACAAAATCACTTTGAAATTATATGAGAGGACTAGAGCTTATCAGACAAGGAATGTTAGGGAAACTAAATTTAGCTCAACAGTTTAAAAAAGGGGAAATAAAACCTGTCATGTTTGCATGTTCTATATTTGGGGCGCAGGTACAGCAGACGGTTTGTGTCAGCGGCTGTATGCTCCTTGTAAGGCGCAAGCACCACAGCAGCCATGGGCACAAGATCAATGGGAGATTCCCAGGGAGACACTGAAAATGATGAAGAAGCTAGGAGCGGGACAGTTTGGAGAAGTGTGGATGGGTGAGAAAAAGCTACTAGCTGTACCTTAGTTTGGAGAGATTTTAGTGTTACGGTGTGATAAACAACCCATTTTACTTTAATGCAGGTTACTATAAGAACACCCAGAAAGTGGCTATTAAGACATTAAAGGAGGGAACGATGGAGCCCGAGGCCTTCCTCCAGGAAGCCAATTTGATGAAGCAGCTACAGCATGTACGACTGGTGCGCCTCCATGCTGTGGTCACTAAGGAGCCTATTCTCATTGTTACCGAATTCATGATCAATGGTAAGCAAAACCAAAGAAAACAAGAGAGATTGGAGATGAGTTGTTAAAAATTATGTTTTTCAGTTCAGTTTAATTCAATTCATTCAGTTTATTTATATGGCGCCAAGTCACAACAAAAGTAATATGAAAGCACTTCACAGTGAAAGGTTTAAGACCTTACATATTATAACTATACAATTATAAAGAAAACCCAACAATCCCATTTGAGCAAGCACAAAGCAGCATAAAAGTTATTTACATTTTTCATTACTAATTAATCAGGTGATAATATTCTTAATTTATCTGCAAGAAAAAAATGTCGGAACATAGTATATCAGATGTTTGTGTTGTCTTGGAAACAAAAAGCACACATGGATTAACCATAAGAATGAAAATGAAAATGAAAATAGCTGAGATATTGAAAAATAGGGATGTATTTTAGACACTGTTGGACTTACTGCACATAATGAAAATGTGGAACTCTAGTGCAGATTGGTTCCACATGTGCCTCATGCATAACAGAATGTAAGTTATATAAATAATTAAGGAGCTAGCGGAGAGTTAATCATTAGTTAAATTTCTGTTTAGAAAATAACAATATGTCCTGTAACATTCATTTTATAATGAATAAAATGATAAAACGCTGAACAGCGTTGGCTTGTGACTTGGTGTGGAACTAAAACAGCAGCTGTTAAGTACAGGAAAGAAATACATGTAATTCGTCATCTGTGTTACTGACGCAACTGTGGTGTCTCCAGATCCAGATCTCTGTTACAAGTTAAAGTCTTGCATTGGAAAGTCTATTTAAAAAAAATATACAACTATGCCAACTACTACAACACATATTAGATTTATTATTATTATTATTATTTTTCTTGGACCAAAATCAATGGGACTGTTACATTTTGTATAGTTGCTCGAGCCTTAAAAGCAAAGACTGCAGACTAAACTTAACTTTTTGCCACGCACTAAGCATGGTACAAATCTAGTTCCTTTCAGTATTAGATACTGTTCCTTGAAATGTCTTTCTGTGTAACTGTAAGCAGAAGTTACTGTATAATTACAATATTTTCCAGTGCACAGTGCCAGTCTCTCATATCCCGTTCTGGTTTTTGTTTTTTTCCAATTTGCAGGATGTCTTCTGGACTTTCTTAAAACTGATGAGGGACAGAAAATAAAGATAGCTAAGCTGATAGATATGTCAGCACAGGTGGGAAGCTTTTCATTATACAACTGTGTGTTTTTGTTTGATTAAAAAAACTGTGTGTTATACTGTAGTAAAAACATCAGTTTTTCTCACATGTATGTATACTACTGTATACTTCTCTGATTTTTGCATCCCCCTGTCAAAAACAAAAACACTAGCCTTATTACTGACCTCAGACTCTATTTATAACACTAGCTTTTCTATAGTAACTCTTTGAATATCTGTTGTAGTTTAGGCTTTGACACGTGGAAACTGTCAGCAGTAGCTGTGTGGTTTCTGTGGTGGGGCTTTTGCTCGTCTGGCTTAAAAGCCTCGCCCTACGTCAATTATTAACATCCGGACAGGAAATCATGCTATTTTTCCATCCACACTGAGCTCCCCCAGATCTTTTGCCCCTCCAAAAAAAAGCGTTTTGACTTCCTGAGAGTTGGCACATCCTGTTTGACTCACTTGGATGTCATCATTATCATACACATAAACAGTGTGTTCACGCAGCCATATAGTCTACACACACAGTGTATTTGCACTAAGTGCTCATCTGCGACTTCTGTACACACTGACCTGTGCCCACTGCGTAAACAAAATGTATCTGTCCTTAGTCATTTTAGTTTGTGGTAAAGTGTAGCTGTTTCACTTCTTGGAATTAATCTATTTGGTTTTGCATTCTATCTAATAACTGCTGTTAAAAGTTGTTTCCTGTTTATGCTTTCTTTATGTTAGATAGCTGAAGGCATGGCATACATCGAGAAGAAGAACTACATCCACCGAGATCTTCGTGCAGCCAACATACTGGTCAATGAGACCCTGCACTGCAAGATAGCAGACTTTGGCCTAGCCAGGATCATTGAGTCAGAGTACACAGCTCATGAAGGTGCATTGTTGTTTTTGTACATTTTTCATTACTAATTAATCAGGTGATAATATTCTTCATTCGTTTGCAAAAACAAATTGTCAGAACATAGTATATCAGATGTTTCTGTTGTCTTAGAAACAAAAAGCACACATGGATTAACCATAATAAAACCCTCAGATGAAATGAAAATAGCTGAGATACTAAAAAATCTGGATGTATTTTAGACACTGTTGGACTTACTGCACATAATGAAAATGTGGAACTCGAGTGTAGATCAGTTCCACATGTGCCTCATGCATAACAGAATGTAAGTTAGACAGCTCATGAAGGTGCAGTGTTGTATATGTAGTGTATTAAGACACTGATGTCAAAATCACGTAAACCTAACAACAGAAATACCAGTAAAATGTTATAGTAAATTTTTTACCAATAGCCAGATCAGATCTTGATCATATACTGTATATATATATATATATATATATATATATATTTTGTGTTATTTTGCCTCATGTTAACACGCACCCATCTACACACAGTATTCTCCACAGAAACTACCCAGTAAGATAATTTCCCCGTTTCTTTTTCTCTTATTCACGCGCGCCATCTGATAAATAGGTGCTAAGTTTCCCATCAAATGGACGGCTCCAGAGGCCATCAACTTCGGCACATTCAGTATCAAGTCAGATGTTTGGTCGTTTGGGATCCTCCTAACAGAAGTTGTCACTTACGGAAGAATACCATACCCAGGTACAGAACATAAAAAATGAGAGAAAGGAGAAAAAAAATGTGCATGTTGCATCGCTATTTTATAGCTGTAAGACTCTATCACCATAAACTCACACCGGCTGCTTCTTTTCTCCTATTCAGGGATGACCAATCCGGAGGTGATCAGGAGCCTGGACAGATCATACAGAATGCCACGTCCGGGAGGCTGCCCACAGGAATTCTATGACATTATGATGATGTGCTGGAAGCAGAAGCCTGAAGACCGGCCAACTTTTGAATTTCTACAGAACACTCTCAACGACTTTTTTATTGCCACAGAGGGACAATATGAGATGCAACCATGATTCAGACTTGAATAAGAGATTTGAATGGATAGAGACCAAATGGAACCAACATTTGGACTGAATGGCTTCCTCTGTCTCTAGCAACTAAGATCACCTAAATATATATATATATATATTTATATATATAAAATCCAGGACGGAAATGGAAAGGAGCTTCAAATCTGCTTTTTTATATCAGCTGTTGCTCCCATTCTTGATGACAACCATAGAAGAGACAATTAAGACTGATATACGATGGATAAATATATGGACATACAAATACTGCAGAATCATGATGTAAAAAGGCCTTTGGACCCAGGGAAGTCAACACAGGTAAAGTTACAAATAACGCATTTGCATGGTACAGAAATTATTAGCCTGAGATTACATGCACAGTATTTTGCACTTTTTTTATTCCCTCAGTCATTCAGTGGCTTTGTAAAGAGATTTTATATTTGCATAAATGTTTTCTCGAATAAAAATATTTACATTATTTAGAACTTTGGTTTACTGTTGTATTTTGTTCCAGCACAACACTGTGCCATAAATAATAATAATTTAGTTACTTCATTTTAATCCGCTGAAAATACATAAACCGAAAAACTGAACTGAAAGCACATTAGAGAACAACACGGTTTTAAAAAGAGTTTTAACACTTTTTTTAGATTTAGATTTTGCTAAGTCTAACAGTGTGATCTTATAAAGAACACGATACGCTGAATGAAACAAGAATAAAAAGGTATGCACACACAGTCTGTTCTTTTTTAACACAACAATCACACATAATTACTTTTGCAGCATGTAAACCAAAGAATAATTTTAGAATTATAATTCTACAAACAGATAAATGGAGACAAATACAAAAATCTGATGGTTGCTAATTGATAACAGCACAAATAGAAAATAATAATGATAAAACATAAACGTTTACCGCATCAAATATACGTCTCACACATTTGATAGAGTAAAGTTTACAGGAAACCTTTACAAGTAACTGATCTTTTTAAATTACGTAGTTTTGATCTTCTAACTAAATCTTCCCTGGGGGGCCCAGACAGTATCTTGAAGATAAGAGAGTGAAGTGGTCGCAGCAGCCAGAGGTTAAACCCTTTCATTTCCTGAATGAACAGGAAACAGGAAGTGTACGTCAGCATTCCTCAAATAATACACAACTACAAGGTCCTAACAGGTTTAAATCAACAGAACTTATTCTGTCTTTTATTGCATTAGTTCCAATAAATACATCCCAACATCAGAAAGCTGCCACATCAACAATCTGTACGATGTCTTCATGGTTTGGAATGCCAAAAAGGACCTTTTAACAGCTGTTTACATGCCCGTGGTGTCTTTGTAATTATGGAAATTGCTTATGCTTACAGTCATAATGTTTATTGACAACACAAATAAAGCAAAGCATACAGGTTATTCATGAAAACCTGAATAGCAGCGTTATAGTCACTATTCTAATCTTGCTATCCTGCAGAGGTCAGTGTTGCATGTTTCACACAATGTGCTGAGCTGCTGGAGCTGTATCAGAAGAGCTGAATACCAGAAATTTGTACCCCTAACAACTGTAAAAAAAAAAAAGGTTTCCAAATTCTTCCCAAATAAATTTTCAGTCTACCATCAAATATCAAATTTCTATATAATAATCATTTTCTACTGTTTGTTCTAGGGCAGTTTTAGCCAAAGTAAAGTAAAGTCACATTTCCAATCGTACATTGTCATCTGAGTTAGCATGGCTACGGTTTCAAAATGCTCCACCGCACTGTCATGCACAAATATAATCGCAATTATCTGTATTTTTTTTGTGTTTATCAAATTTTCGGGTTTTCTTTCTATCAAAAAGCAAACACGTAAAGAGAAGACTTTGAAGTAGCAATCATATTCCAAACATATTTAACAATAATGACTAAATAGTCATAGATTGAATTAAGTTTTTTTTTATTTTAGTTTATCCGCATAGTTCATGATCAGGAACTACTCCATAGGCACAAATCACAAAATGTGCAAACTGTTGGAACCACCACTGTAGTATCACATTTGAATATGATTGATAAACAAGTCACCTTGAATTAAGTCTTGACGTCAACACAAGATGTCAAGAAATGTTGGCTGAGGGTTGAAAGGCCTAATCACCCTCTACTGTTGCCTTGAAGGAATAATGACATAAAGCAGTGGCTTGTACATAGATTGATGACTGATCCCTGCAGAAGGCAACACATCATTAGCATCTATGCTCTGCGATAAAAACAAGCACATCAACACAAGAGATGAAAAGAGATGCGCTTTTAATTCCAATAATGTTGTCAATAGTGTTCAGTGGGCATTATTCTGCAAATAAGCATGTTTTCTCTGCTAGGCTTTGATGTCATTACATTAATGGAGTCTATCAATCAACACTGTCTGGTCCAATAGATGTGAGGGCCCTTGACACAATGACAATGAAGATGTCTGCATAACATTTTGCTAAATGAGTCCTGGTTTAGTAGATCACGTCAACTTCTTCATGTTATACACTCATGCAGGCAACACACGAGTCATGGATTTTGTTGATAGTTCTTTTCTCTGATGTAGACTAGGAGATATGAATATGATATACAAATAAAAAATCCTGTCTTCACAAGGTCTCAGATCAAAATTGAGTCTTTTCTCCTTTGTGGTCCCTGGCTGGTGGAACAACTTGCCCTGCCCCATTCGACTGGCTTAGAGTATCACCACCTTTAAAAATCATTTTAAAAACTCACTTGATTAAAAAGTCAAGTGAGTCACACACACACACACCTACTCATATCATTGTCTAGCACTAAACAATTCCTAAACAAGTTATTTTTTTGATGGGTTAGCCCTTATCAGGGTTTATTTGTTGTAGTAAATATAAATACATTAGTCACAAAACACAAAACCATAGACATAGTTAACGTTAAGGTTTAGAGTTGAAACTTGGTAAACTGGTGCACACGTATTGTGATGACAGTTGCTTGAGGTGACAAACAGTTTCCACCTGCAGTAAAGCGCTGCTTTCTCTGTAAGTGATCAAAACTTTCTATACACTACCAACCCAGCACCAAACATCACACAGAAGCTGTCAGTGAGTAGCGCAGTAAAACATGCACCAGCTACAAAACACGCTTGAGATTTGACTTAAATTTATTTATGGAAAGAAACAAGATTTCAATCTAATTCTCATTATTACTTCACTCATGTGATGTGAGTTCAGCCCAGCCGAGTTCTTTAACGTTTGGAAAACATACTACAAAATATTTTCTTCACTGTTGACTCCTGACTCACACAAAGCAGTAAGATTAAAAGCATGCAGCACACATCAATGTTACTGTTACTGGCTTCAGCTTGCTCGAAAACGTATATTTTCCTACTCTTTGTGGCAAAACAAAAGACAAATATGGTGGCAGAACAAGAGAGCGGTTTTTGAATTTATACCTAGTTGACTTTCCTTTTCAAAGTTAAATAAAGTCTTAACAAGAAGTAATTTGTACTAATGGAATTTACTTTAAATGGTGCCATTTACTTCAGGAGGGTTTAAAGCCATGAGGTTGCCAAAAACCCACTGCCTCTTCCAGATCCTCCAATATGTCGTAATTGGCCGCCAATGTTGTGTTCATTCATGGGTCAAGGACATGCACATGCATACATGTATAAACACGGCTGTATATCTCTTTCTCTCTATATATATAAACCAGTGGAGAGTAAAACATTCAACTTCATTACAGCTATGTTTCAAACAGCTCCACACTTACATAACCCCTGATATCTTGTAACATGAGCAGATAAGTCTTTTGTTGGCTCACTAACATTACAGCTCATCATCCCTGATTTGTATGCAGCTCTGTGCTCCTGCCCATTTTAGGATCCCTGCTGTCACCATCTCCCTTCTCCTAGTGGTGTGCGCAACAAATGTCAGTGTAAATATTCATATATGGGGCTTTGACCTTGGATGATTGTCACTTTTCTTTTACTTCCCCTCTGTCGCTTCTTTTATACAATATCAAATGAGATAAATTGAAGTGTACACTGGAGGTTATGGGTTCTGTCAACATCTGATCTGTGGAGAAAGAAACTAATTCAACAAAATTAGTCATTTTAATAATATTTCATTTTAGTAAATGGTGACTAATGCTTTACATTACTGCTTTATACCCAAGCTAGAAAACCTTTTGGACTTGTGGTCATCAAAAGCAGTGTTTACAGTCTTACACATTTAGTACTTGAAAGCCATCAAGCAGGTGGGCAAGCAGTCTTATTAAATTCCACTTCCTCATTATTTCTAAGCTTATTTTACTTGGTACTGAACACCAAGCAATTCATATTTGAATCTTTTACCTAGTGAAGCTTTTTTGGGCCATTTTGACCATCTCTGTTTTCTCAATCTCATTTTTAGTTAGTTGTATGACTGTGTCATACAAGGGAAAATCCAAAGTTAAGAGAAGGGAAAAGGCAGAATTAATATGGTGTCTACGACTGTGAATGGGACACATTGCTCAATGGGAGGTACACATGTGTGGTGGAGTGTATCAGAGTGTGAAAGTGAGAAATGGATCACAGAGATTACCATCAATTTATCTGCACTAACGTGAGGTGTGTGTGTGTAGCCAGCCGTAGATAATACGATTTTATTGTGACTCTTTATAAAAAGACAAATGTTAAGCCGCAATTATTGTGGGTTTTGATGTATCTATCTATCTATTTTTCTAAAATTTAGGATGAAATGAACCTGCCTGTCAGATAACCTTTGCTGCAACCTTTGACACAATAGTTTGGCCATTTTCAGATCTTTCATCCGTGGTCACTTTCACCATCACAATAGTTTTTTGTAAAATAGGCTGTCACTATAATATGCACAGAGTGAAAATAAGAATCAGAATCAAGTATGTTGCACATACAAGGAATTTGCTTTTGGTTCATTTCTAGCTTCTCTAGGACAGTACAGACAAAAAACAAGTAATTAAAGTAAATTACAACAATAAATTAAAGACAAATTACAAATTGTAACAAGACAGAAAGACAAGACAGTATGTGTGTGTGTGTGTGTGGGTGCAGTGGGCTGAGTTTAGTGCAGTTTGTGTTCATATAGCAGCAGCAATCAGTTGTTCATAACAGATATTGCCTGAGGGAAGAAACTGTTCTTGTGTCTGGTGGTTCTAGCAAACGTAGCTCTGT
>JAUMTR010000016.1:7915338-7930734 GCA_032270685.1 Microctenopoma stevenorrisi
ATTGATATAACGTGTAAGGTCTTAATCCTTGCACTGTAAAGTGCCTTGAGATAACTTTTGTTGTAAAATGGCGCTATTGTAATATTGAATTGAACTGAATTGAATTGTTGTGACATATTTCTTATATATAACTGTTGTATTTATGTGGCACTTGCCTTCTAGTTCTGATATGTGTTAATGTTACATTTAGGTATTATTTTACTTGGGTGTAGCTGAGTCATTGTTACATTGGTGCAACAATCTGCCACTATTGATCATTTTAACTATTTAGGTGTCAAGATTCCTAAAAATTCCAAACTTTTGTTTGACTGTTTAGACTAAACTATTCAGCACTTGTAGACAAGATAAAAACTTGGATTGAGAAATGGAAGCTGTCTCTGGTTTTAAAATTAGACTCATTTGCCAAGACAGAAAGACAAGACAGTATGTGTGAGTGTAAGTGTGCATCAGTGCAGTGTGCTGAGTCGTGTGCAGTTTGTGTGCATACACTGTAAGCTGTACAGTAAAAGCTTGTCAAATAAATTGTGTTTTGTCAACTCAAAAATTTTTAAAAGTTTTTTCACCTCTAATATTTTGAGTCATCTGTACTGTTTTTTAACTTTAAGTTCACAGTAATCAACTCCTTTGAGTCATTTTTTGTCATTTTGGATATTTTTCGAAGTTATAGCAGGAAGGGACATATCTTTAACTACTTTGACATTTTGGATGAAACATGTGGAGGTATGTAGCAGTCATCCAACCTGACAAGTTAACTTTCACCACTGTGCTAACGGCATTGACCACCAATATACATATTTTCTCCGCAGCGCACTAATCTAGTGAGGGTAATGATATTTGAATGTTGTGTTTTTTATTTTATATTCATTTCAAATGCATTTCGAGTTTCAGCAGTTAAGTGTGCAGTGAATGAATATGAAATTATATTTGTGCCAGAATTCGTACGAGCGTAACTTGATATTTTGAACACAGAAAACGTAAACCGAGCAAGCAAAAGTTTATTTTGTGCTAAAAATTGACTAAGTGTCTGCTATCCACCACAAAAACACGCTCAACATTCTCTCTTACGCACGTCTCACTTCTACGTTCGTTCAACGCGAACATTAAGCTCGCTCAACACCTGTCACAGCGTAATAAATGTGCCACTATTCCAACCAATCACAGACCAGAACGGGGTGCACGATGCTATAGTGACGATCCCAGTATTAGATTCTCGTTATAGAAATGTTTCATTTCTCTCTTATTACCAGACATGCATGTGAACCAATGGAAGGTCATTTATGAAAACAGTATGTATGAAGACTTGCTAGCTCATGGCACTGCTGGGGATTGTAAAAGTAGTGCTACAGCACTCTGCAGTATTTCATTTTAATCCTGTGAGAGGATTTGTTAGGTGCAGAGAATATACTTCTTCTGAAATCATAGGTATGGTGATGTGTCGAGAGCACGAGAATTGCTCTCAAGTCGTTCAAGTGTTACTGTAGTTTCACAACTTCAAGCAAACCAGACAACCAAGGTGTCGTTTGAAAGCAGAGACTCTGCCGTTTACAAAGATGTCTGCCTCATCACAGTGCTACTGAAAGTCACCGAGCTAGCAGCCAAAGAGTCGCAAAAAAGAATATTCGCAAACAATAAAGGATGTCTTACCTTTGCTGTTTTGTGGTCAAAAGTTATATTCCAGTTCAAAACAACACCTCTAATGGTTACTTTTATGAATCTACATTACGCTACGGTATTTTAAAATGAATCACGAAAGTTCCCGGTTGTTTACATGGGGCCAATTGCTGATCAAAATTGAGGTTGTGGGGATTCCCCTGACTGTGATTGATCAAAAGAGTAACGCTGCACGTAAAAGTATAAGTAAAAACAGTAGTAGCAGTATTAAGTGTGCACGCACACACATTTTCAAAGTAAGTCAAAACAATTGTAAATGAATGGAATGGATAACCTTAGTGATATATTAGTGAAATAAAATTATTTTTCTAGTCTGGTACCAGAGAAAGGTCAAATGGCACATGTACCAAAATGTGCCCAAATGGATCATGTGAGGGTTCCGCCTGGGCAAATGTGTTTTTAAAACATCAATACAACTGTTCAGGTTGATGTTTTTAGCACCTACAGTTGCAAAGTTACTTATCACACATTACTTTACTGATTCATAGATGAATTGGGCTTCAATCCTATGACTTAGAGCACTTTTTCACTAGAAATAATGTTTTTTTTTCCAGGCGGAATTGAAAATTTCCTTTTTCTACTTTGTTCCAGGTGCATTTACTCTATGATTATTACCCATAAATTGGTTTCTGACACTTAAATAGTAACCTCACATGTCCTAGCTTTATTTTGAGTGGTCATGATCATATAAAGCTCCTGTAGTTGTAATGGTATACTGAAAATGCAGTGAAAATAGGCCTGGGGCTGAAGAGGTTAATGGCTGCGTTCGACATTAAAGAAGCTATAATGCTGTGCAACTGACAGAAAATGTTCAAACTGTAAAATGACATTTGCACCAAGTGATCTTGTATATGATGATGTATTACAGAAGAGCTCAGTAAATAACTGAAGTTCTTTGGAAATCTGATGCGAGAGAAAAAGAAACACAGCCCTTATAAAAATCTCTTTATAAGAGTTTTATTTTCACAGTTGACCATCTATGTTCTCACAGACTTTTGATTATAAACAGCTGTCATGGTAACACTAATCTCTAATATCTGTCCTAATATTTGGCAACTCAAAGATGACTGGTAAGCACATAGAAACCATGGCAACACCCTTGAAGTGTCTCCAAACGGTTTTATCCAAAGCAACTGGACTTGCTTGGTTTATTGACCACGTTTACCCTTCCATTCCAGAAGGCTTCCTCAGGATAAACCGCTTTTGAGATAACCATGACCTGGATGACTGAGAACCTTCACAGATACCCTTGAAGTGCTAAAATCAATCTCGACCAATTTCTCGACCACTTATAGATTTTAGTGCCTAATGTAAGTGACAAAACTATGAAAATAAAGTTTCCTGAACTTTACTTGTAGTTATAAAACTGTATTTGTAAGATCTCATCCTCCTGTCTCGAAACCACTCACACACACATTTGGTGGCTTCTTTGTGTGACACTAGAGCCTGCAGTGGGCTGCTTGTGTTGGCAGATTCCCCATAGACAAGCAATCGGACGCTGATTTCCCATGAGGCAATGCACTCTGCTCATCAACGGTATCCATCTCCCTGATAACACGCTGTATCTTAGGGCGCCTCATAGTGTACGATGCGTGAGCTGCACGTCGACCTGCTGCTGGGCTTGCGCACAGCGTGGCACAATGAAAAGCTGTTATTTATAGGCACCATGTTAGGAAAGTGGAGCAACAACAAAACACCACGGCACCACGGCATACAAAATGTATGCAAAATGACTATTTTCATAGCCTCTATGGATAATAATAAAAGATAATAATAATTCAGTGTCATTCAGCTGCACATGAAATCACTCAGTTTTGCTCTCTGTGTGTCCAACCACCTCGCAAATCCTCATTCCACTGCGGTAAACGTTAGCTCCGGGCACCTCTTATGCAACAACAACAACAACAACAACAACAACAACAACAGAAAAGGTTCATTAATATATGCAGAGAGGGCTCCGTGTGAGTGACGGCTGCAGCTCAGGTAGGCGTACCGTCGCCGCTCTCCTCTCGCGGCACGTGGACGATTGATCACGGCGCTGCGCGTGCACGCCAGAAGCCCGGGGGTCTTACATAGACTATAGTTATAAGCGGAAAGAAAAAAAGGACTGCAGGAGGACCAGCCCCGTGTGCAGCAAAAAATAAACGCGTTTAGGTCTGAGCCGTGAGAAAGTTAAGGCGCTGTCCATGGTGGTGAGTCGCCCCGTCGCGTCCCCTCAGCCTGCGCGCGGACAGACGACCGCGTGAGCGTCATCGCTACCTACGACCTGTTCATACCTGAGCACAACGATGATGAGTCTGCACTCGCAGGTCAGGGAGATCTCAGACGACATAAGAACATGGAGCGAGGACTTGTGGATTTAAACCCTGAACGGAGCATCCATCTCGGCTCGACAACATGTTTCTGAAGACGTCGTTTGTTAACGTACTGTGACCGACTATCTGTTTACTGACGGAGCAGCTCGAGCCCAGTTCAACCGGTAACCGTCTGTTTGCTCATCAAAGGAATTCAGACATGTTAGAAAATGAACTAGACTCGTTCACTGCCCTTCAGAAATAGGAGATCTGCCTTTTTTCTACTTGAATCCCAAGAAGATCAACGATATACAGCGAGACATGGCTCGTCTGCTTGTTTTGGTCAACTCCGTGGTCCTGTTGCTTTTTGGCAGCGACATGTTCTTGGTAGGAGCAAGTAAGTAGAAGTCAGAGCAGCTATTGTGCACCCCTTAGACTTGTATAATGTACCACGATCAACCATTTGTCAGAGTTCAATGGGGCTTTTAACGTGTTTTTAGGCGCACCTGATGATGCATTTTATTCTAGGCTTTATTCACTTTACTATAGTCTGATCATATTATCCAGCTCGACTAGTAAGAGCTGCATCACTGGATTTATTTCACCTTTACATGCAGCTCTGGAAAATGAATCAAGACCTACTGCAAAATTGTCAGTTTTTGCTGTTTAAAGGTATATTTTTAAGTAAAATGTATATTTTAGTTTTATTCTATCAACTACTGACAGCATAACACCAAAATTCGAAATTCGAAGCAATTATTGTCATCAGGAGCATTTATTTCCAGTTTTCATGCAGTGGTCACTTAATCTTTTCCAGAGCTGTATACATTTCTATACTTTCTTTATATGATTTATAATCATGACATTGTGTAATGTATTTGGTTTTAGAACTTTAAAATTACCTCACGAATAACCTTAGTGGTTTAGTTGACTTCTCTATAAAACACGGTTTACTAAAGAAAGAAACATTCAGCCTTCTGTTGATCTGGAGGCACTTTTTATCACCTTTGAACAAAGAGCTTTAGTTTTGCGTAAAGTTAAATAATAATGCGCCATTAAAGTCCTGCATAAGGGCCGAAGTGCATGGATTTACTTCCCTTTCTGAATGAGTAGGGGCCGTGGAAAGACAAGCTGCAAACCATACACCACCATCACACATATGCATGATTATTTTTAATGCTTCATTCCTGTTTCTGGAGCTCATCTATAAAAGCCCTCTCCTCTCCATGTGCATACACTGTGTCCCTTTATCCACCCGTTTCCCCTTTTTTCATGTCTTCCCTCTCCCCTTAAGGGAACCGCTTCCTACATGTGATAGCAGATTGGCACTTCTCTGTTTCTATGCGGGTGTGCAGTATCTGTCTGAGACAAAGACAAAGCTTTAGTGGTGTTCTGCACTGTACATGTGGGACACAAGAATCCCGTGTTCTCAGTGGAGATTAGCTACTATTGAGGAAATAATGATGCCATTCATAAATATAAACATCAGTCTGAATGGTCCACTGAGCAAATTAAAGGAAATGTTGAACACACTGCTGATTGACCTATGAGAGACTTTGTGATTCCCAGTTAATTGTCATTGAGAGCAAGGTCTAAATGAATTGTTAGCCTCATGGGTTATGGTGAGGTTGCCTATAAAACTGTCACCCATACAGTAAAGCGGAAAACCAAAGTGTGAATTCTCTTATGCAACACAATCATTTTTTTGATTTACAAATGATCTAAAACTACATAATGATGGTCATTCGCTCTGTTTTCAACCATTAAGCACGCTTTTTCATTGAATACAGAACAGGTTTTATGTTTGCACAGCCTGCAGAAACCAAATCATGTGAACATGTTTCCAGGATTTACCGAAAACAGCAAAGAATCAACCCAAAATGTTTAGTTTTTACCTTTTTCTGGCAGGAAATGTCTGTAAGTAAACAATTTTATAACAAACATGCCCTAAACAGAGCTTAAGTCATTGAACGCATGCAAATTTGGACCATTTGGATGGTCAGACTGATATCATTCTTTAAATTGGCAATCTGCTGCCTATAAACCTAGTGACATATTCTTGACAAGTAGACATCCTGTATTAGAGCTGAATCAGAGTGAGGGTTTGCTGAAGTTGTCATTTATTTTATTTTAACATAAACAAAAATAGCCGACACTCTGCAAATGCAACAGGGTTTCATTTCTTGTTTTTTATCAACATTTCTACGGCTTTGTTCCTCGCGTTAGTCACTTTCGATAAACGCCTCTGCCACATGACTAAATGTAAATATCACACGTTTTAGTATCTGTTCTAAGATAGGATCAGCAAATTTACAGTTTATAAAATCATTGCTGCAGACCCCTAAGTTTAAACATGTTCATAAATCCTGCATGTCTTCACTATTTCTGAGGATGAAATAATGATAGTTTGCAGCTGAAAAGCCTCAAGGTCTGGCCAGTGATTACATTAACCTCAGACAGACCCATCTGGTCACACTGCTGTTTCTCAGCCTCTGGGTCTGTGAGAAAGAATACAGAGTGTACCTAAAGGGAGAGATAGTATGTGCTACTGTTGAAGAGAGAGGCTCTGAAAGCAAAAGACTTGGACAAGTCCTTTTATCCCTGATTCTGCACAGGAGCTCATGCCGCTGTGGGCTGTGCCGATTTAAGCAGGATCCCGAAACATATCGCTCCCACATGGCATCGACATTTGAAAGAAAGGCAGGTGATCAAGTTTTGAGAAGAATAAAGAAAGTGATCTCAACAGGTAACATGGGTACAGACCGTTCTGCGGCTGAGAAAATAAACCTGCACCATATTGTTTTAGAGCTGCGCTGACCGGGTAATTTGCATAACTGTGGCCTGTGAGTAGCTGGGCAACAATCTCCAGCTGTGCTGAGGAGAGCGTTGAGAGTTTCAGACACATCCAAATCAAGTTGCCTGAAGATTAGCTGCGCAACACATCACAATAGAAGGCAACTTTTAGGATGTACCTTTATTTATAAGACGACATTGAATGCATTATTTCATAAGGTAAACATAGAAAATAATTTAAAAACAAGCACCTTTTCAAACCAGCTGAGAGATAATTGAAACTGAAAAATGATCAACATTACCGAGGTATAGAGTTCACAAACTTTAAATGTGCTTGATGCCATATGAATTATGCATGTTGCTAGATTTATTGTGTCATTAGTGAATTGATGAATCATTTGAAGTGTTTATGGCCACAGAAAATTGAGCTGACCGCTCTTTCATGTCAGGCTGTGAAACAGCAGTTTCTTTCTTTATCAGGTACATTTTCAGTACAGAGCATCAGAGAAAATGCCAAATGATCACATTCATAACTGTTATATACTTTTATTTATTTATTGTGTTTTAGAAAAAACATCCAACTAAAGCACAAAACGGAAATTGATTAGGTTCTGAACTGTCAATACAACAATGCATATGGAACCGATCACTCCTAGAGTAATGACCCATTTACTGTGGATACAATTACTGTCCACAAATATTATTAACATTTTAGGGTCTTGCATTTAAACTGTACATTTAAAAAAAAAGCTGCAAAGGTAACAAACTGATTTGCTTGTGCTGTAAGTTGCAAACATGAATCATGAAAGAGCAGCTGCTACAGAAAGTAAAATGGAGACGATAGTCTGTAACTGTGTTTCCAGTAAATCTCATAGGCGACAAGAATCTGCAATTTTCTAACCACATCTCATTTATCCATATGTCTTTAATCGCTGTGTTGTGGCTTTCCAAGTTGTCTGTGCTTAAAGCTGCTTTTTATTGTGATAAATCACTCAGTTTATTGTTTGTCCATCTTGTGCTCTGAATACACTATATGGTATAAGCAACCATGCATAAACCAGGAGGCTGAATACTGCATGACTTTGACATTGCAAGCGAATACAGATCAAAATATAAAAAGCCATAACTGCAGCTCAAGCTGACAAATTCAAACTGGACTCTTTCCTTCATTGCTTGTCAGCCATTCAGATCGTCATCTCTCTGTGTCCATGGTTGGACAGGGAGTAGCTAATGCGCTGGGCTTTAGCTATACACTATGATTCATTCTGGCACGCTCACATCCCAAGAGGGTCCCATCATTTGTTTGCACTGACACACACCATGGCCGCTGTGGCCTGTTGCTGTCAGATGTCAGATTGTACTAAAAAAAAGCATTTTGTGGAATGGGGTTGATATCAAAGATTGTAGTTAGAGGTCTCCAGGATGACACTTACTACTCACCACTAATACTGCAGACGAAAATATCAATGCCCAGAGAACTGGGCTGCTGGAGTGAACATCTGCATAAATATCTGCATCCTTGATTTTCTAAAGTCACCTTACCCATGTTGAAAAAGTACTTGCTCTGCTCAGCCACCTGATACAGGAAGAGGTCGCTTATACATTAGAGTACAGATGACTCATGGCTTGCTTCAACCGAACCATCACTTGTTCCATCCTCGGTTAATGACCCACAGACAATGCATTACAGTTACTGGCTGCCTTTTTTGCCCACGTGTGGTTGTCTATAACCCCCATTACCTAAAGGACAACAAGCGTCTAGAGAAATCGTTGTGCCCTGTCTAAGATAAATGTTGCACCTGATACTGACGAGTGTGCACTTCAGCGCACAAGCTGATGCAGGAATGCAAGTGGACACTTTAAGTATGATAAAACATCATTTACAAATCTCTGAAGCCACCATGGGAGTAGGTATTGGATACTGTTATACCATGAAATATAAATCTAAATATTCATGACATAAAATTAGCAGTCGTTCCGATTCAGTAGCCATTACTGCAAATATAGATATGGCGTATTTCCTACAGCTCTCCAAAGATCAAGAACAATTTAAACTATATGACTTTGCCTCCCTTTTAACTTACTGCATGCCTATTTTAAAACATTACAACGTCTCCTTCTCCAAAGACGTTCTTCATTAATTTGAAGAAATGAGACGGACATCATCAGCATTAGTGTGGTCTATTGTTCACCTCATTCGCTCCCCTCCACAAACCAATCTCTGAGCATGCTATGATCCCAAGGAACTGAGCATCGTGCCTATTTGACCTTGACCACCTGTGGTCCATAATGCCACAAGGACAAGACAAGGTGACTGATAACCGCAACCTCTTAGATCTTAAGAGATACTTTAATGGCAGCTTTTGCACCAACCTCATAGCACTGTTGATTTTATCTAAGATAAACCAGACAGAAGTGCAAATCAAAAAGAGAGTAAGAGCAATGGAGAGAGATAAAAAGGTTGACGTACAGAGATAAGGGAGACATGGGGGGGACTGAGCTGGGACCAAGTCAGTCATTTGAAATGGCTCCCAGTTTCTTTGTCTTCATGGAGCACATGCTTTTAGCTGTTATCTCTGTGTTGATGGTAATTGGACTGGCCTGTTCAGAGCCCTGAACTCAACGCAAGCCTCACCTCACAAATGCTCCCCTGGAGAATGGTCGAATATTCCCGTGATTTGACTTTTAAATCTTGTCGACGGCCTTCCTGGAATAGTTGAAGGCATTGAAGTCCCAATTCTTTTGGAATTATGATGTATTTGCAAATTCTTTCTATACCTTGAGGCAGAGTACTGTCTTCTTTGGTGTAATTAGTTTCTCAAAAGATTCCACTCCCTTTAAGATCATTACATTAATCGCCTTCTTTGACAGCACATAAGGTCTCATGTGAATGACAAATGGCCCGCAGACAGTTTTCACCTGCCCAGCCAATCTAATCTTACCTGTCCATCTGACCTGTGCAAATGCTTGTCACTGTAAACCTGTTCAGGTCCCTCTAAATCCATTATCCTCTGTTTCTCCTACATTATTCTCCCGAGTCTTTTGTCCCCATTTTGCAGCTAGAGAGACTAGTGCCACATCTACACAGAAGATGGACAGAGCTTGAGGCCTGCAGACCTTCACATATATACATTTGCACAAAGCAATAGCTGCACAACACACAATGTGAACAAATTAGTAGTACGATCACATATAGTGACGGTGAACCACAAAAGCTGTAAATGATTGACTGACCTGTTGATGCTTAAAATGCGTTGACATGCTAAAAAGAACAAAAGAACCATAACCGGAAAAGATTAACACCAACTCAAACACTAAATACAGTTCTTGTCCAATTCTTTACAGAAAACAATATATATATAAAAAAATATCAGTCCAGGGTGTAATCTAGTAGTCTAGTTATCTGATTACAGTAGCCCTCCTTTTACATAAAGGAGAGAAGTTGTACAGTTTGATATTCACAGGCAAAAATGATCTCTCCTCTCCTTGACATTGATTGACCTCTGGCTGGACCCACTCCTCTGTCCAGTCGAGACACTTTAAAGTGGGTGGGGGTTATTGCAGGAGGTTGGTCATCCTCCTCTTCCTCTCAGATACAACATGTAGAGAACTGATCCAGCCCTCTTAGTTAACTTGTCCTGTCTGTAAGTGTCACCTTCCAGTTGCTTCCCAAGCAGACCACACTAAAGTAGTATAGTATGTTGTTTAGCTACAAATCACGATGCTAGGGATAACAACAGCTACATGGTTTTAGCTTCTAGCAATATCAGGATACATGTAGTTACTGTTAGGCTTCCACATTAGGTCTGGTTAATTGTGGCCAATTATTTCTTGTAATGTTAACAAGAAATAATAGTATCTATCTGTATCTGAAACTTGCTGCCCTGTCTGTTGGGTATTGCTAATGGGACATTTAGGGTAAGACCTGCTGTAAACAGGTCTGTGCTTTTACTGTGTTTGTTTAAAGTCCTGAAGGGCTATTCTGCTATTAAGTCAGTGTAGAATTGTCCTGGACAGTGATGGTCCTGGGAATAAACAGACAAGAGGTAAGATGCTACAGACTGCTTCACAGGTGGTATGGCTTTTTTGTGTCCTCACAACAAGACTGCTATTTTGGGCAAGTTGGCTGCTGAGCTGAAAATTGTCCTGAGATATGGCCTGCTCAGTCAAGAGAGTCAAGCAAGCGGGTAGCAGTGATGAAATGTTAAGTTTAGGTACTCCCTTAACTGTCAACCCCACAAATTCCTTGTGGAATGAATCCTACCCCACACTATCCATCTCTTATATCTCTTTACATTTGTGAGTGTGTCGTTTCGCCACTCTTGTCTGTAATGAAACTCAATCACTTCTTGTAGGACTCATGTCAGGCATTTCTGTCTATCTTTATTTTTTCCTGCACAGGCATCAGTTGTCCTGCAATTTTGGAATTTCTAACGGGGCTCCCTATATGACCCCAACCCCTTGCTTCCACCATCTCCTTTATCCTGCTGCAGAGCTGGCCCGACTCATGTTGGCACTATTGGCGAGATTACAACTTGGCGCCCCGTAATCAATTTCCTATAGTTGCACCCCCACCTCCTCCATCAAAACACCCCACACAGACGTTCTTAACCGTAACCTAGAAATACAGTTAAACATAGAGCTGTAGCAGGCAGAGACTTGCAGTTCAACTGTTAAGTAAATGCTCTTGTGCAAGCCCTGGGTTCAAGACCCCTTGACTATTGCTGTCTGGCTAAATTTAAATTTATTAAACAATAATTATTTCAACAATAATTGTCACAATTCAAAACAAACGAAATGGTAAAAGTTTAAAAGTAACCTTTGTCAAATTCTGTCAGGTGTGTGTGTGTGTCATATTTCACTTTATTGTGAACAGAATCATGTGGGATTCATACAGGGAGAAAAGCCCAAATAAATATAAACTTAGGAAGACAAGCTCAAAAAATGCGACTGACGATATTTGCAACAGTAAATGGCGTCTATGCCAAGAGCCAGCTCTCCCCCGCGTAGTTCACAGCATGCTTCCCTTTTATTCTCTGTGCTGACACTGCTCACTATTTCTTTGACAATATACGTACTTTTCCTCCTGAAGCGCAACTGATGTTAGTGCAGGAGGACTTTCCAGAGTCTTACATTCATCAATTGAACTGAGGGAGGGTAAGATCTACAGTTATAAAGCTAAGAAATGATCAACAGATGGCTACGGCTGAGGGGAATGTGCTGCCTAGGAATAATTCAACAACAGATATGTGGAGTTGAAATTTAGGGCAGTTACTAAACGTAACATTTAATCATCTCTTACCAGCTGCTCGACTCGTCTCTTAGCTCAGCAGGTCATATTTTGGGGGACCTTTCAGCTCAGTGGTCAACTCCCCGAAGGTAGCAGCTTTATTGTGAGGCCACTATGGAGCTATGACATCTATGTGTAGTTTGTAGCTACATGTCCTGGTTATCTTGACCATTTTCCCTGCTTTAGTTGACCAGGCTGTTTGGTATCATTGTAATGTGCTGATGTCTAAATTATACTAATGGCTGGTAATAATAGTAAGCTGAGAAGAAATAAACAGCATGAATAAACCTTGGAGGTGGTTAAGATATGGACACAGTGCTTCGTATGCGCCCTTCTCAAAGCCTGTACACTGGTACTAGATACATATAAAAGATTGAACTAGCCAATAAAACTACACTCTCAGTCTGCTCTACATGTTCAGCTTACCACAAAGACATCAGCAGCTACGGCGGAGGTGAGGTGTATGCTGTACATGCTCAGGTCCCTCTGTAGCCTCTGCTGCCTGAATTAAATTCACCTAACCGATACACCTATACAGTGCAAGAGTTAGTCTTAGCTGTTCATTTGTAATTCAAACCTGTGGTGACTTAGTAATACTTATACAATGAGATGCTCCAGGTGCAGTGTGGGCACAGATGACATGGATAATTTGATATCTAGTGGGTGGATTATCAGATCCCTCTGTTTCTGTTTTCTTCCCTTCAGACCGGCCACCAGCTCCTGTCAATGTCTCTGTCATGCACCTGCGTGCCGACTCGGCAACTGTATCCTGGGAAGTTCCAGAAGGAGACATAATAATTGGCTTTTCTATCTCACAACAGGTAATTCCTAAGACTTTGATGTAAATTGAGGAGACTATGGAAAGGTCAGTAGAAACAAACCTGAAAAAAAATGTCACCAGATGTATTTTTGGGTGTATCAATTTGTTGTTTGGCATCAGTTCTTATTTACGCTCTGTTGGAATTATATTGGGGCCTTAAAGCTTTGCTCAGCATGGAGATAGGCAGACTTAATCTTGCCTTCAAGCCCAGATTTAGAATGGAACTAAGCAGGGTCTATTTATTTTTTAAGTCAGTTTAATTCAAGTCAGTTAGATATTTATAGAGCCGTCAGAAGGTTTAGTTATGGCAAGTGGACTTCTTTCTTTTGGTAAAAAAAATCTACCGGTAGTTGAGCCATCCTCCAACACAGGAGGAGAAACACCTCATGGCCAGAATCAGCGCTGTACCTTCATCTGAAGGACAAAAGACACTCATGTATTGACCAAAACGTACAAATACTGGACAGAGAAGACAGGTGGTTCCAGAGAGGAGCGAGGGAAGCTCTACATGTGGAAACCAACACCCCTCACTCAACAGGTGGGGGTCTCAGGCACAACTTATCATCAACCTATCATGCTGCCCTTTCATCCATCCCCAGGAAAATCAGGTCCAATTTACACGTCCACCAGGATGGTCCCCCTTAACGACCCACCTAATGGGTGCAGGAGGAGCTTCCAGGGGTGGAGCTGTTACATCAACCCCCGACTTTGTTTCACTTAACGAGCCCATTCAGGTCAGGTGTGAGGTGAAACTAACCTGGAGGATAAATTTATGACCACTCACCAACTTACCTCAGATTGAAAAAGTTATGTGGATGCAGAACGAAACGTCTCTACTGAAAGAATCAAGTCCAGTTGCCATGATTAAACCTTCTGACCACTTCACCTGGATAAATAAGATTCTTCACAGCCAAATCACAACAAAGGCATCTTGAACCACTTTACAATCTAAGATTTAAGACTCAAGAAAATAGAGAAAATATATGTAAAAACAGAATAATGTGGAGAGAGACTTTAACTTAAACGGCAGAAACCTCCAGCAAAACTCAGGCTCAGGGTGAGCGGCCATCTGCGTTGGGATGAAAAGAGGAGAGAGAAAAATCATGAACAGCATAAAAAGCGTCAGAACAATCAGAAAACCAATAAATGCTAACACTAAATGCTGAAATGTCATGTGCTTGTGTTATCACACATGCTTTATGCAACTAAAAACTGGAATTGAAAAAAAATTACTGTGCAGTAATTTAACATCGCTATTCAAACGTCTCATCTTGGTTGTTTATCATGTTATGCAGTTTCACAATTTGAATTAAGTAAAACAGATTTAGTAACTGAACTAAACTGAATTAATGTAGCAATTTAATACTTGAATAATTTATTGCTCGTGGAGAGTAACACGCTCTTTTATCAAATCCACGTCTGGCTCAAAGCCACTTCAAGTACAAATGAGAGCACACAAAAGAGAGAGCTCTGCATGCAAGATGTCTAACAGCTGCACGTCTTGTTTGTTCCTTTCTGAAAGGTCAAAGACAAAACTTTTGAAGCTTGTGTGTTAAGGTACTTACAGTCTAGATTAATCTGAATATTGAGTCCATAACTTTTTAGTTTCCAGTCAGGACTCCATATGGCAGAGACAAAGTGCCAACTGTTTATAATAAAGTGCTCAGCATGTTGTTCTCCAGCACCCTGGATATTTTATGGTTGGTCACCTCTTTCTCAGATTACTTTATGATTTTGGAGGATACATACATTATTAATGCCATGTTTAAAAAAGGAAGCATCAAGCACCTTTTCATAAAATAGTCTTCCCCGACAACAGATTTGCCTTTGTGGTGACCTTGACCAACTCAGCCCTGCTATAGGATTGAATATTGTATCTACATTAGATTAATGTTGTTCCATATCTCTCTTCCAAACACTAGAGGCAGGATGGACACATGCAGCGATTCATTAGGGAAGTCAATACCACCAGTCGCTCCTGTGTTCTTTGGGACCTCGAGGAGGAAACAGACTACATCATCCAGGTCCAGTCGATTGGTCTCTATGGGGAAAGCCAAGCAAGCAAGAAGGTCCATTTCCGCACCCTCAAGAAGTCAGACCGCTTCCCCTCCAACAGCTCCAACCAAGGTAAGCCGCTCAGAGATGTAGACATTCTGGTAGGACTTTCCTTCGTAGCTACACCATTATCTTTATCTACAACGGCACTAGTGATATGGTTAATACAGTTCCCAAGACAGAAGGTCTAAAGGGTTGCAGAGTGGACTGCATATTATAATATTATTGTTCGTTATTATCTGTATATGGGTTGACGTCTGGACTCTGATTGGAGAGTGCTTAATCGTAATGGGGTGTGATATTAAGAACAAAAAATATAATTTAATTGTCAGGTGCTGTCAGAACATCTCTTAGTAAACGAGACACTTTAATATCTGGCAGTCTCATCTCACTATGCACTGTAAAACCCGATTAGTTAATAGAACTCAAAAAAATAGTTGAAACTGATTACGTAAATTTTTTTGAGTGATTTC
>JAUMTR010000016.1:7937993-7967772 GCA_032270685.1 Microctenopoma stevenorrisi
ACTGAGGGAGAAGGTGGAATAATGCATCTCAGACACTTTGATAAGTCTTCGCAAACCCCACACCAGAACCTCTGAACAGGTGGACAGAGCCAAAGGGCATGGATGTAATTGTCAGGTGTCTCGGCTCGACAATGGGAGCAGTTGTTAGAAGACGTATAACCCATCTTGAACATCCGTTGACCTGTATAGTGTACCCTATGCAGGATTTCAAAAGAAACATATCTTTTCAACAGATGTAATTACAGGAGTCTCCAAGGATCCATTCCCCAACCAGTGCCCAACAGTGCAAAACACTTGTAAAGAACATTCAAGCTGCTGTTTGTTACAGACAATATAGGGCGGCTGCTGTATGATATACAATAAGCTTTATGCTTTGCCAGTTAAAAATCATTGCTATATAGAACAGAATCATGGAACTGAATATATGATGCACACCTTTAAAACGTAAGACACGGCAGAGGGCAGACACATTCAGTCGCATTTCTGCAATGAGGCCACAACAAATCGATGATCAAGGTCATCTGCATTGTGGGGGTAGAGCTGTTCTCTTCTTCAAATTAGCTAAGGTTTTTTTCACTGGGTTGGCTTGCATCTATTTCCAGTCTTCATTAAGTTGTCAGAAGCCAGAGGTTTCTGTCAGAGAAGTGGTAATGAGGAGTTAAGATACTTGAACCAAACTCATTTTCCAGGCTGTCCGACTGACAGACACACAACACGTTTTATATTTAACCTAAATTCAGCAGCGATTAAAATGGCCTGTGTGTTACCCACGCTGTAGCCTTGTGAGTGGCCGATTGTGACACACACAGCTGTTGCAATCACTGTTTTTGACACAAACTAACATGAAGGAGGAGGAGTTCAGTAAACATTTCGTTTTGGAGTCAGTTTAACGGGATTTTGGGAAGTATTAGATGACTGGTTATGACAAATATTAGTCGTGCCACATTTGAATCTTTCATGTTTTGAGGCGGGGGAGAGGGAATTATGTGGCTCCATTCAGTCTTCCCAACTAGATGCAGTATAATTGTCTTTTAATGTCAAAGTAATGCTTTATTGTAGTAAAAAACAATGCTGATTTTTGTCTTTTTGTGTTTTTTGCAGTTTCATCCTTCTGTGCCATCTATCAACATCATTGAAGTCTGAGAAACAGGAAGCCAGAGTTAGATTCCTCTCTCTTATAGCATTAATGCATTTTTGACCTTTCTCACTGATGAAGAAAAAAGTTCTGGGAGAATATAAAGCGATGTAATATAATAGAAAGTTTTGTGTGTCATCATCAGTGAATAAGGCTAGCCAAGGCTGTCTTACAAAACACACATGCATGCACACAGCATTTGTAGAAAAACACTAAACTACAGACACACACACACACACACACACACTTTAACCAGAAATAACTCACTCCTGCAGGTAGTAAATAAATTAATGTTAACCCATGGTACAGTTAACATTGATGTCTTTGCCAGGTGCTTGATATGTAATTGCAATACATCATCTCTGGGAGGCCTGTCTTGATTACTTTAAATACGCAGTGTATTTTTGATATTGGCTTGTGCAATTAGACACCACTTTCACTAGTAACGGACTGTATAAACAAACCTTGTGTTAATATACTGCCTGATCCTATGTGTATATTATTGTCTGACTGCTGTAGGCAGATCCTATTACAAATGGCATCTTTAGGGTAACATTGTATTTTTCCATATTTCATACATGACCAATACGTCTGTACATACTTCATTCATTTACCAAATGAAGTTGCATGCAGGTAATTGTCCTGTAAAATAAGAGTTGCTTTGAGAAACAAACATGATTGCAGTACAGTGAAGCTGTGTAGAGTTTCTAGCTATTAATTAATAACAATGAATACTTTACCTGCTTTTAGAAGAAGACATTGTCTTTTATCATCCAGTGTTTCATTTCCTGTCAATTACATTACTTGAAATGTAAAATAAAGCTTCTTTTGAATGTCCCATTACTAAATTGCAGCTAATGTAATGAAGTTGCTCTCACTGAAATGCCTAAATCACTTCCGCTGTTCACAAAATGCAGTTTCACTCAGAAATTGCTCGTGTGTCAAAATGGTACATTAGTGGAAACGTTGGCCAAGAAGTTTAAAAGAAAACTGCACTTTGTGCACAAAAGCTTTGCCAAGTTGCATCACAAATTAATTTGGAAATGATAGGCAATTAGAGGAAAACGTACTTCTGTATGAGGTACAAAATGCATACACTGCACAAAAGTGGCACGTTAAATCACGAGTAGTATTTTGTTACACCTGGTGCTGCAGCAGCACATTTAGAAGACTTATCTGATAAATTTACGTACCTGATAACACTCCACAAAATGGAAAACCATTTATAAAGCGTATAAAGCCAGCTGTATACGTTTGCTCGCTTAGCTCGTGAGCTAAAAGATCATCAAATCTTAAAAACTGAGCTGTAGTACTTTACAGAGCAAGTTCAATAAGCAATTCTACCTGGCCTTTAAACTAGACCGTTCCTAATCAAAAATGTAATTACACAGAAGTATCTAAGAATACAGCTCATCTTAAAATAGAAAGCGATTACAGCGTCCAAAGAATTAACAGGTAATATTGTACCCTCTCTTAAGTCAGCGCAGTGCTGCAGAGATTATTTCCATTAGTTGTTTGGGTGATTTATGGGCTGTTGTTATGGATGAGATAAGCTCTAGTAAGATTTTAGATGTGCTCCTTTGCATTATATAAAGAGATATATAAATAGAGCACAAGAGCTTTTTTCATTAATGCAGCATTTGGAGCCATTTTTCAATGTGAAGTAATATTAGCAGGCACAGTGCATTTTTAGGTATTTTGGCCTTCGTAATATGTTAGATGGTCACGAAGCCCTCCCAATAAAACAGGAGAATGAGAATACAGTATACCTATACAGTAAATTCCACTGGTTTCTACTAGGTAACCTGCACATTCATGCAACTGCAACTAGCAACAAGTAGAAAACAGTAGTATATAGTATATTATTTCCACCACTATTCAAGCCACTCTATCTGCTGCAGTAGATAAAACTCAACCCGACATAAGCTATTTCAATATTACCAACACATCGTTAGGTCAATAGAGCAGTGCAGAACACCCTATCAGTAGCAAATTTGTGTTAAATAGCCAATTAGCAAGTAATTACATACCTATTTAGTTTAGTCGCAGATCCCAGAAAGCGATGAACAAATTTGACAGCGGTAATAAGAAAATTGCCCCAAATATCAAACTTTTCCTGATTCTTGATTTGGCATCTAGGTTTAATATTGTATTAATGTTTGACAACATGTTGGGGTGTTAGTGTCTTTTACTGTGTGTCTAGGTTTAGAAGGGGTTTGGGTCATTGCTTATATGCCAAACACTAACAGTGCTGCTTTCAACTGCACAGTATTTACTAGTGCCATAAGAAAAAAACATAAAATTTTACTCTTGTTTTTATTTTACTATTGCTTTTGCAGTATTAAGCTGGGTGCTGCACAGTATGTTGACACAGAAGGGTGGTAGTCTGTTTGCGGTGAGCTCAGATTTGTCAGCAAAGAACTTGTGACATCTTGCGAACAAGATTAACTGAAGCAACAGCACACGCATTACCAATATCCAACTAACTAAAAAGTAGAGCTTCAGCACAGAGAAGCAGCAACTATACTCTAACTGTTTAGGAAGCACATGAAATGCATGAAGGGTAATTGTTCTACTTTGCTGCTCACTGCTGGCTGACTTTGCTTCTGTGGACAGTTTTATTGAGACCGTATATTGGAGCATGCAGTTTCTGATACGACATACAACTGTCGTATTGAGCTTTCAGAAGCCCAGTCCTGCAGGCATAGAAAGTAAAGTTTCAACGACAGTGTGATCTATAATCTTTCTTTTGACCTTTGGTGCAGTAAATGTATGTAAACCTCGAGAGTGACCTTCACAGCTGCTTTCCAAAACTACTAACTTCCAAACACAGATAGTTCTGCTCACAGTCTAATAACAAGAACTGGATGCACCCACCTCTATAAACATCATCAGACTAAACAAACACTGTAGAGTGCCACTTCACAGAAAGCACACAGACCAAATTTGATTTGTTTGGAGCGTATGTGTGAAATGTCAGAGAAAAGGTAACGATTGGAACCTTTGCAGCTTTTCTTTCAAGAGTTCAAGGTGCTAGATTATTTCATAAATAAGGCTAATGTAAATGCATGTGGTTCTTCAACTCAACAACTCAACATTTTAGGAAATCTTTAGAAAAGATTCAGATTTTATTTGTCACATGTCGTCATACAGAGTATGATATGCAGTGAAATGCATAGAAAAGAAATGCAATTAAAATAGCATGAGACTAAAACTGTCATCATCTGAACTCAACTAGACTTTATTTTATTTCTGACAAAGGAAATTCACAAATCCAGTTACATACGGTAAACATCGTACGCATTATTGAAGTTTTCAATTAGCAATGAGCAGTGAGCTGAAAAGACATATTGACGTGACTGTGTCAGTGAACCAGCCAAACAAGAGAATGCCCTTCCTCCTGATCGACCACAGTGGGCTGAAAAATGTTTGGCATGGATTATATTTCAACTTTGAACTCAAATGTTCTGCACATATCAGCAGGAGGAGAACGATTTTCTGAAAAAGCTCCCATTTCAAATACATTCCTATCCTATGCAATTTTGTAATTAAATAGATTTGCTGCAAAAGGGAACACCGCAGTCATGTCTGGCAGTATTAATTGAGGAAACAAGCATCTGCTAAACGGCTTTAAAAAAAAGTTCAGAGGAATAAAATATTTGTACAAAGTCTTTTTATTAAGCATAAATATGTAACAAACCATAACAGTTTCCAAATGCTGTACAAATCTCTACAAAGTTTAGGACAACTGCTTGTGGTTTATTCACAAATTGCTATCATCGCAATATCACAGCACAGGTGGAACCCCGCTAGTTGCATAGATAGAAAATAAGCACCGTCTTTGAAAAGTAAACCGATACTGTAAACGTTAGTGGTTAATTTGGGTAACAGCAGCTTATCTGAAAAACAACGTTATACGACTCAGATGGTTTCTGGCCCTTCGAACCTTCCCAGGCTGATTTGTATTCAGTGCACTCTGGACTGAAATTGGCACGTTACACCTCCTGCATGGAAAATCCTCAGTGCGTCGCATCCATTCAGTGTTTGCTGGAGATCTGCCCACGTCAGCGTGGTGTAGACAGAACACTGGCTACATGCAACCAAGCTCATAAAGGCCTGCACGACTGGTTTGTGCCATCCTATCATTTATACAAGGCATTTGTTCAGCTCTGAACAACAATCCAGAGGGATTTGACTACAAAATCTAATTATACTGCACTACAGGCAAAAGCAAACACATCTATATCTACTGTATATTTTGTACTATTGTCCAATTCCTTTTCACATGCCTCCAAGAATAATGCAGCTTGTGATGAAGCTGTGCAGAAACAAAGCGATTGCTGAAAGTACGTATGAGTAAAGTGGCTTCAAAACTCTATTGTTTGTTGGTTGTCATTATTGAAAACCACTTCCGAGTCTGGGAGCTTCTGGACAACAGCCCATCTCCAAATATCACCCAAAAGCACGGAATCAGTGGACACTGAAGCAGTCACACACAAATCAACTGGACACTCAATGATGGAGCTGAAAAGGTGAGAAAATGTTTCCAAACTCTTTCACGCTCACGGGTAACGACGTTTGACAGAATGGTAAAATGACAACACTGCGTTTTGACAGTGTACCCTGCTGACCTTGAGCTTCACAGTCAGCACTGAAATGCAAACACGGCTCAATAGATAATCCATTTATTCTGGCTATTTATCATATCCAAATCATGTGGAAGCTTTCTTCGTCTTTCAGACAGTCAGGAACAAAACATTGCAATTAAGCTTCATGGCATAACCTGATAAGCCATCCAATTATTCTGCAGCGGGTGTCATGACAACAACACATACCCCGCTCCCTCCCACCTCCTGCCATCACAATTATTCTCAGTCATGATGCCATGAATACAGAGAGAGGGAGCACTTCAGCCGAACTCGGGCACAGTAATATCCTCTCGATTGCGACTGTCATCTGAGCAGTGGACAAAAATGATTTGCCGTGTGTGAGCAGAGCAACAATTTGTCTATAATGAGATTTGGGATAAAGTGTTTTGCAGCAGAGATTGCAGCCAAAACAGGAAAATATGAACTGCATCTATCAATATAAAAGGTGATTGCTCACTTGAAAACAGACTTTTTTTTTCTGTGACATATTAATTGTGTACGTGCACATGGGTGACTAACGGCCGCAGGAGGAAAGCAGGTCCTGGAGTAGTCAAAACCACACACAACTATATTTATACAAACTGTCTAACCTAACGCAACCTGTTTCTATTCACCCTACTTCATTTATAATAATACAGTATGCATACATAAGTTACACAGCTTTGAAAAAATACAGTGCATGGAAATGACGTTCTTTACTCTAATAGTCTTGTCAAACTGTTTTCCTCATTGCCTTACATCACTGCTGTCCTTTAATAGTATCCCCATCTCTATCTACAGCGGCAGCTCACTCGATGAAGAGGTGACAGAATGTAAAGCAGCCTTTACGTTTGGTTACATAAGCCATATTCAAATGAGACGGCGTCAAAATGGATTGTTCCTGAAGTGCCAGTCTGTTCGCGTATGTGTGGTTGCGTTCGCGAGCGCAACAAAGAGATGTTCTTTTCACTTTTCACAAAAAAGAATGTTTTTACAAGCATAAAGTGAGTAAGCTAATGGGTCACACGTGGATTATTGATGTTCATTCATCCACAAGACCAAGGTTGTGTGAGTTAGATTTATAAGGCTAGATTAATCATTTACTACTACCACTCTGTCAATTTTATAGATCATGATTAAATAATGAACATTACTCGGCCTTTGAAGATAGTTGTGTGGTTATTTTCAGGAGCTTTGTTTGTTAATAGCAACTGAAACCAGAATATCTCAGCTTCTGATGTTTGGATCACCTAAAGTAATTCCTTGTGTGAATTAGAGTTCTCCTCCTCTCCTTAAAACCACACCAATGGAGCTTACTTGTGTCCAAAGCTTCCAGTCACATCTCCTGGTCTTTTGTTGTAAATAAACTAACTCACAGGTATTAGAAGTAGGTACGTCTTTAATTGCATTGCCTGGGAATGGAATTTTGGTCTCCATTTTTTACCTGTATAAACAACCCTTCGCATGCCTCATATGACCTCGCCATAGCATATATAACAAACTAAATAATGTCAGCAATGTTTCTTTATACACTAACTGTATGACGTTTTATTCTCTTAACCCTGTGTAAGCTGATTATTGCCTTTGCTGCAACACATTTATATTGCTATAAATGTATATGGTAGCATGGCCATGTCCTGTGTCTCACTACTCTATGACACGATGTTTCCTTCTCTAAAGAACTAGTTTATTTAGCAAACGGAAAAACTGTACAATTTCTTCAGCACCAACACAGAACAGTCATACCGCTGTGCAATAATGATTGTGACACTGGGCCTCTTCCACTGAAAACTGAAACTGGTAGGTCTTTGTCCATCAAGCAAACTGGATTAGTGAGTTTCCACATTTCATATTCACACATATCTCTAGACTTTTCGATGCCAAGTAAATCGCAGTGAAATCCTCCATGTGCTTTTACAAAGCTGGCTTAAAAGATAGAAAGTTGGTATTCACCCTCTGCGTCTATCTTCTATGAGAACTACTTAGAGTAGAAATATGTTTGTTTTGTTTCCTCACTTACACACACTGTGCACATTTTTCTTCTGGCAGCGTCTGAACATTTGAATATGGCAGGAGTGGCTGTTTACACTTAGTGGAGTGTGTTTTGATGGTTATGCCTTCACAGAACAGCAGTTTATAATATTAACAGTGTGTTCATTCTGGCTTCTGCGAATATCAAACAGAGCTCTGATTGAGATTGTGCAGCAGGGAATGTTTTGCTGATGTATACAGTTTTTTAAGGGCTATGACTGATTTCACTTAAATTTCTGTGTCCCTGTAAGTTGGACAGCTAATGTCAGTGTGTGTTAGTCAAACGTATTGTTGTAGACTTCAGACTTCCATTGGAGAACTCCTGGAGACTCAGAGCTGCATCGTCAGAGATGGGTTCAGAATGGGATTCTGCCAGTCTGAAGGATATAGAAAAATAAAAGAGAGAGAAGACAGACGAGTAATACAGCTAGAGGGGTCACCGACATTAAATATGCATTCATCAATACCGCTTCCCAGAAAAGGTTAGAAAATTGAGTAGGACGGGGGAAAAGGATAAAATGAAGCAAGGTCACGAGGAAGATTGTGTGAAGATGTGTGATGAACTGATGAAGAGGTGGTGGGGCAAATATAAAGTCACCGGTGGCAGGCAGATGAAGAATTTAATATCTATGAGGTGACTTCTATCTAATTGCCAGAATCCAATGATAATTTAAGAGATGGCACAAAACTTCTAATTAAACAAAGACGACAACATTACTGTGCCCATGTACAGGTAGGTAGGTAGATCTCAACTCAACTAAAGTGTTGTAGCATCAGAATTGTGCATTAATATGTATTTACCTGGCCAAACAATATCAAAAATGCATGTGCTCTTCCTGTGCAGTGGCAGTCAGAGCTGTGCAGATGCCAGTTGTTTACCTGGGGGCATCAGTTAATCACAAAGGGCTCATATTAAAAAAAAAAAAAGAATAGGAACATAGAGTTTTTTCTATTTGTGGACGATGCCAACATTAGTTTTGAACTCTCTATTTAAGGCTGCTTGCAACCTGCATAAAAAGTAACAAATATTTTACTTACCAGTGTCCATGTCTTCTACGTCCATGTTGCTGCATGCCGCGTAGAGGACACAAGAAATCATGACAATGTGACAATGACTCAAAGGCTAAAACAAGTGGAAACTTCTGAAAACTGTTCACAGAAAGGTCAGTGTCAGGTGCACATGCACAGCCACCTGTGCCGTCTCTGCTCCACTGTGCACAAAGTAAAGAAGCTTAAGTTACAGAATAAAGGTTACTGCAACTTTTAGATGAGGTTAACTTATTTAGCTACCTTGGTTTGCTGTGGAACCGAGCTGTTACGTAATAGTCACTCGAACTCCAGGGTCGAACACCATTCATTTCAAAAATCTTAAATACAAATCAAAACATTTAATTAAAGCTATTTAAATTGAAGTCGGTGTCAGTAGTATTAAGTACCAATGGCCCTGGCTGCAAGCACTGAGCCTCCACTTAAATAAATTGTCTTCCTATTCTGAAAATGAGATTTAGAGAACTAAACCCTGACCTGTGCTGATACAGTTAATTAAAAAGGATTGTGCTGGAGTTGGTTTGATTGCATCAGTTGTAGAAGACCACACTGTATTGCCAGAGGATTTACTGCTACTTACACACATGTGGGATCAAACATTTCACTGACTTTTTCTCACTGCCAGCTTTAGACTAACATTAGAAGCAGCAGTGGACCTTACTGTTGTAGCCGGGGAACAATGTAGACGAGACAAGCACCTGTGATATGTTCAGAATCTCAGTCCAGAAAACTCTGATTCACATTTTTCAGCCATGGCAGCCATTCAGTGATTGTTTTATGACTCACGCTAGATTCAGTCTTCTCGGAGGGCGTATAGCTGTATTTACACTGACTAATCTTTACAGACATCCAGACACACGTACCAGGAAAAGTGTTTTGTGTGTTACTGGCAATCCGATGTTGCCATGTCATCAATCACATATTGCATACGGTACAGATATTAAGCATATTTTACAGGACTTTTGCCAGACTAGAAAGCACATAGCATATTCCTGTGCCATGCATTCAGACTCTTTTCACAGAGAGCACAGAGCCACAAAAGCTTTCAAAGAGAATTAAAGTCAAATCATGTTCGGCCCTTCACATCATATCCTGTGATGTTTTCACACTGCTGATCTACAGGCACACCACATGTAACACTTGTCTCTTGTCTTCAGCAGATTAAAAAGACATCTCACCCACGACTGTTGTGATACCACAGTATGGATCGACATTCTCGTGCTGACCCCTGCTCTAACGCTCATATTTAAGTGTACCACCTTCCTCCATTTGACAGCCATTCATGCTTGAGGCCGGTATTTCCTTGTCCCTGCTGACAACAGCCTCAGTAATGACCTGCCTTCCTTCTCTGATCTCCCGCGCCCGCCCAGCTTCTACACGGCCACTTCTGCATATGATCTCTGCCTCTCATTTACCCATTTGGTTTAACCAAAGCGTTTCATGCTCCAATGCAACAAACAGATCTATTAGCTGCAGGGAACACTGCTTAATGAGTTGCATTGTCTTTAATGCGGGCGCACCGTCCCCGGGCTGCTTTTCTCTGTTTTTAGAGGGTTAATACAGCGAGAAGAGTGGAAGACTTGTCATGCAGAGTGCCGTTGACATTTGCTGGACTCTTAGACCTAAGTTCCTACATCCTTTGTTGTGTATAGTCAATGATTACCAACGAGTTTAAGCTTGTCATGAAATAACCATACACTTCGAAATTAAAGTGTTAAACTAAATTGTTGTTCAGTGATAAAGTGCTGATGGTCTGTGGAGAGCTCTGCTTGTCTTTAGCTGCTGTGCACATGGCAGCTCTGTCAGAAGAGGTTCTAATAATGTCAGCAATCAAAGGAAACGCAGTCATTTCTATTGTCTGCTGTGGTTTGGTTGTGGCACAGTGACTTGCATAAGTGTTCAAGTTGTTCACTATCATTAGTTTAGTTTGTTGCTTGATGTATGTTGTTAAACCTAATATACAATACTGTGCTGAAGAGTTCGGCCACCGTCATTTATTTTATTGTGCACAGAACTAAAAACAGCTCCTGTGTGACCCCTTAAGAGAATTTTGAAGAGGTCAAGGACAATAACAGTGTGGAAGACCTGTCACAATCTTTCTCAGTGTTTTTTCTGAAGTAGTCCAGCAAGGACCTGGCAGATTCAGCTGAATGTCAAGTTGATCCTTCCATGGACTGAAGAAGCATGATCAGTAAAGGGTTTTGTGGAAAGGTAGCAGACAAGAAACAAAAACTAAGAAATAAATATGTACTTATGGCCTTGCTAAAATCTAAGCTAATGGTGATAAGACTTTTGCACAGTACTGTACATAATAGTTTAATAATATGAGGAAAAGTTTCACGGTGTTCTAAAGATCGGTAGTAACAACCAAAGCTTCTTAGAATGCAAGTGAACACTATGCTTGCAAATTAAAGTCAACAACAACCTGATTAAAGGCTGAATGTTGATTAAATTGTACATCAGCTTATATAATATATTCTCTTTTATACTTGTGTGCAT
This sequence comes from Microctenopoma stevenorrisi, assembly GCA_032270685.1. Classification (NCBI taxonomy): domain Eukaryota; kingdom Metazoa; phylum Chordata; class Actinopteri; order Anabantiformes; family Anabantidae; genus Microctenopoma; species Microctenopoma stevenorrisi. The sequence goes on from JAUMTR010000016.1 coordinate 7,949,334, forward strand.
GTTACTGACTTCTAGGATACTGACTTCTAGTATTCTGATGATTATCTATATTTATAGCTACAATTCATTTTAAAAACGACATAATATATTTGGTATATATCTAATTGTTGTGGGTGATAATCACAGTTGTAGTCACATGCAAAGATTACCTTGAAAGGCCATCATCAAGTCCCTCTTCCACATCCTGTAGAGACATAAACAACGTCGGTATATGCAGAAATAAATTAGTGTCGTTGCTGTAGATGTACTTTCAAGGCCCTGTGCACCTCCACTGACTCAGCAGTTTCTCATTAATTGCTTTATTCAAATAACACAGATTAAATTGTAAGCTACTACTATAACTGTAAGTTACTACTATAACTCAGTCACATGGATAATCTTATTTTAAGCAGTAAGACTGTATCATAAACAATATCACTATTCCATAACTTACGCTAGCTAGTTTTTGTGATGTTAGATTTGTGATCTTCCAGATTATTGGGTAATAATAAACACAGTCTGATTAATAGAATTTAGAAATTTCATGTCACACTGGAGTAGAGAAGTATAATATTAAAAGATTCCAAATTAAAGGTCAGGTCAGACTGGGTGATGAGATCTTATTGTACTAAAACTTCTCCCAGTGTGATTAGCATTCTATCTGAGAAAATATGTAATGAATTTCACTGTGACGTCAGTCCACACAAAAAATATTGTAATGAAAATGGTGTCATCTAGTGTTGAACATGTGCAACTGAGCAAACAGGACGGCGACTGCTGAGCCTTTCCAGCATCACCATCATGACTGTGCTGCAGCCTTTCTTCACCGTTATCTGTTATCTATCTGTTAATGTAACTTATAGTACGTGCTGGACTGAATACAGTCCAACAAAGTCCACATAAAAAAAGAAAACTCTTCACACCGATCAGCAGACTGGAGAGCGTGTGACCTACCCAAGAGTCATGTTTGATTGGTCGCCTTCGTGTAGGGTTGCTACGAGGGGAAGGTGAGCTGAGCGAGGCAGAAAAGATCGGCCTCCGTAGCTTCTCATCCGCCTCGACCGGCTTGTGTGCCTCTGGATCTGAGGAAGATAGCAGATGTGGTCGGTGACAGAAAAATAGGAGATGAGAGAAGAACAGAAATAAGCGCAGGTGGAAGTCAAGAGAACATCCAGACACAGTAGTTGCCAAAGACTTGTCTGCATTTTTGTCTTAAACTTTGTGGTTCATAGCACAGTGGGACTCATAGGTTTCTCTGCAACAGGCAGTATTTAAATAATCTCTGTAAAACATTCCGTGCCAAGTTTCTGCAGAGGTCCGGGAGGCTTTCACATCAGATTTTCTCTCTGTCCTCAGGCCACTTCCACCGGGAGTGAAGCAGAATTTTAATTGAAAGAATCTGGGAAAGGCAACAAACTGAAAAGATGATTAAGTCTAATTTGGTGGAGCCTTTGACCCCTGGAGAAGTGGAAAACATTTTGACCTATAAATGCCACGGCCATTGGAAAGTACTTAAATTCTACTGCTCCCCTGAACAAGTTGCATGCACTTAGGTGATTTGTCCTAAAAAGAATTTGCATAGATTTGTCTGTTAGTGTGTGCAGAGATGAACTACAGGATTACAAGTCTCATCGTGAGAACTGAACAACTGAATAAGGTCATTTTAAAGTCATCATGCAACTAATTAAAGGAAGATTTACTTAGTCAAGTTAACTGGAAACTGTTGTGAAACTGTAAGAATTACAAAACCAGCCTTTACGTCTAGAGGACTTTGCCCCTGTAAGTATATCATATATATCTAAATATAATGATATATAATGTCTCATTTAAATGACTGAATCATATTCCAGCTGACACTTTTACTAATCAGATCACTGTGATGTTATCAGGCACAGGCAGTTTCTTCCTCTCCAATCTTACAGTATCATCATGCTCGTCAAATTCTATAACAACATGTGCAGCACCAAATGCCTACCAGTAAATAATGCAGCCCTTGGACACTTGATATTTAATATAAAAGATCTATATAATTAAGTGAATAAGCAACATTTAGCTAATAACATCATGACTCTAGTCATTGCTGTGATTGTCAGTTTGATGTACTGATATTCTGGATTGTATTTCTCTGTTCTCAGGTCCCTCTTGGAAAAGAGAGATTCAATAAAGCTTAACTTCACTTATGTACAGAGACACACTGGACAAAATAAAATGAACTTACTTGTCGGAGCACATTGCGTGTCTGTTGTAACCATCTGCCCGTCGCTTGCTGTGCAGGAACAGCAGGTTCTGGTCTTCTTACTTTTGTCTGTATAAAGAATAAATTGTTCTCATGACCAAACCAGAAACTATCTGTGTTGTTTTGAATGTGTTCATGATAGCAAACATTTGCTCGTGGTTCTCATTCATTTGTATTTAGTTGCAAATTCACATTTCACAGATAGCTAGATTACAGCCTTAATATTTTTTTAAAACCTTTCACCATTTTAAACTGACCCAGCGTTGTCTCCTCTTTGTTTAGTGAACTCACCTTCTTGAGCAATCTCCCAAAGATCTAGAGCTATTTTGAAGGCCTGGGCTACGGTTAACGTCACAGCCTGAGCCTGGACGGGAAATGAAGACAAAAGCAGCACAGTAACAAAACATTTGTGTTAAAAATCAACCACAAAATGAACGATAATGGCTCCAAAATAAGGATGATAGGATGTTTGTTTGACCTTATTCAGTTTGAGATCATTTTTTGTGGTCAGGGGAATGTATTTAACAAAAAAACAGAGAACATATCCGTTTTACAAAAGTAGTTGATTTAATAGTACAGCGAGCTCCAAAGTGTCTTAAGGGAGCCGCCACAAGGTGGAGCCACATACCACCGACAGAACACTCATGCCACTCGTTCACAATATGTTATCAGTCAAACTGAACTTATGACCTGCTAATGTTTCACAGCATGATTCCATAAATGAAGTTAAATAAAGATATATATACAATACAATCACAAGTGCACCGTACACTTACAATCTTCTTCTTTTGGCAGAGAAATGCATGGCATTCGAGGGTCTCGTTGAACTGACTCTGAGAGACATATGCAAAGACTTTATCCTGAGTTTTATCGGCTGTGCAATAGGAGATTCTGGAAGAGAAGCAGCAGGAGAAACAGAAGAACGTAGTCACACAAAACAAACACTAATAACTCTTCTGACACTGGTGGATTTATGATGATAAATGAGCAATCACAGCAGACAGGAACCAATCCGTTACATAAGACGAACATCATGTTAATCACATGTAGAACAAAGGTCGTCATGTGTGGTGTATTACCTGATTATTAGCATGCACACTTAAGCTAAACTCCCACTCTCTCGTACTTCCAGGTGCAGTAATTCACGCTAGATTCATGCCAGTTCAGGCCTTTGCTCTGCATTTGTGTGCAGACCAATCATAGCACAACAGAGAGGTGGCTATGAGTATTATACTGATTAAGTCCCGCAGCTGCAAAACGAGGAACAGTGACATCCACAAGAGATGCTCGAGTTGATGACTGAGCTCTTCAGTACCTCATACTTTCTGCTAAACCAAATTTCTTTCATGCAAACTTGAACAGTTTTATGCATTTAGGGTTTTTCCATACAGAGCTCTGAAGGCCAAGTTCTCAGTTCTACATATTATAATGGTCTCAGCAGCTTATGCTTCTCTGTGGGGGACTATTGCACTCCATCTTTCCTGGACCTAGTATGTGGTTTAACAGAAATCCAATTGTCTGCAAATCCAATGACAGCCGTGCCCGGTCATTTTCAGCGGTTATCTAAAACCAATCAAGACAGATCCACGAAGCCATCTCGCTCTTCCAAAACTGCCTTTATGCTTTTACTAAAGCGGTGGACACGAAGCAGTGGGATTTGTTTTGTCGGCCTTTGTGCAGAGATTCAGGAGCAGTATTGATCTTCATATAGGGGTGACCCTGTGTGTCTGTCTGTCTCAGATTGTTACCTGGACTAGAAGTGTGTCGTGTTCAGCGTTTTAAACAGATGGATAAATGAGCCACGGCGATGTTGGATGTGATTTTTGTCACTAGATTTAAACACAAAGCCTTTGTTGGAAGCAGAACCAGAAAAAAAAGAGTTTTTCTTCTCATTATTGGCAAAAGATCTGCTGAACACGCTGAATCCTTCTTTTTCTCTGAACAAAAACCAACAATTCATCCCTCCTCAATTAGATTTCGATACTTTAGTTCCCAATGAGGAACTAGAGCTCCTCAGTGCATGTCGTCATCATCATTAAAGAACACCATGGGACTGAGGTCAGTACTGAGTGGATTTCTGTATAATCTGTCATCGTTATGGTAAAATATAAACTCTATATCAAGGGACTTTGCGGATGCCAGTCGCTCATTTGCTGGTGCACTTCAAACGAAGCGCTAAAAATTATGTTATTTATGCAGTCGAAGAACAAGCGTGAAGTCAACAGGCCTCACATCTCCCCGGCAGATTGTTTGCTGTCTTGTTACACAGATGCATGACCCACATAGCAATGCCCAGGACGCCCCATCTTTTCTACACTCTAACTTATATTTGTGCCATAATTGCAGAGAAATAGATGAAAGGGTTGACCTATTTAAGTTTGGAAAATAAATGCGATATAATGAAACTACTGTAACTGTAGGAAATGAACTTAATTATGATTTTATTCAGATATTAGCTACCAACTAACATTATTGACTGTGCAGCCCAGACTGTATTAAAGTGAATACATATTTAGGATTTCATTATTTTAGCAGACAGACAATCATAACACAACAGTGTCTTCAAAAAAATCTCAAGCATGCAGATTATCAGGATAACTGGTACAGCAACGTTTTAATTACTGTTACTTATGTGACAATGGCTCATATCCACAGCTGAAGCCCGCAGCCTGAAACAAAACAAAGAGAAATGTAAAAAATGGAGAGCATCGCAAACCCTTCACTAAGCTCGAACAACAGAAGCTGAGCTGTCAGTCTGCATCGTATCTCCAAAGGGGCTCTGTGGACGGCGAGCCTTTGATCTGCTCGCTGTGTAGAGCACCGGTGCTCGTGAAGGAAGAGGGGGAATATCAATGGAAATATTTAAATATTTACAGTACAAAGACTGAATAGAACCTCATGCATCAAAGCTTCAATTACTCCATATACACTGAATAAAGCAGGCACACTGTTCGCTAACCTACAGCAACTTTTAACAAAGCAAAAGTGTAATAATGAAAAGCAACACTTCATTTCTGCTGCAAGGAAGAAGGTGTCAAACCATGTTTTTTGAGCAAATGTTCCTAAACAGCTCAGTCACATGCTGCATGTCCTGTTGAGAGATTCCTACAGACACATCTCACAAATCTAATGGCATAACAGAACAACGTGCATTATTCCCAGCTCTGCTCTGCTGATTGATATGCTGCTCGCTTGCTGAGAGCTCTTGTCTGAATATGAATCAGTAACAACAGTCCAGACGGAAACTCAACACACAATGTTCTGTTTATTGGGAGGTGTTAATATGGGATTATTAATGAGGAGCAAAATTGATAAACCAGGTTTCTAAATTCCTGCACGTGATTTTTTTTTAGTGCTGCCGATACTGGGAATCAAACCAGCAACTTGGTCTAAAAAATAACCAGCAAAAACCCAATATCTAATTCTCACCTTTTTTTTAATTGTCCTCCAGTAACTCTTAACAAAACCCACTATGACCTTAAAAATAAACTCATGACAGCTTATGACATCGCTCGGTCTGTGTATAGGTGGTATGTGTGTATGTGGGCGCATGGGATGGGAGGGTCATGACATCATAATTCTAAAAGCATCTACAATGTCTTCCTGCTTGTTCAGGCTTGCCCTGAGGGGAACAGCCAAGTTTCCTGTAAGTGTGGACACAATTAACTTTACACTCACTGTGTGAGATGCATACAAACTCGTACACACATCCATACATGAACAAACCTGGTGTATTTCTCCATTACTTGTTATGCACCATGAAAAGACAGGATCCGTTCTTTTATATCGGCACTCCGCTTTTATTCACCCCCCACTTACTGTACAGCAAAAATAAGACACGAGAAAGGCAAGGCGGCATGGGAAATGGGCTACAAAAAGATGGAGGCGGGGGCTGCAGCTCATAATGTCTTTAAACTCTATCCAGAGTCAATCCAAGCTCCGTATGTGGCCCAATCTCTCCTGCCTCTCATTACTTAAGGGTATCAGTAAAGGCTGGCATCATGAGTTTCAAAGTGGGCAATTAGTTGTGCGTTCAAAGCACTGTTTATGTTAATATGACCAGAAAATAAAGACTTATATCGACACTCTGGGAGGACGGGGGAAAGGAGAGGAGGGGAAGATAGGGAGGGAAGAGAAGGAGATCAAAGAGGAGGTTGATTCCCCTGCCCTGTGGTCTGTTACTGCTGATAAGGCGGATCAGAAGGGGATGCAGACCTTTTGTGCACTGACACACACATACACACACACACCAATGACATGCACACACATCTGTTTGTTCTTTAATCACAGTCCAGCTATATGATATTTAGACTGCAATCCTTAGTGACACTGGGTCCAGTCTATGTTACATGATACTATCCAGATGGGAGAATAGCCAAACATATCAGAATCTACACACACAAACACACAAAAGCAATGATTAGATCCAATGAAACCTGGTATAGTGCTTAAAAGGACTGGCTTTCGTTGACACAGAGACAGTAACCCTCCCACAGCAGTTTCCTCCTGCCCTCCCATTATTGGTTTCTGGGTGAATTGATTGAACATGACACTCACGACAGCACTGAGCAGAAAACTGCACAGTTTAATCCTGCAAAAGCAGCCTGAGCACTGGACAAGAGGAATACAGGAAGTCTAGAAAACTGTTAGAACAGAACAATAATATATACTAACACACTACAAACTCTCTGCCCTGTGCTGCACTCCCAGAAATCCAGCTGCTAGTTGTTGAGATGTTTCAGCCAACACAGAACCACTGACCAATAAACCGTTTACCTGTATATGGAGACATTCTCTATGAGGTCTGTGGTCTCTGTGTCTGTGATGACGATGCCTTTCGGTGAGACCGTCAGCGTTACTTTACGAAACTTCTTCGCACCGGCTCTGGCCTGTGCACATGAAAGGAAAAAAACTAAGGCACACACACACAAAAATAAGACAAGAAAACATTTTGCCTTGGGTATAAACACAGCTAACTTCCTCTTACACATTGACAATAACCTTTCTTCTGATTTAAACACAAAAAATGCTCAATGCGACAATGGCTGCAGAGAAGAAACATGCAGCCTGCGAGAGTTGCCCGAGAAATGTGGAGACTTTATAAAAGGTGACAGAAAGGGGGAGGAAAGCTGCAACGTGTAGTCCAGAATTAGTACTTGAGGTCAGGCTGGCAGCCACCGACTCCCCCTGCCATTCTGCTCCATCTGGAGCTTCAGGAAATACGGCCTCAGTGCTGAGCTTGCAATCTGTGAGAGTGCTTGTTGACAATGACAATGACTTCTATTAGCTCGAAAATGAGAGCTATTTATTTTCACATCCAAATAATATGAGGTTAAGAATCAGTAAAGCAACTGTCTTTAGGTGGTAAAGTAAACAGTGCAAAAATTAAAGCGACTGACCTAATTGTTTACCACTTAATTTATACATGCACCCTTCATTTGAATTCTTTTTATTTTTCAGCGGGTGAAATAAAGTCCATGGGTTAAAGGAACTGAGGAAAAAGAGGGGTTGGATCTTTGCTTGGACAAAAACAAGGACTTGTCAAGGACATCGGTACATGTGCTTTCTGCAGGAGCCTAAAAGCCCTGGAGAAAACAGCAACAAACATCACATTCTGTTTAAACCTACAGCGGAGAAGGATGCTGTGCCAGACTGTGGCAGCTTATTCATGTAGGAAGGGCTAACAACCAGATTTTCTGCTGTCATGTTACAACTGTTGTGCCACAAGGCAAAAACCTGTCAGCTTGAGATACGCCAAGTTAAGCCTGTCACTACATGTTCGGGCCCTTGGTCTTCTCTTATCAAGACTGACTGAAGTATGTAGTGAATGAAAAAGTCACAAATGTATTTAGTAATCCCATTCAGGTTGATTGGTTTCCAAGGGAACCGACAGAGGCAACTGACTTTCTTTTTCTCTCCTAGTGTAAATCAATTGAATCTTAATCCTGCCATTAGGTTTGGTTGAGTCTTTAATTGGGAAGTGGGGGGTTTTTGACTTTCTTTCTGCACAGAAACCCTTGCAGCAGATTAAACATTCACATTGTTGGCAGCATTCAGTGAATAGTTGTGCATATGTGTGTGAGCATGAAAGGATTGTGGAAAAACCATGAACATAATGCATACATGATATAATTGGAGGGTCTGTAAATCAACATACAGACTGATTTGAAGGAAGAAAAAAGCCTACGGCCTATCTGCAGGTTTTAAAAACGTGTGCTGAATTGATATAGACAACCGTGAACAGATTAAACGTGTGCGGCTGTCATCGCTCATTTGCCTACCGTGCAAATGAGGGATAACCCTGGATTGGCATTGTTTCCATACTGACCTTGATATAAACCTGACCTAAATGCATGTCAGGAGATTACAGAAGTTGAAGGAGAACGCCACTGATCATTTCACTTTTTTCACATTATTGCAGTTTGAGGTTGTAACATCACAAATCCATGTGGGAATTTCTATAAAAAGCATCCGTGTAATTGAAATCTTTACAATGTCACTTGTGCAATTCAACGTTGAGATTTGGCAAGCAGTGATCACAAAATGCATCACACGGTCTTTCGAATAAAAAAAGAGCAAAGACTCACAGTGGTAACAATTCTGCGAATGGCAGCTGAAGCCATGTCCTCTCCTTTAGGCTGGCCGACTAGAGTCATGCCCAGGTACTTCACGTTAAACACCATCCCCTCCAGCAGCGTCTCCTTGGTGTCTGTCCAGTTTTCTGGCAGCTCTGGTGGGACAAAAAGAAAGGGCATCGGAATCCAGACAACATTGAAAACTAACACCATCCATCTGTGGCCTGTACAGTGAAAACAGATATAATGTTAATAGTTATGTTGTGAATGCGTGAAACTGAAACGTCTAAAAGTCGGTCATATCGTAGCTGCATTTCTTGGGCAGACTGATTACAATAGCCGGCACAGACAGCATGTGAGTTGGCATGGTGATAGCACAGCTGAGTGTAGATATTCAGACAGAAATTGCAAGTGTTTGATACAGTGATCTCAATCTTTTTTTTTTTGTTGGAGAACTAAAAATGTATCTCTTTTTGTCATTTACCAAATAAAGAAGATAGGTATGATCGTTTATATTGCAAACCTGAGCGGCAGTGTCATCCATAACTTGAATTACATGCATCTATGGAATCTGAACCCACCCTGCTCTCTCAGCTCCACAGAGATGTGTTGATGACTAAACAGAAAACCGATCAGAGAAAAAAAACAACAGCTACAAGCCCAGTGTGATATAGATTCTGAGAGACCGTGCAGATTGGCTGCAGTTTCAAGTGTTGTTTCTGTGATTTCTAACAGGTAGCACCGAGCTTCTCTCCAGCTCCCTGCTGCAAGCAGGGAGAGAGAGAGGCTGCACCCATGCAGAGAGCTTAAAATATCTTTCAGCAACACCTGAACAGTGGACCCCCTGCAGAGGGGCATCAGCGGAGGAATAACTAACTGTATCACATCCTGTGATAAACTCAACATGCTGTCAGGATCCTCCTGTGTTCAGAGGCCTCACAGCACAGCGCTTAATAAAATAACATGCTGACACTGACACTATGAACAACAAGAGGACAGAGAGAATGGATGAAGAAAAAAGGCACCAACACATACACACAATCACTGTCACACACTCTGCTGGGCTATACTGGCAGACAAATTGTCCACAAGGGCTGAGCCATCTGTCACTGGCAGGCCCCGTGCAGCTGTGAAGGCGAACAGCAGAGGAGACCGTTCCCATTACACCACTTCCAACGACTCTGAATTATTAACTAATCTTCAATCACACAACAGGGGCTGCTTCAAAACACGAGCGCTTTTTTGATGTTATCAAAAGTGATTGCTCAGGTATACGGTGGACAGCACGGGTTGTTGCTTTAGACTGGGAAAGGTGTGCATGGCAAGAATACGAGTCTCATGCTTTGTCTACAACAATGTCTGCACCTTCAAAACGGCTTTTTATAACAGTCTGTCTGCCCTAAAGTTCATATTTCCCAGGTGAACAAATCTGGTAGCAACAGTTATCAGGTCCCAAACTCTAAACATTGTGCCCTAAATGACAAGTGGATTCAGTACATAAAATTAAACACAAAAATACTAACAAATGTGCAGTTGTAAATTCACCACTATTGGCAATGTAAAACACTTACTGTATGTATTATGCTAAAATAAAAAGCTTGACAGGCATAGCAACAGCCTCTATGGGTGTTGGCGATTAGCATAGCTAAAAATTTAACCAATTAAAATACTTCTTTATCATGCTCTTCTTTAATAATAAACTTCAGGTCAGCCCAAGCTGCGATATGGCATCCTCAAAGGATTTATTGCATGGTTGCCTTTTCTAAAATGTCACAGCACTAGAAAGCTGCAGTGATACAGTCCATGTTGTCTCTTCACCGGGCTACACACATGAATTATTAAAGAGCTTCATGTTGATGCTGCAGGGTTTCCAATGTTTTATCCCCCTAAAAGAGGATTGCTTAAATTTTTAATAAATCCTCTGTGAGTGTACAGAGAGACTGAGACTGATAAGAGTGACAGGAACAAGCTGGGGGAGGCTAATTGGATTTTAACATGTTCAAGAAAATACTAATTCTAAGGAGGAAAATGTCAGGAACCCTGAGGAAGGTGCACAATTTGGACTTTTTTTTAGTTTACATGTCACTATAAACTGTTGACGTGTCCTGTGTGTTAGTCTAATTGTGTTTGTGTGTTAATTTTTAAGGGGTGAGGTCATGCGGGACACCTGTGAGGACTCGGCTTGGTGAAGTGCGCTGATGGCATTATGTTCACACAAAAGCTTCACAGTTGGACACAAACCTCACAAATAAAATGCATTAAAGTGAAACCAGGCAAGGATTTAATTACATTTTGCCGTGTTGTTTTTCCATAGAAGTTACAGTAAAAGGCCTCAGCCCTGAGATGTCGAGAGCTGTGAAATGCCGTGTTGAATGAACAATTGACCATGGAAACAATTCACAGCAGCTAATCTGAGTTGGGGAACTGCTGCTGTGGTAGGTACCATGTGTGCCTTCAGCTAGATGCAGCGATCACCAGCTGTCTCTTCAAGCTCCACGCCCAGAGTAATTCAATTTGCACTGAGGAGTCAAAATTGTACCCGAGTGAATTCCGCTTTAACACACACACTGAGGGTTCATTAATAACACAAACATACACCTCCCGAAGAAGCTGTATTTTTTATTGCAAACATGGCATCGTTCTATTTCTTTTACTGCCATCTTGGTTTAAATGCAGTGGAATGAGCTCTGCATCACTATGTGCGTGAGGCACACTGGAGTTGTACACCCCACTGACACCGCCATCCTCCGCATCTCCCTTGATTTAATCTCTTTGCCTTATTGTTTTACTCACCCGATGGAACTTTGTATCTAGGACACCACCTTGACAGGGAAAATAGGCCGAACATTCAGGGAAGATGTGGGCTGGGATGGTGTGTGTGTGTGTGTGGGGGGGTATAACTGGTTTCCTGATTCTGCCTTGAGGCGAACGCAAGAAGAGCTAAGTCCTTCCATTTAAGCTCAGTCTATTTCTCCTTTCTTAATGCCAAACACTCGTTTCTCCTCACATATCTACAGATCCTCTTGCCACTAGCTCTACGCAGTGAATAAAATGCTAGCTTATTGGACCGGCATGGAAACGTTAGGTCCCTCTCTGTCCAAGCTACACATTGCGGTCATAACGTTAACAGTAACAAAGACACTGTGGCAGAATCAAACAGCCTGTGTTGCTATGCAACCACCGTCTCTGTTGCTAACAATGAAACAGTGGCAGGATGCTGGTACCAAAAAATTACCTTATACATAGATAGATATTAAATATATATATATAAAGGTGCTCCAGCACAAACATTACTCTGCCCTATAAACCAGAGAAGTACAAAACAAAGTACAAGTACAAAAATGTACAGAATTGTCAGAAAACATTTAAGGTGGCCCCTGTTTTTTAAAGGCATAGATGGTACCTTCATACACCAACCACCCACATCAGGCACTTAGAGGCGAGCAACACTGACTATCTTGTTTAGATGGTAATGGTCAGGTGAGCTATATTAAGCAGACGTAGATGCTAAATGTTAAGGTGGCCTTAGAAAAAAAACACCAAAAACCTGTAGTAGCACCAACATAACAACATAACACCCTGATTCCTGGAGAAGACATTGAACCTCAAACCCCTGGTGCCTGAATTTGACATGTGATAACTACATCACTGGTTCAAGACCTCTGCAATCAGTGCACAACTTTCTCTCCACCCTAATGTATGGGATACACCGCTGATGTCTGGTACCAGAGGATACCTTCTTCTGGAGGTCCATGGTTGATGGTCAGAGCTATTTTAGTAAAATGAGGGAGGGCAAGTTGTTTTAATGTTGTTGCTTGTTTTGTGTGAGCAGGATTTCAAATTTACTTGCACAAAGCTAAAAACAGCCTCCCTGTTAATGTATTAAAAGACGATCAAAGCAACTAACAGCTGATCATTTTTAATCTTTTATGTTTTCTGATTTTAAAATACAATTATGAGTTACATATTTGTATTTTGTATCTTTTCAGAAGGTGCTACATGTCATATAATGAGGGAAAAGGTGGAAAAAGAAACTAGTATCATTTTTACGAAAAATGAATAAATGCACTACATTAAAATAGAATCACAACGTGATAAAAATGTCCTATAATGTCCTGCTAACTGTCTGTGACTCCACAAATGATTAAATAGAAAGGATCAAAGTGTTTCACATACTGTAAAGCAGCACAACTTATCTTCTCTACTCTAAGAGGCATGTTTTGCCCTCAGATGTGTCCAGAAAATGAAATGGGATTAGCACTGGGATTATTATGGAGGCCGGCACTATTACATGCTGTAAAATTAAAAATTAGAAGTCACCACAGATTTAATCCTGAATGACTTCCTGTGCTCTCTATTTATGGCTGGTATCCCTAGGTGCAGGTGATATGATATTGTGGAAAACAGTATTATCTGAAAACAGTATTTATTGTAATCTGATGAAAACGCAGTGTTGTTATCGAGTTTAATGTCATTATTCGTTTTATGTTCAGCCAGAATGTCCCAGTGTATGTTTCTAGGAATACGTTTTGGTGCAGTCACATGGCTCAAGTCACTGACAAACAACCTATTTTGCAGTCAGGGTGCGATGGCCTATTGCTTTCTTCTGTTAAATAAGGTCTAATCAGCAACACTTATCTGCTTCATCGCAGTATGTGCTAATTAACCAAACATGACGAGAGACTGTTTGTTACAGACTGTTTACAGTCTGCTGGCAGCTACAGCTTATCATTGACAAAAGGGCATTAAATATAGAGGTGACTCGCACAGTAAATGCCCGCTGAACATTGAGTGAGTGAGTCATTGTTTGTCTATGCAGTCTGCTGGTGTTTGTTCAATTAATCTAATTGAATTTCCATAGAGATCTGGATGCATCTCATCTTTTTGGTCCCTCCATCATTTTCATTTTAACAATTGAGTGACATGATGGCTTTAAACAGACTCTGAGGAGAGCAGGGAGTCTATAAATACCTATATTATGAGTTACAGTAAAGTGTACTAGAGAAAGACACAACCACATTAGCAATGCACACTCTGCCATACTTAAGGAAATCTTACCTCGCGGCTATTTATTCACAAAGTATAATTGCTCAGCACCGTGAAGAATTGTTTTCATTAGCAATTCAAACAGAGGATGATTTTCTCATTGCTGATACATATCTTTTTTTCCGCATGGAGTCTGCAGGCTCCCATTTCAACATCTTCATCAACTATAAATAGCTCCTTCACAAAAGATCCAGTCAGGAAATCACAGGTTTATGCTTAATATTTTCTTTCTGTTCAAGGATAAGGTTGTGAAAAAAAAAGAAAAACTGAACCTTCAGATGTCTGTACCTCAAGCTGAGTGCTTTTAAACACTTTGCTCGAGCATTCATTAACTTCCCCATCCATTATCACACCAAAGCAAAACAAGTCACCTTTGAGAGCTGCTGATCTCATTTATGAAACTGTATCTCTGTAACCCTTTAATAGAGGAGGTCTTCCCACAGGAATCTCCTCTAATGCGATAGAGCACTTTAGGCTTTTCCAACTGACAGATGGATGCTGGGTCGACAGAGACAGTGGAGACTTTGGCTTCTCAGCTCTTCTGACTCTGGAATATATGGGTGATGAAATAAAATAACAATAAATAAATACATGCTCAAAGATAATACAAATGGTGATGTTTTCAGCATCTCTGACTTCACATTTAATATCAATATATAAGATCAAAATGAGATCACGAGCACTAATCGCAGCTGGTTTGAACAGCAACAGCTCATCCTTGTTATATTGAATAACAAGAAATTTTAGGAGAAAACATGTACTGGGAATTTTTGGTGTTTTGATTTGACAAAAACAGAGTGTGCACAGTGTTTCTATACAGCACTGAAATGCAGAAGTCTTCCCACTTTCACCTTGACAGTATAAGGTTATTTATAGGATTGGGTTCCTCGGCTCTTGGTGCTGATGTGTCAGAAATGGTGAGGGGAGTCTGAATATTTCAGAAGAACAGAGCATGGAGATGGGATTTGGCTCTCCAGTGGAGGAGCAGACTCACTCTACATCAGAGTGACAGCATATCCCATTTCACACACAGCTGCCACAGACATGGAACAGAAAGATGACTCAAATGGCAGAAGTAGACTGTACACACTAAACAGAAAGTTTAAATTGTATGCCTGCGTATCCATCTATGTGTGTGTGTGTGTGTGTGTGTGTGTGTGTGTGTGTGTGTGTTGCTGCAGCAGAGTGAACAAGCAGCTCTCCCAAGATAGGGTCTCTCAGTTTCCTCGCGTTGCATAATTTACCTCAGAGCAGGGATGCTTGTTGGTAGGAACTAAAGTACACACTTAAACTGGTTTGATTGCTGTGGATACAGGGCACAAGGAATATATTTAGTCTCAGTTACACTGTGGGAGTGAAGGATGTCCTCCTCTCTGCCTTTGTGCTTCTGTGCTTTTGAGAATATGGATAAATATGGAGGTTTAAATATGCAGCACAAGCTACCAAACATAACCTTTTACAGCCCATATTACTATATAAATGGTGGTCATGAGAAAATGCTATAACACAACTCTCAGACGACTCACACACAAAATCAATATAGAATATGATGAGGAGCGGTTTTTAATAACATGAAGCAGAGCCTTTAAAAATCAATATTTGTGGAGTGCAACAGTGAAGAAAACACACTTGTTCAAATGCAACAAGCAGAAGACAAGCGTGTGAGAAAATAAGGAAAGTATTACAATCATGTATTCATAAATGATCAAATTTCAAACACATTGTTGATTCAGGAACAAAATCTTCACTTGTAGCAAAAAACAAAATTAATAAAAAATGGTGTTAAAAGACACAACCTGACACAGGCTGCAAGTACGGTTACAGCAGCACAACACACACACCTTGTTAAATCCTTCACTTCACACATCCTTATTCCAGCGCCTTTACACTGAGGCACTAAGAGAGAGATAGGATTCCCACCATTCAGTGTTTCACTAGCTACAACATCCTGTTATCCTCTAAGCGCAAAGACATTTTAGGGTGAATCTCTTTTGCACAGTTGGTATTTTAAGACATTAATACAGAAGTTATAGTTGTGAAATAAAGAACCGATAAGTTCCTGCTAAGCTTTCATTAATCTTCTACCTATGACAGGGAAAGAATGAGACCTTCTTAAATTCCAAAATACCCATAGCTACTGCAGGATTAACACACACAAGACGACAAGCGTGACAGGAGGAGTAGTTAGTGTGGTGTAACACCTGTCAAGCCAGCAGCGGGCTGAATGACGGTGTTCACACCTGCCCAAACAAACCTGCTCGAAAACACGTTGTGGTTTGACAATATCCAATTCAGTAATAGAGGAGCTTTAGAATATTTTCAGCAACATATTGTATTAAAAAACCTGACATCAGAATCTCTGGACACTTAAGGAGATTAAGCTTCTCTAGTTGTACATAAAAAGTAGCGCAAAAATGAATCTAAGTGGAGAAAAAAAGAGTCAAGAAACAAAAAAAAGTCTGTGCAGAGATGCCACTGAGTCAGCTGTGACAGGTTTGACATTAATCCAACTAATCAGACTGTTGCAGGGAATTTAGCTCATGCTGTTCCCTTCTGACCAGAGTGGAAAGACTCAACAGGTCATGCAATCACAAAAAATCCTTTAGTATTAATACAGCCACAGAAAACAAACTGAACTCTCCTCATTATCTTGTGATAAATGTGAACTGTGAATAATGCATTTAACGGCCCGTCAGAGATATGTGATCATTTTAAATAACTTAAACTCATCATTCATCGTGTGAACTGCACCTCCCAACTTTGGCAACTGCTGAGCTTTGAAATAAAAAGTCCATTAGACAGGTTACTTTTCTCAAAGCGAGCTCCATGAAAACTCATTAGCGGCACTTTATCATCTTATCTAAATCTGAGCCTGCGACTGGTGAGACTGATGAGTTTGTGAGCATGAATTATGCAGAGTATAGGTGGGAAATCTGTTCTGTTAAATCATCATCTGATATACTGAAGCGCAGCTAAGAGCAAACAATGGTTTCCTGGACTTCTATGAATGTTTATATGGAACCAGTGAGAGCAAGATACTGAGTGTTTCTTTAGGCAATAAATATCATATCTATGTTTTATATTATGTTGTTTAATTATATAGTGTGTGTAACTATAAACAGGACACTGCTCTAAAAGGTCACTGTATGCTAATTCAACCTTTCCTGTAACGTCATGTTCAATAAGCTGATGCCCTAACAACAATGCAAAGGTAAAGAAATCTAGTTCAACTGAAACTAATAGCCAGTGAGAAATAGATTACCCACAATAACCTCTGACTTTTGGGAGTAAATGTGAAAACTCTACAACACGCTTCTCAGGCTGCACACACAGATTATTTTTGGCACTCTAATGGCACTCTCCTTCAAAGCTGCGCTGATCACACTCCCATCACAACACAACACAGATCCAAATGCTTCGTCGGTCTTCATTCTTAACTCATCTTAGTTATTGCACACAAATACGTAAATCCCCCGCACATTGCTGCACACACTAAGCCCAGCTTGCATCCCTCTGTTTGACATCTGCTCCATCATTAGCCTGTGTTGTCCCCATTTCCTTCTAACTGGTTTGTCACCGACTTGCAGGTCCCCGAGGCTTAACGAGCCACTGAGAAATAATTGCTCCTCGAGGGGCTGTGCTAACTGACACCACTGCCTCCTGCATCTCATTCAGTCAAGCCCCTTTTGAGTTTAATAGGAGCCTGTGCTGTATTCACTGCTAGAGCGGCCTGGTAGCTCAGTGGTTAAGGCAGAGGGCTCACTGCTCCCCCCTGAGGGGGGTGGGTCAAATGCAAAGAATACATTACGTTGTAACATGCAGTAATGTATCAGAGACAATAAAGTGGATTCTTCTTCTCTTCCATTCAGCGTGGCATGGCACCTGGCCCAAACACCCCACGTTGCGCACCCCATCGCGAGGCCAACACCCTAAGCCCGTCTTAGATCAGCTCTCCCACACAGTAATTGCTAAATCTAGTTTAGGAGCAAATGCTTTTCTGCACTGAAGAGCATAGAGAATACAAACTGCAGAACAACACTAAGATTTACAAAATAAAAACCAAACAGCACCCAATGAAATACTAGGATAGAGCACACTATGTATTCAACTCAAAGCTACAGTATAAGATTTTATATTGATTCAGACTTTACAGCACTGGACGTCCTTGTTGCCAAGGGCAAGTGTGTGTGACTTCTGAGAGATAGAAAGGTCTGTTCTGCTTCTGTGTGATGTGATCCAAAGAGACGGCGTGTACTCAAGGCACATGCTGTGTCCTCTTCCATTCTGACACTGGCGTTGACCTCAACAGATGACAAACGGCGTACACACAGGGTGGGAGGGAAGTGCCGTACATGTCAGTTGTCTGCTAGCTGCGGAGAACTGAATACCGACTGCAGTAAATGTCCAGAAACACATGGTCTAATAAGGTCAGGAAGGTAGAAAATGAACAATCCTGCACACTGTCAAGCGTAGCAGCATCCAAAACCGTTGCCCGGTGGGATGACAGTAGAGTGCTTCAAGCCCCAACAGTTAAGTTTGTTAGGATTCAAATTCTGTGGATGGTGATCTACTTTTACTACCAGTTGTTGAGTTGTGTGTGTAT
>JAUMTR010000016.1:7967872-7983002 GCA_032270685.1 Microctenopoma stevenorrisi
TATATAATCCAGCATCCATGTTTAGCTAATACTCGCTAACACTACGCTAACATACACCGTCATCAATAACTGTATCCAAGCATAAAATGGTGGTACATCTTTTTGTCAGATGAAGTGTGTAAAGCATTTTGTTGATGTATTTGTGCAGGATATTCATGATTTCAGCCATTCTGCTTGTGAAAAATGCACATAATGCCAAGCAAGTTGCTGGCATCACACTGCAAACAACACAGATACTACACTAAAGTGTCCCTAAATTAACTTAACTGTAAATAATGAAATGCTCATGTGATTTCTTGTACAGATTTTGAGATTATTTTCCCAAACACAGGACACAAAGAATCCATCACTTTTTTTTCCATGCAACACACCTTATTTGTGTGAACATGCCAAGCAGCTGCGATGGTACCTTATTTGCATTCCGACAGCCAGCTTTGACGCACTGCCACATGCTGGCATACACACACCATCCTACCTCCAAATTGCCTGCTAAGTAGCTATGGACATCAGCAGTTACCCTGTCTGTCTGTCTGTCTGTGCTGTGATTGCAGTGAGCACATTTTTCTAGCCTGATTCCTCTGTTGGGTCTCAGACATGAACTGCTTCTGCCATCAGGCGCTGAAATCCAGCTGGATTCTACTCTGACAGTATCATTGTGTTCACTCCCCCCCCCCCTCTCTCGTTTTCATGCCAGCAACTGTAAAAGAAGAAAAGCACAATGCAGAGGCTCCTGCTAACAATGTGAAACAGACATGTCTTTCCAGAGAACACATTGATGGTCGGTTGTCAGCTTTTGTCACCATGAAGTTGCCACTGCAATGATAGAGAAATGGTGATGTAGGCGGTTTTGAGAAAAATAATAGATCCAATTCATCAGTGTTTGTGCAAAAGCCAAGGTCTGAAGTTTTTAGCCAAACAGTCATCAACAGTGCAAAATCCAAATCACTTCCAACCTGACAGTTACCACTGTCATGTTGTGCTCAAACTGAGGAGCTGAAGTGTCCAAATCCATTAGACAGACCTTTTTTACTGTACATTTCCAAGAAAGCGCGAAGAAACAAGGCACATCTTCCTGGCTGTGAAATTAATCAGCCATGTTTAATGAAAGCTGGCACGGGTGGCTGATTGTTCACCGAGCAGGAATGCAGGATGATGTGAAAGCAGCATGGCAGAGAGCGGCTTACGAGCGACATAGCTGCAGGGAGGCAGCGTTCAAGATAACGCTTCACACATCGGTGAGGCGTCAGAGCTGCGGGCGGCAAAGCAGCCTCTCGCTCCCCGCCTGATAGCGATGGAGTGGCAGGGTTTGTTGCTCTGACCCTCACTCAGGACTCACAGCCTCTTGTGCTTCACACTGCAGTAGTCCAAGATCTCTTTTATATACAGTAGAAGCACAGTTTATAGCATTATTAGGATCATTTGAACAATTCACAGCAGATACAACATATTCACATTAAATTCTTAATGTACCTAATTGGACTTTTAAGTCTAGTTTAATTAAACATCACCATTGCTATTATTATTGCTTCATATATTATATTGATTCTACATATAGAAAAGTACTAAGGAGGCACCGTAGATCATATGTGAGGGAAACATGAGGTAAAATCATTTCTGTTCTGATTACAGTCTCACTCTGTGCACAGATGTATGGAACATTTTGAGTAGTGTTTAACTTACGCTGCAACATTCATTTAGGGTGTAAATTATTACATTACTCATTAAGGCATAGCAGAAAAAAATCTCTCATCACAGATAATCTGATATTTCAAATGTCCCAAACCCTACATGCCTACACATGCATGTGTCCTCACATGTGATAAGCTTGAAGCAGGAATTAACTGGCATTTTCGTTTTCAGCATCATCTCTAAATGAGCCCGTTTGAATCGGTGCTCCACCTGATTTGGTGAGGCACCACTGAGTGTGGGACAACCCGTTTCACGCAGCAGGAAGTAAAGCGGTCACAACTCAGAGTTGACATAGTAAAACAGCTCGTGGTTTGTGCTCCACGGCTCGTCCAGCTGAGCGACATCTGGCATAAAGACGCGCCGAAGCTCGGCAGCAATAAAACAACGGCGCACCGGCATGACGCGCGCAACCAGCGGCTCGTATCGTGGCACAGATGGAAACTGTTCCACCTTTCAACACTGTATCTAACGCAAACACACGCGTCTCACTCACTTTCGTGCTTCGAAGTTCCCCATGTGTGCCGCGGAACTCCGGGGCTCTTGATCATCGCTCTGCCGGCGGATTTCAGCGCATCCATCCCGAGGTGTGTCTGCTCTCCGCCAGGTGGATTTCCCAGTATCCGGACAACAGGGGGGGGGGGGGGGTGTACAGGCGGAAGGCTCAGCTCCACGCAGAATGCACAAAATAGAGATGAAGGAGACGAGAGACTCGCTATCAGCGGTTCCCACGCTGCGTGTCTCCTCTGGTCCTTCTCCCCGCACACCGACAGAGGAGCAGCGGAGCGGAAGCGGCTCCCACTGCACCGTTTCTAAAGTAAAGGGCGTGTCCTCCTAACCTTCACGAGCTGCTTCGAGCTACTTCCAAAGTGCTCCAGTTGCAAAGAGTCACCTTAATAAAGAAAAAACACTTCAGTAGTCTGTATTTGCAGGACAAATACCTGGTACTCACCCAGGGCTCTTACACAGTCTCTGTTTTACTGACCTGTTATGACACACACTGCTGCGAGGTTTTGTGAGAAAAAGAGGCTGCTCTCTCTTCTCTTAGTGTCTCCCATAGGTTATTTTTAGTCTACATCACTGACACGCACTTGTTGTTTTAGGTAAGGCAGCCATGGGCCCCCACTTTGTTGAGGGGGAAACAGAGAGACACAAAAAAACTAATTATTTTTATTATTATTATTTGTTTCTTTAAGAGAGATTAGCCTTTTCTGAGATCTTGTGCAGAGATGAAGAACAAATCGGGTCCAGTTCAGGACGAGTGTATGACGATGATTGGACCTGCTCGCTCACAACCCGGGTCCTTGGATTCATCTGTTCATTTCTTTACTCTGCAGCCTCTCTGAGTTCACTTTGTCACAGATGATGACAAGTCTTTTGCAACACTTTCTAAGTTGTCAAAGTCATCTTATCAGGTCAGCAACAAAATCCCTCAATGATCGGATCAAATGACCAGTGCTTCGTGAGTCCACGTGTTCTGTATTGTTGCAGTTAATCAGCAAAGTTAAAGAGCAGCAGTGTCCTTTCACATCAAAGCAAAACTGACCGGGTCAAGTCTACAATACATCAGCTGTTGGGCAACGTGCGTCAGTGAGGCGGCTTTTCCTAAGTGAATTATAAATAATTATGAATAATCTGGCCAATCCGCAGCCCCTGCACGCGCTGCAGCCTACGTCAACCTGTGCGTAAATCCGAAAATCAGGAATTAAAAATAGACTAATTTACTCGTGTTAAATGCAAATTCTCGGGTATTTAATGAGCAAATAAATATCTTTTACAAAATACCTAGAAAACAGTAAACATTTTGAACTACTGATTGAGGTTTTCATTGTTTGTGTTTTGGCGCCCTCAATTGATTGTATCTGGTTATTGCAATCTTACATTTCTTGGGAATCTCAGTTCACAGCAAGTTCAGCAAAAAGAAAACTCATAAACAATTTACCTCAAAATAATCCGTTAAAGACAAAAACAGTCATGGGCTTTATAGTGGACAATAATTAATATTAATCGCAACCTGAGGTTCAGGACCCTCACAGTGGAGTTGATAGATTTCTTCCAAGTCAACACTAAAACGTAACAAAAAAAGGAATCAAACAAAAAAAAAATCAACAGTCAGAACCGTTGAGATAAACCTACAGTTGACATTTGCAACAAGACCCTGAGCCTGGAAGGTCACACATTATAGTGTGCATCTGCCTGTCATAACCCACAACAAGATTTCTGACACACACAAAACACTTTTTTTTTGTCCTTCATGGTGAAATCTTTATTAAACATCTCTCCACAATCCCGCACAGGTCATCATGTCATGTCGGAGTTCATCTCTCACAAGTATTTCACACTCAGGAAGCTAAGCAGTGCATACACAGTCACGTATTTCTCTTAAATCATCTAGATCAGGTTATTACAGTTTCACCTGGGGTGGCATGCTGCTGTTGTATTTTTGGTGCTCTGTGATTATTACAGAGGGTCTTTAGTTTATATTGAGCACGCAATACTGCAACTGAGTGCTGTGCATTTGGGTGTCTGTGCATACGTGTGTTATTCTGGACACACAGCAAATAGTACATTAGATTCATGCAGCTAGTTTTAAAGTTGAGACTCTTTAGAAGAAACACTGCAGTGTTGCTGCCATGTTGGTGTCACTAATGCGCGTAAGTATCTGCATTAAAATGAGCACCTATACACACTAATAGTATATCTCCCTCTTTAAATGGAAATAGCCTCTTGATGGCTACAACAGTGCAAATGTAACATTGCCCTATTAATACCTGCTTCCATGGAAGACTGTGAATCTGTGATTGAAAGTTATAATTCATGGTATTTATAAGCCCTGTAGTCAAGTAAAAGAATCGCTCTGATCTCTGATTTCAATAGAGAACAACAGACACGGGCTTGAAGCTAATCCAGACGTCATGTCATTTTTAACTAGACTCTTTGAAAGAAAAAAAAAAAGGAAAAGAGTAGTCAGCATGCGTCATCTGCTTAAGGTGGCCTGATTCATGTGTGAGCACTGCATCCTAAAATCATAGAAATATTGTTTAAGGTAAACTAAAGAAGTCATCTTACTGTCTCTGGAAATGTTTGATATTTGCTCACTGACAAGACAGTGAGTAGATTCTTAAGCCCCCATAGAACAAACCATGCTTGTGGGACTATTTGTAAAGCGAAATAGAGGAGGAGGAGGAGTACAGGCAGACGAGAGAGAGGGCTTTATTAAATAGAAGGGGAATGAGGCAAAAGGATAGAAACATAGAAAAACCCGACTGTACCAGTCGGCTAACATGCTCACAGTCACTTCTGTTTTAGATTCACTGATGGATGCTATCCGGTCTGTTTATCCCCCTCTGGCTTTTATGTCATAATCCCGTGGTTTGCATTCTCAATTTTTCTCATTTGCTCTCTCTAAACCTGCTTCTTTAATAGAGGCTGAAGCTAGAAGGCATCTGGTGGGAGGGCCTGTCTTGGAAGCAGAAGGGCGCTTTGGCCAACAACCATAACAATTTATGGATTTGTTTATCTCCATAAAACCTGACTGAATCTTTAACCGAGTACAAAGCAATGACCTCATACACTGTCTACTTCAAAGACTGGGAAACCTGTCCCTTCGTCTCCTCCTGTTGCTTACCCTCCTGGTTTCTCTCGCCCCTTCTGCTCCTCTTTGTCTCCTTCTCCCTCACTGCTTTCTCCTAGCGCTGAGGCACACAGGTGGTCCTGGGACTGGGACTGGGACTGAGCGTGTCCCAGGGACTCCACTGACAAGCTTCGGTTTGACCTGATGCTACTGAGGCTGGACTGGCGGGCGCCTCTGGGATGCGTCTCAATTTCCACACGAACCTCAATATTGGTTCCTTCCCTATAGTGACAACAGACAAGGGGTATAAACATAAAGCTTAAGGTACGCAGTGTGCACAAAGTTATTACAGGAGAATAAAATTGTTCTAAGAACCTCCTAAAACATGGTATGAACGGACAGGCGGAAATCCAGAGGTAATATTTACCTCAGATGAACTGCTTCTGTGTCATCAGTCTTGCTGTCAGGCACAATAACCGTTTTGCAGTCTGATTGGCTGTCTTGCTTCGTGTATCCATGGCGCTTTGTGGCTTCATCCAATACCAAATAGCTATCTACCTCTGGGGGTGTGGTGCTTGTACTTGGGAGGACACCCACTTCCTGTACGCTGAACCTGACCTCCTGGACGCCTTTGTCACTGAGCATTGGGTTGTTCTGACCTGTCCAGTGGTCACTGACTACATGAGAGAATAGAAGATCTATAAGAGAAGTTGAAACTTCATCAGATCAGGCTGCGATTCGGAGAAAAAAGAATCAAAGCTCAGAAATATTTCAGCATTTGTAGTACACATATAAACAACTTGACATGATTATGTTTTGTACTCACAACTGGCTAAATCCTCTAGTTGGATTTTGTGAGTTTCAGGAGGCTCGCTCTGTGGTCGGCACCAACCGTTCCTACATAGTGACATGGGGACGACTCCATAGACATAAGTGAGCATTAGCGGTACACCCACACCTGCAGGAAAGCAAAACAATGTATGAGAAACCAGTTAATATATATATGTGTTTATAACCATGTGTCCGGAGTTTGTGCCAAACTACATATAATAACAATGAAATTCTATTAAAAGAGCACTTCTGTAGTTTAGTATCACACATTAATGTTAAGGACAAAATATCCTGATTAGGAGTCTATAGCATGGGTTAAGATTCAAAAACCAGGCATAGACGATATTACCGCTTTCATCATCCCATTGTTGCAATAACCAAAAACAAACACAAGGGGAGCTCATCCCACTTGCCTACGGACAACAGACTCCTTAAATGCAGTCTGTGCTGGGGACTGGGGTCAACACTGAAGCTTTCACTGGACACTTTACCTGCAGTTCTGGTGTACTAAATGAAACTGGTAACTGCTATTTAGTATTAAAGTACAATGCCATAGTTTAGTGAAGTTTTATCTCGTTTTACTCTTATTTTATAGGGTTAGGGTTAGGGGCTAACATATGCGATAATAAAATAATAATTATTATTATGCAGCTGACTTCAAAAATGTGATTGTCAAAGCTAAATGCTTAAATGCAACGAGAGAGATTTTAACACAGTCCATGCAGCGTTACAGAATAAAATCAAGTAGAAAATGTGTTTATGTTAAGTTAAAATGAGAAGCAGTAAGAAACTCCTGTAATTTTACAGGACCGCCTTTTCCCCACTCTCCTTTATAACCTTCACAAAATTGCCTTCATTAAACCCCCAAACGTGATCAACAGCACTATGCTGTGTGATTATGCAGCCTGTGATTGAGATAGGAATTTGCAAACACAAAGCAGGGTTCCAAACAAACAAAGGGACATCATTAACACAGCGGTAACACTGAGACGCCATTGACTCAGCGAAAGGGTGAAATCAGGGCAAGAGAGTGAGCCTGGCAGCCAGAGAGAGAGAGAAGTGAACACGGGAGACTGTGTGCGTGTCTGTGTGTGTCAGAAAGAGTGAGACAATATAACAATGAGAAGGAAAATAATAATTGTGGAGTGATTAAGTTCCTAAGCAGAAGAGCTGCAGCGAGAAACAGCAGAGAGAAAGCGAGAGCAGGGTAAAAAATGAAACATATGGGCAATAGAGACAACACAGAGAGAGGGTAAAGTGTGAACCATCACTGTGGAGTGATGGATGTGACAATGCAAAAGGCTGAGAAGCTGCTTAAGCCTCAAGAATGTCTTTCTGTCACGGCGTGAATCATACGTACAGCAGAAAGAGGCACGGGTCATCATAATGCTACTCTACACTGTGTCTGTCTGTGTTGGGGAAATCAAGGGGTTCACAGCATGTACGGTATCTCGCTAAACTGCCGTTTAATGTCAGATCAAGCCTGGATGCTGCTCTAAAGGAACAGTCACACATTATGCAAAGTCAGTTTTGCCTGCTTACAAAGAGAAGATGCCACTTTCAATATATTAAATCTTAAGAAGCTCAAGCGCTAAAGTGTAGACAGGTACATGTAGTTTTACATTTTTAGGAGTTTGCGGTTTTGTTTTGTTTTTATTTTAAATTAGTGTATCAGGGAGATTCAAAGGTACTGGAGGCCAATCAGGTATCATTTTGTTTTGACCTGAGTAACTATGTAAGCACATTTCTGAATTAATGAGTAAATAAAGACTTTTGATCTTGTAGATCCCTGATCATTAGAATGGAAGAGATCCAAAAACTAATAGTAGCCAGGCTTCATTCCACATGGATTATCTTTATGTTTAATGACTTTTTGATCGACACACTATAAAGATACACCATAAAACCTGCAGTTCAATAACGAAACCCTTACCCACAGTGACAGCTGCTATGACCGGCGATACAAACACTGACATCATCACCCCACTTGCCACAGTCAAGTAGTGCTTACTTCCTGAGATATTATTTTTCTTACAGCGTCCGTGGACCTGAAGGGTAATAAAAAAAAGATCAATTAGATAAAGGAAATCAAATTTTATGCTTGTTGTTGTTGTTCTCTGAATCCATTTGTTCCTGTCACTTAATCATGTCCACTAATACATGAATCTCAGCATCCACCGGGGGAACGAAAAGGAAACAGCCTGTTTATGTCACCAGGCCGTCACAGTGTCTAACACAGAAAGTGAAAAAGACTTTACACCTAATGGTAATTTAGTTGGCATGGCGACTTTGCTGTGACATTACTTAAAAGTCCACCTGAGCAGCATGGTGTGCACAATATCTTTAAATGTGATTTCACTTTACGGGAAGTTAACATGTTTTGAAAACAGTACAACCATTTACACGTCATTTAAAGACTAAAAAGCTTTATCTTCCTCTAACTAATTTGTTTACTGAAAACACAATGTTCCTTTTAGACGAACTGTACAAATCTCCACAGATAATTATGGGGAAACATTCAAACTAGTTTTTATTAGGGTTCGATACTGGCTTTTTCACGGATGGCCAATATACTGATACAGTCAAACTCTTAATTTCCAAAACCGATATAAACCAATACCAATTTATGCAGGGCCCTCCTTCATAAAAAAATAAAAACTGAATCATTTTAGGTAACTGACATCACATATCTCCTATCATGCATACTTAAACTTTAAACATTATGGCAAGCTGTGCCACACAAACATAAATATCAACCTATTTTGACATTTTGAGGGAGAGGAGAAGTAGTTTGAGAGTTTGAGGTATAATATGTGCATGTTATGTAAAAGTTCTGTTATTAAAAGAGTAGGAACTGATACTTATATTTTGATAATAATGGTAGGCTAATTATACCGGACATCCCTAGTTATTTCCCATGAGATAGTGTTTTGTGACTTGTACCTTTCGGCCCATGTAGATTGGTATTCCCACAATGATGACTGGAATGGCGATGCCTGCTATAAGGGAGATGACCACCGGCGCTCCGAGCAACATGCCCACCTGCCACAGAACCTTGCGTGTTTGTGACCATGGCTTCTTACCCCAGAAAGTACATCCTGAGGGACTGAGACAAAAAAACGGGTAAGAGCTCCATTTATTATCTGGCACAAAGATAAAAAATCATACATTAAATAGTAGCAGCGGTCTGGCTATGTGCATGGCGATGTTTCTCAGTCACTCGCTCAGGCTGAAAAACTGGATTGGCGTGACATTTTGTTAGACATCATCGCCCCACTTGATGAATCTTATTGAACTTTGCAGAGATCTCTTCCAAATCCTCAAGGCGCCAGCAGGTTGACATTTTCAGTTTTGAGTGAGACTCTTAACAAAAAATATTCAATGTCCCCAAAATATATTAACTTATTGCTAAGCTGAAGATGCATTCTCATTTA
The DNA here is from genome assembly GCA_032270685.1 of Microctenopoma stevenorrisi. NCBI lineage: Eukaryota > Metazoa > Chordata > Actinopteri > Anabantiformes > Anabantidae > Microctenopoma > Microctenopoma stevenorrisi. Next base: position 7,977,398 of record JAUMTR010000016.1, read on the forward strand.
TACACAATTTTATATATATATATATATATATATATATATATATATATCTATATATATATAGCGTATCTATGTATCCATCCTTCTATTTTACTAAATTATTCCCACACAGGTATTCATATGTGAAGTAAATAACATCGGCATAAGCTATTCAGTCATTGTTAGCATGTTAGCATGTGAATTAACATTCACGACATTCAGCTCTAAACTCAATGTCTAATCTCAGTCTCATGGCTTTTTTACATTTCTTTTATTTTTAGTTCTGCTTCAACGCCCTGAATTTCACCCGTTTGCTTACACTATTTACATTGTCCTTTACTGTATATTTTACATTGTTGTACTTTACTCTGGCAGATGATGTGACGTTATGTACAATAAACATTGCTTTTAGTGTTACTTTAATCTAGTGTCAGCCTCTAGTGGTGTGTGCTATAATTCTAACTGCTTAGGCAACAATAACTAATGCTGTCGCTTGCTTTTGGTCATAATCAAAGCAATTCACTTGTAGGAGCAGCAGTGAGAATATAAGGAACCCAAATAGCACCTTTAGGCTGTGTGATATCTCAAAGCATGTGATTGTGTTACGGCAGCAAATGTCACACTGGGCTTCCAAAAGACTAAGTGAGAGAATTATTGTGAGGCATTAATGTTGTGCACTGTAGCTCTGAACTGGAAGCTTTGTCCTTCTGTAGGACGTTCACTGTAATTTGTAGTGTGAAAGACACGTAAGGCTGAGGAAAGAAAATAGGAGGCTGCGGTCAAACTCTGCTTTCACTGTTTAGATTCCAAAAACTAAGATAATCACATGGCTATGAATGGATGATTATTTTTCGTTCCAATCATCAACTTCTCATCAACCACTGTGGATTTCTATATTAATCGTTTGAACTTATTTGAACAGAGAAGGTGAAACCAGAAGGCAGAACTTCGGCTTTCTACTATTACATTTGTCACTATACCATTTTAACTTTTGCGCTGGTGCGAGATGTGAGCACGTGACTTGGAAAGCGAATGTGTTAAGACCGTAGTTTGGTACCTGAGGTAGTGCACGTCGGTGATCTCCTGCATACACAGCCAACAGAACTGACAGGCACACACAGTGCAGTTCATACGGTTACAGCTGCCGTCATTAGTCTTCATGATGTAGGCACCGCAGCGAGGGCACGCTTTGATCTCCTCTGCATCTACAGAAAAACAAACTAACATATAAGCTCAGGAAATGCATGACTGCACTCCAACCTTGCACTCATCCTAAAAGGTTGGGCAACAGTAGCTGCCTATCTCACCTCCTCCAGGTTCTTCATTGAAGACGTACAGTGTGGAGGCATCGTTGCCGCCTGAGGTGTGGCGGGCTCGCTGACGCCGCGCCTGATCACAGGTCTGGTTGGGATGCCACAGCTGCCGACAGTGGTAGCAGAACTCTGTGTCACATCCCTCACGGCCACAGCTTAGCTTGGGACACTCTGCGCAGCCGTAAGCTATCACTGCATAGCTGAGGAGGGACATGAACCGCAGATAAGAAATGATCTGACAACAGAGGACATAATTAACTTCATAATTTATCCATGTGGCTGAATGCTTTCACCATGGAGGTTTCTCTTTACTAACTAACTGCCTGTGGGACTGAGTTGCAGAGTTCACCTAAATATCCATTGTTAGATCTTGAGCAGCTATCGTGGTGACTTTCTATTATGAAGGAGCACGTGAACCTGATCTCACCCCTCATTGGAAGTACTAACAGAAATGTTTTATATTCAAAAGACCGTGTCATTAATGAGCAAGTGACAGTGACCATGACTGAGTCACAGCTCTCCAAACGACACAGCTCCACTTTGGAGTTTTTGCAGGTCCAGCCTTTTGGTTTTCTGGTTTATCCGAAAGGTACATAATATATATTATTTTTAAAATAATAGTTAAATAAAAATATCTCTAAATCAAATCAGCATTGAAAAATCAAAAATGTATGAATTTGAACTCCATTGCACTTGATATAAATAAATATAAATAACACACAAGATGTTAAATACCACTAGCCCTGAACTCAAATTTCTGTGAAGATGCTGCCTTAGAAATCAGATCTCTTGTTTTTTTTGTATTTAATCCACCACAGCATCAGACAGATTGACATATTGATTTCTGCTTCGCTCATTCATCACGACTGGGCTGTGAGCGCTGACAGTTTGGGAGACAGACAGTCTACCACTGAGTCCTGAATCCCAGCCCATTCAGGCCTTTGACCACAAATATCCACTGAACACACACACACACACACATTATGATTTCCCATAAGCAGTCCTATCATGTTACCCAACCATGTAGATTAAGGTGATACAGCAATGCATCAGTGAAAGTCTATGTTATAAACAACAGCCAAAAGATGTGGTTATGTTCCATTACAGTCTATTGGGGATACTGTGAATGAAAAAAAAACATTCTCTGACTGTTCCACTTTCTCCATGTATGATTTATGATAAGGTCATAAATAATGTTAAACGTTGCAACGCAAAGTGATGAAACCATGCGATCCCCAAGGAGCAAGAAGAATACCAAAACAGTCCCACAGATGTCAGGCACAATTATTCTTATTATATACAGCCTGCTTTTTGTATTTTGTATTGCATTCTAATGAATATGATATAGATGTACCCTTTGACTGTTCTGCAATATGTTTCAATCTCACCTGCAGTCAGGCGCAGGGCACCAGCGAGTATCTGGATCAGCAGCCAGAAAACCCCTCAACTGGTATTCCTCAAACCGTTCCAGCAGTGCCCGGTCATCCAGGATCGCACGAACATCCAGTGGTGCCAGCGTCTCAGGGCACTGTGGGCACGCAATGCACACCCGGCTCTCTGATATCTCAATGCGCAGGTACTGGCGAAGACAGTCAGAGCATGCCCGGTGGGAACAGGAGGTGAGACGTGGGAAGTGGCAGCGCGGTTGACTGAGCAGGCACAGTGGGCACTCCTCCAGGTGTTCATCCAACAGCTGTTCCTGGCTGGAAGAGGAGAGGGACAGGACGCCAGTGGAGCCGCTGCTGACCCCACCCGGGCACTGGCCTGAAGCAGCACCATCCTCACCAGCTTGAGCCACTGCTTGTGGACCTCCTTCTTCTCTCCTTTCTGCACCAGAGATTCTCGATTCTCCAGCATCTTCTGCTGTAAGGTTGAGGACCTGCAGACAGCGCAGAGATGCTGATTTATCAGATCCAATCATGTGCATTTAACGACATCATCCTCAGGGTGAAAGTAAAAAACGGTACACTACTGAGTTTTTTCTGCTGCAGTTGTCTGCTGCAGACGAGAAAAAAAAGGCTGAATGACTGAACATCATTGTAAGTAAGAGTGAATGTAGGCTACTGCATCATCTCTGGTCTGCTTGGTTTCTTGGCAACATAATTTCTCCAAATGACCAATGAAGTAAATAAACAGCTTAATGGATTTATTCTATGACAGGGCGAGGGAGAAAACAGACATGAGGTAATAAAGAGCCTCCAAAGTTAATGTTTGTCGAGGTTGCTCCTCAGGTTTGTAGAGCACTAAACTATCTGATAAAGAAAATGTACCTCTAAAACTCACTTAACAACCATAAATCAACATTTAAATAAGTTTTTTGAGGGATGATTAAATAGAAACATGTGATTTCTCTAGACAGATAGATATTAAAAACAGGTTTAACTAAACTGGGGGAAATATAAACAGAGAAAAAACACATATGACAGATTCAAACACAAAAACACTTTAGTACAGTGGGAGACATCCTCACCTGCTCTGGACACTCGCTTGGGGTCAAGGTGATGGCCACCTCTTCTTTGGGCCAGGCCTCCGCAGGCCTCTCGGGCCTCGGCTCTGATTTGGGTTTCCGGCTGAAGAAATTTAGGAAGCTCAGGGGTCCCGTCTGCTGCTTGGGCCTCTTCATGGTCTAAGACTAGAGCACGGGCAGAAGCTGACGAGGGTAGGCCAACGACCATCAGCAGGATGCGAGCGTGTGTGTGAGAGAGAGAGAGAGAGTGAGAGGAAGAGAGTATGTGTGTTTGAGTTGGTGTGTGAGCACAGTGAGTTTTCACTGTTCAGTGTCTTTGCCACATGAGGGAGCAAGAATGGGAGAGATGGACGGGGAGGCGACGGGGAGGAGGTAATCCCTGCCCGAGGGGGACATCACTCATTTGGAGTCTTTCCAAGGTCTGGTCATGAGGTGAGCTTTGTCTCTTCAGTCTTCTACCTCTACAGCAGTCCCCTTGGTCTGAGTTAATCCTGAACAATGCAATGGTGCTTCGTCATTTTCTGTCTCCTCTTCGTACCTTAACCAGAAAGCAGATATAAATCTTATTACAATACATTGTGGTGAATTTCATGTAATAGCACATGCTGCTTTCTCTACAATGTATTGTTAAAAATAGTCCCAACTACTGTGAAGTGAAGATAATTCAGAATAATTGTTAATAAGCTTTAAGTAAATCGTGAAGAGTTCATTATATAGTGTTTTAGATTTTTTTGATATTGTGTGCATATTAACTTAATTTAAATGAAGATTATTTTTTTGGGGTTATTGCTGACTATGTTTTCCTCTTTAAGCCACAACTAATTATGTAATATCATCAACTCCAGGCGTGTTGGCAAATGGTAATGGAAAGCAAGAATAACTCTGTGTTTTCATGTCTTGATAACTCAAAAAAAATAAAAATAAACACAGTTTTTTTTATGGAACTGGTATTAAGAAGCCAGTTCTTTTATTTAAGGTGTTCTAAACCACATGGCCCATTTTTTCATCAGTGCCATATAATTTACCATGTAGTCAGCCTCAGCTTACTTCAGTTCATAATTTGCAGCCATGTTCTCGTTTTGAACTTTGGTTTACTTTTATAGAACAGATCTCAGTAATTCCCACGTCAATTTAAATAATATGAACTAACAAAGACTTAAATACACAGCACTGTGATTGTTGCTATCTTCCTGATATTAAAGTACTGTGTATTCAGCTGCTTTAGACTCAGAAATGATGAATAAAGTCACAACCATGAGAAACAATGAGTAGCTGGATGAGAGCCTTGTTACTGGCTTGACAGAAAGGATCTGGCGAGGGTGCAGGGGGAGCCGGAGGAGAGCTGGTGATAGACAGTACAGACAACTCATTCTGTCTCCTTTAGGCAGCAGTGAGCTTTCCTAATCAGGCCTTGAGAGCGAAAAGAGCATGAGGCAATTCACACAACAACAGACCAATTAAAATATTTGTCTCCATGTTGGTACCATGTCAAATCAGACCATGGAAGAATATGAAATATGTTTGTATCTGTCTTTGACAATTCTGTACTAATATAAGAATCTACATAAATGTAGGCAGGGTACCACAGCTTCACGAACCACATGCTTTATCATTCAAAGCAATGAGTCTGTGTTTATATAATGCTGCAATGCTTAACCTGCCTTGTTACAGAGAGTTAGAGTTGGTTTATTTGAATGGGATTAATAGCAGGCTTCTTGCAGTAAAACATTATTATTCGTTAAGTGTAATAATAAAGAGAAGTCATTTGAGATATTCAATTCAATTCAATTGAATTTTATTTATATAGCGCCATTTTACAACAAAAGTTATCTCAAGGCACTTTACAGTG
>JAUMTR010000016.1:7997616-8061768 GCA_032270685.1 Microctenopoma stevenorrisi
GTTTTAGAACAGGTTTTGGAGAAAACGACATGGGTTGCCTTTTTGTCTACACAAAAATTGCAAGTTAACAAAAGGAGCTTTCACACACTGCACTTGCCCACTTATGTACTCCTGCCACTTATGTCTAACATTTTATGAAGTTAAATGACTTGACTTTGAGGAAAACCAAACCACTTTCATTTGGATTTCTGTTGACTGTGAAATTAGCCCCATTCTTCCTTTTTTTTACTTCAAAAAATAATTAGTAAGCATGTGAGTGTTTTTATTTTTCTAATGTGGCTGTAGCACACTGCTAGAAATGCATACTTTAATATAAAGAAATGTTTACTATTACTATTATTTGAATGTGCCATTTAGTCACCGTGAGAAAAACAATATGACTGTGATTAAAATTGAATCTTTTGTTTAAGACTATTATATGCAAGTGAGATATTTTTCAGGTTGCCAGTTTGCTAAGACACAGAGGATCATTGAACCCATTAATTAGTACTGACGTCGTCCAAGTGTCAAATTTTGTCCTTATGCAGTGTCTCATAAATGCCTTAAGTGAGGATTTTGAAATAAACATGGAATTAATTTCATTGAATGTCAGACATGATGCTCCTTCTCGTTTTTCATTTATGTTTATATTTACGTTGAAACACATTGCAACTTTAGAATTGTTGAATCATGTTGCATAATGCAGCTAAATTGTCTTAGTAGTTAGGACATCCATAGAGAACTATCACTAAACTATGATTTATTTGTAATGAGGTTATTACACTTAAAAGATATGTTGAATTTACAATATACAGAAATTAGCCAGTTGGTTTTACTGTGGTAGCAGTAACGGTTCTAGGGGCGGGGCCACAGGGGCATTGGCCCCAGCTGAAGTCTGGTTGGCCCCCTGAGGTGCCCCTGTCCTGTCGCTCAGGTCTTTTGTCCTAATGTGATACAGATGGATGCAATTCCCAAACACTGGTGGTGCCAAATGGGCGAATTGGAATGTCAAGCGTCAATGAAGCTCATAGAAGAAGTGCTGTTGGTATTTTGTCTATGTATCGTAAGAATGCACATAAAATTGTTACAGAGATTTTAGCATGTAAGTTTTTTATTATGTTGTTATACTTGCCCCTCAATTTTGCGGCCCTGTGCTGGCCCCTTACTCAGAAAAATCCTAGATCTGCCACTGTTTAAAAGAGAAATGTCTGTTCATATGTAGAAACAGTGATGAGGTCTCTGTCATGGCCACAATCTTTAAAAACATTTGTTCTGTGAATGTGGGAAGAAATAAAAGAGGCCCGGTAGCTCAATTTGGTTAAGCATGGGACTGGGACGCAGAAGGTCACAGGTTTGAAACCCCCGTCTGGTGTTAACCAGATGTGTCCCTGATCCAGACACCCAGCGCTAGCTCCCTGTAGGTCTTGGATAATGATTGCTAGACCAGTTGGGTCTAAAAAGTTCAACTTACTTTGCTCCAAGTAAGTTGAACTTGGACAACACTAAGACGTGAACAGCTACATGTTATAAAGTCTTTATTAAAATGAGTTATACCGTTGCTCTTCTTACTGCCACATGTCAAGATGTTTCCTGTGAAAAGGCCTATTGACACTACAGCCCTACACAGGCTTAGGATTTGGCCGAGGTCCAAAGCTGCTGCGGGAAAGAAAGATGGGAGTAGTGCAGATCAGTAATGAAATGACTGAAGTGCATCATTAACTGACAAAAGGGAACAACAGGTTCACCTAATTTTAGAGTTTATTTTAGCATCATGACATAGACCAGACAGTTATCACTGACCTTTTCACAAAAATCTAAATGAAAAGTAGTGGAATGAATCGATACAGTCTTCATGAAATCTGACATTTAGTTTGAAAGTGATGCTCAGGAAAAATGCACTTGAAGTGTAATTTGGCACCTACATATTTATTAACACCCAGGAGCTTGCAGCTTCGATGAACTTGATACTGACAGGAAAAAGGGAAAACAAAAAGGATTGCGGGGTGACAACATCTCTCTACTTAAAATGAAACTGAAGACAGAGCAGATGTACTGCGGTGAAAGAGAAAGACATTTAAATTAAGAACATTCTGTATACAGTTTTGACTACTAGTGAATAACAGGCTGGCACTGATCTACGTTAATAGACTTCAAAATCAGCGAATATGAAAATAAGTAAACACTAAAAATACAAAGGCATGTGAGATATGTTCATTTTGTTGCCTGAGGACATTAGTCACCTCACCAAAGCACCTTTTTCAACCATATCCTCTGAGACATGTGGCACAATGTACATACAAAATACAAGTACATGAAGAACCAAAGAGTGTGTCCCACAAAAACATCATATGTCTAAAAAACAAGACGAAGAAAATCAGATGGAAAATTTGTAAACACTTGAAACTATGAAGTCTCCTAAACATTATGTAATCATGATAAGCGTTAGTCTATTTACATCTTTTGTTTTATACAGCTTAGATTACATTTGATCCATTTGATTAGAATAAGCTATGATGATAAAGATATTAGTAAATGTTCAGAATACTTAATTGCATGTACATAATATAAAAAGTGACATTGTCATAATTTTTATATTTATTTTGTGCAAAATGCTTTAGTAAACTATAATTTGGCATTCATGAGAAACCTTAAAAAAAATTGGTTTTAAAAAAATCATAGATGGATTTACAAGAGCCCCTTCATCCACACAATGTTTAAAGTCATGTTCGAGCGTTCGCTCAAACGTTCATCTCCACCTGTAATACTGTGCAAAATGATGGGTTCAGCAAGTGCAAGCAGCTCAGCCAAATCAACCATCCATCAAGTCCTGCGATATTCTGGACAACACTGGCTGACACCAACTTCTATTTGACATTTGTGCTGAATGGAAAGGAGTAACCCATCAGGCAAAAGCAAACGTTAAGGCATCAGACTATTTCTGAAGGCATTATGAGTGTGTGACTGTGCCTCAACCGGAAGCCGAAAACACGACCGACTCGACACGTGAACGAGCATGCACGGAATCACTAACAGTATAAAAACGATCTGACTAACTGTCAAGCCAAACACTGATGATCAATATAAGTAAGCAGTAGAAGATCAATTTTAACACATTCACCAGTTAGTTTGAGAACTATCCATTTCCAGTTCTGTTGCATTATCACTAGTGCCTGGTCTAACTAAACATTTGGCTCTCTCTCTCTATTGGTTGGAAAAGAAGATGCCGCCACTTATCTAGGGAGTTTTTTTGGGTGTAGTTCATAATATATTAATATACGTTATACCTCAAGGATTCCACTGCATTATGGGTCTTCACATATACCGCTGATCAATCATTAAATCACATGAATGAAACTAAAGCAGGAATTTGTCAGACAGTGACATTAACACGTCCCTATTCGAGTACCTGTAGCTGTATGTTATTTGCTGTCTTTTGCCACGACTTAATAACATAGGGACAAAAGGTTCAACTGAATATGATTACTGTAAATGAAACACACATCACAATGACTTTTCAGAGTCTAAAAGGAAGGACGCTGTCAAAGATTAAACAAAATATTAAGGCAGCAATTTCTCCAGGAAGAAGCTACAATCTTGCAGAATCTGACACATGCATTTGTGGTCTGCTCGGCTCAGCTCGTTATGTCCGTTGTCCCAGTTGTTGAGGTTGGAATGAAGATGGAAGAACAGAGAACTGGAGGATTACAAGTCATCATCCCCGATTCCCTCGAAAGCATAGTTGCCATGGAAATCGTTGCCACTGATGTCATTTGCCGAGCTGGAGGCGCTGATCCCTCGTAGGGACACTGAGCTCAACTTGGTCTAAAGGCAATAATCAAAAGTTTAATCAACACTGACTGACAATGGTTTATTTCAATATGCTCATCATTCAGCTGCATTTCCACTTTATTATATACTCACTGAGAGTTTAACAACTTGTTCGCGGTTTGGGTCGGGAGAATCCTGTAACCAAAGCACATCTGGAGTTAAATTATCCTGTACACAAAATGCATGATAACGAAATTATGTCATGCTCTGCATTTTGTTTTACCAGAAGAGGGGGAGATTTCACAGCTTGCTGACTGTCTGCCCGCTGGATGGAGCCATTGTGTCGTTTCCTCAGCATCTGACGGCGACATGAGTCGAAAATACAATTAGCTGTCAGGTTTGTTATGTGATATGTTTAAGATGTTTTTGTTTTTAAACAACCAACCTTTTTTATGCTGCCACCTGACTTCTTCACCATTAGTTCATCTACCATAGACTGAAGGCAGATACTCATCATGATAGCCTAAAATCACAGACGGACACGTCACATGGGAATTATTATTGTATATTTCTCAGTCACTGTGAAAATATACACTGGAATAATTTAAATACAGGATGATTGCATACGTGACCATAATAAGTACAGTCACAGTCGATCGTACTTGTGTCACACATTTCAAGTGTGTTACCTCCCACACTGACCCCATCAGTAACCACTAACCTGCTGGCTGGTGATGGTGACCCACTGGAGGCGGTCCTTGCTCATCAGATATTCGAAGGCCAGCTCCAGCTTGACCTCACATTTGGCTGAGCTGCAGGGATTAGTTGTACCGTTGGCTACTGGGACTTGCTGCAGTGTCCGACAGAAAAGTGGGAAGATGAAGGTTTAATGTACAATATACCACAACTATCACAACTATTACCGATAATCTGCTTTGATTTACAAATCATTAATCGTAGCATTGTTCCTCTTCTTTTAAAGATTTGTCCTGTTTGGTTTAAAGTGCACAAAAGGCAGCCACTTTTGACAAGGCACTAAAATTGTAACCAAATCTTAAGATGGCGCAATTAACATGTGTGCAAAAGAAAGAAATATGTACAGATACAGAATATTGAACCACAGCTCCCTGGAGACAAGCCCTCATTCTCCCCTCACAAAGTCTGAGGCTATTTCCTTTGCACCAGGAACTAGCTGTGCTTCTCATGCTAATTAGACACACAAAAATAACAAACAGACAGGAACAACGTCTGATGCACATGCAAACACATTCTAACTGTGTACAGATGTTTTTCCGGATGTAATTTGAGATCTGGCTTTGTGGGGGGGCATGCAAAGGGAAAGGACTCATTAAAGTTGCTTTGACCTCTGATGCTGAACAGTGTGGGGGCTCAGATGTGCCAGGATGCGTTTTAATTTAAGACGTGTTGTCATGTTTCAGATCTTTCTGCAGTTTAACTTATGGAGAAACATAAATATATGATGTGTCTACCTTCTCTATTTGAACTGAAACGCTCATTTTTTAAAATTGGGGCTGAAATAACAAGGTAGAGCTGTGTGTAATGCTTGTCTCCGCTCCTCATAGAGCTAGGAATCGAAGGATGTGTCCATGTCCTGATCACTATCTTGTCCAGTGGGGTTTGTTGAGAGAAAAAATATGAGGGAATCTGCATAATCAAGGCAGATAACTGTGTGAATAATGTTTGGACTGATTATTGTTTTGGAGACAGTTCTAGGTCATAAATATGGAGATTTCAAATTACAGCTGTAATAGGGAGTAAACTGCTGTCAGTCTTTTCAACAAAGTTCTTCCTTTTATTTAATATTGTACTTCCATAACGTTGGATGATGTATTAGAGTCATAAAAGATGTTGAAGAATAGATAAATACAGAATTTTCCTCATCATGGATCAGAGTCTGAGTTAGAACTAATTGTACTGCTTGAGCGTAGGTTTGCAGAAAACTGAACTCCGCTTCCTTGCATTGCATGCTATCAGATTCTCTGCTTGCCAGGAGACAATAATCAGTTTACTACGCATGAGGCTGGTGGATCTCTTGCGTGGGCTGCATGTTTGGGTAATTTTCCTGATGAAGATAAACGGTGTGGAGGTCAGCACTTTTAAAAAGTAGGAGTAAAAACGAAGACTGAAGACTTTTGTTTCTGGTGCAGTGGTGAGAGGATGTGTAAACATGGCTGGTTTGAAACAGACTGCAGCCTAAAGCACGAAGGTGAATTATATTTCCACTTACAGAAGACGTGACTCGCCAACACCTCATGCGCGTGACCTTGAAGCTTCCCTCCTTCATCTGTTCGTTGGGCAACTTGACGTGGAAGTTGAGTTCATTGTTGCCGGCACTGACAATAACTTGACAGCCTTTCTCAGGGAAGTCGGTGATACACGGATCAAATTTAATATAACCGTAATATTTGAGCGTTTGACCTAGATGAATGAACTGAAAAAAAAGCATGTGAAAATTATCTTTCAATAATTAGCTTCGGATTAAAAGAAAAATGTATATATGTAAATATATATCCAAACGTAGGTCCTCCAGAGAGTAGACAAAGATGTGCATGTATGCATGTGTATGTATATATATATATATATATATATATATGCACACACATGTATGTCTAATCTCTGGAGAACTTACGTTTGAATTCTCAACTGGATTGACATGATTAAAAATTCATATCCAGCAAAAACTAGGCTAATTGTGAAAGACTGCATATGAGGCAGTATTTTCTCTGGTCTACAGATGGACAAAGATAATTCTGAGCATCAGCTGCATTAGATTTTGTTGAATCGCAGAGGTGCCATTGCTCACCTCCTTCTTCGAGCCTTTCTCCTGCAGTGATTTAAGCTGCCTGTGCTGGTCTTTGTTGACGAGTATCCAGCCTCGCTCGATATCAGACACTGTCTGGAGAAGCAAAAACAGGAGGTGAAGTTCATCTTTCTGCACAAATGAATAAATAAAGCAAGTGTTTGGATGTGTTCAGATACATATGGGAAGAATCCCGCCATAAGCCTCTCATGTACACAGTGTAAATCAGCAAATAATAAAAGAAGCTACACATGCCTGCAAACACTACGTATGTTCCTTTGATTTCCCTTCTGCTACACTGCAGCAGCAGTCAGCAGTTTCAGATTCCGATCAAACTAGATTCTAAAAATGCTTAATACAACAGATCACTGTTGTTGCACTAAAGGGAACCTGCTGTAACAGGCTGAGAGAGAGAAACCCAGAGAAGTACAGAAATCAAGGTGCTGCAAAGTCAAAACAAGCTGACGCTGCCATCAGATAATGGAGGGGCCCAGAGGATGGGAAAGAAAGTATTTGGCAGCTCAGGGACAAAGTGCTGCCTTATTTGGTTTCTTGCTGGCCGCAAAACACAAAACTGTAAAATATAAACTAACAAAACTAATTTGGCTTTTCTGTTTAGTTCTGCGCCACAAGGGGAAGCTGATTTAAGAATGTTTTTTTAGACCTCTGTTGAAAATAACATAACTTACCTGGGTGTACAGCAGATTCAGACCAACTCTGTTGTCCATCACATCACTATCGTACGCCATGTCCCAGTAGCTGCAGAAAGAAACGTCATTGGCATTTTTTATGCATCAACATTCAAATATAATCTAAATTAATTTGACTAAACAAACTTTCACAGTTACCACTGACAATGCTAATGAGTTGAATAATTGGAGATTAAACCTGAAACACACTATAATTAAATTAAAATACAATCAAGTGTGACTTTTTGACACCCAGTGCTGTACATAATCTCCTACAGCTGCCTGCATATCAAGTAACCCTACCATAAATCATCACTCTAAATTATTTATGCATCTTAATAAATATTAGAATTCTCACATAATCCTTATTTTAATTCAACACCACCACATTTGGCACTGAAGCAGGATCTTAAAAGTCCTAAAGCTAGAAAAAAAAATAGGAAATGATCCAATCTTCCACATTTTTGGGTGGTAAAACTTATCAGCGTATCAATTCATTTGAAGGGGAAGTTAAACTGATTACATGCGCTACGTGTGTGAATGTCTGGACCTAATTTCCCCAACACTGTCTCCAACACTTTCCATTATTTTGACCTGATCCACCCCTGGATCTCATACACTGGGGGTCTGTTTGTCCTTCCCTTGTTCGCTCTACATTTATTCTACCCTTGCTACTCTAAACTCCACCGTGAAACTAGATCAGGGTGACTTAAGACTTTCCTTGAGGCAGTGAGAAAGTATCCTGTGTACATCAGTCAGCAGGAGGCAGGGTGACGAAAGAGCAGATAGACGAGGAAGTTAAACAACATAGACGTTGAGACGGGAAGTGGTCAACTACAGAGTGCATGGAGAAGTAGTATCAGTCTTTCCTATATACGCTTTGTTTAAACACTCCACCCGACAAGACTTTGTGTATCGATAAGACGTGTTTATTTCCCTGTACAAGCAGCTCTACCCGCCCCTCCTAAAAACAGACAAACTAATGGCAAAAAATAAATAAATGAACCACAAAACCACGATGTTAAAGAGGTTAAGTGAAGTAAAGTGTTAAGACATGCTAAGGGCATGTCTAGTGTTTACACTGACGTTTAGCCATCTTCTTGTAACTGGGCAACTTTGGTTAAAATAAATCCTCAAACTGTGACACTGTTCAATAACAGTCCTCAGAAACATCAATTCTGTGAGGTTATAAGTGTTCCTCCTTCAAACACTACCCCAAAGAGCCACAAAAGTTATACAATACAGAAATTATAGAATACAACACACAATCCCATTATCTACAACCTATCTACAAAAACTGATCAGTATCAGCGGATTGATTAAAAGACCGGGAACATTTAATCAGAACAATCCCTTTAGTGTAACTTCTGACCAAGTCTGACTTGCACTTTAATAGACTTTCACGCTTCTCAGCAACTGAAAGTTTCGGTTGTGTTGAGTTAGCAGTGGTTAATATAGCCTGGAGCAGAAAAGCGTGGGCTACAGAAGTCTGCCAACGTCACTTCTAACTGCACACCCCTAGATTCGTTTTGTTTTCAAACTGCTCCACAATTTATCAGAGTTCATGCATCTTCCTCAGGAGCCACAAGTTTTATGCAACTTTTTTTTCACATATATGTGGCATGCCTTACTAGATGAGCATGAAACAAGCAGAAAACATGCAACAGCACGGCTGGATGAACCGTTATAAAGTCCACATCAGTCCACATAAGCCTGTGTTTTAGCTTGTTCTTCGTCAGATCAGAACACATTAAGAACAAGTGCTTCAGGAATGAAATGAGTGAAACACTGCATAGACATATTAACTATACCGAGTGCAGTACTCACCGAAACAAATATGTAACCTGTTATTTTAGAAGATTCCAAAGTAACGCGTGAATATAACAGATGTGGAGCTGAGCACTCTCAGAAAGATACCAGGTACATGCCAAAGGTATTATGTGAGCAGGTGGTAGGTACCTTTTCCGTAGGAGTATGTGAAACTCGGAGCTCTGCAAGCTGTTAATGGATACATAAGGCAGTTCAAACTCCTGCAGCTTCCGCACAACTGAGAAAAAAAAGAAATGAAGGAAACAGGAGAGTGAGTGAGGATCAAGTACGACTAAAGTCCCTGGTACATTTGCATAAATCATTTTACCAACAAACAATGAGGAATTAGTAAGTGCATCTGGACAGATTCCAGCAGAACAAAACTTTCTGTAAATACTCAAATATGAACAGGATAACGGCCCCGGCGTGTCTGTGTGTCCATAATCTGCAGCCAACTCATTTCAGCAAGTTCTCGAAGGAGCAAGTTCTGCTGCTGGTTTTTTTTTATGGATCCTAGCGTGAAACTGCAATGACCCAAAGTTTGCAAAGGTATGTTTACAGATATGCTGCGTACCGAAATACACCTCAGTTACTTTGATGTTACAAATGGCTGAAGGGTTAAAAAAACGGAAAATTAACACTTTTTATTTGAAACATTTCAGGGAAAATAAATCATGAGTGGGGAAACTACTGAAAAACATGAAATGTAGATAAGACGTGCTGCAATTTCCAACCACATTGTGCTTCTTCTTGACATGTCTTCATGTCTATGCATATTTTACAGCAGATTTTGATTTACACACACTTCTGGGAAACAGAGTCTGTCAGCAACTGAATTCTTCTTGCTATCCTGCTATGTCAATACTCCCAGCGCCAGTTTTGTTTGATCCACAGCCTGCTGCGCCAGATTTATTCTAGTAGATGAGTCATACACATGGCTCCTTTCTTTACACCAGATATTAAAATGTTAAACTGTGCCAGAAATACACAAGATGCCAGCAATATGTATACATTATTCCAGGTTGACTTGGCACCAGTTTCAGCCTGGAATGGATTTGGCAGGGGGAACATTTGGCAGGTGGAAGACAGGAGAAGGGAGCCTTTGCGACTGAGGACAGATTTGACCCAACAGGGCTGTGATGGAATGAAGAAAGGGATTGGAAAATTGAAACAATTTGGGGTGTAAAGCCGTTTTCCTGCATCCCTGTGGTACTCCTTTTGATAATAAATGTGGGTACAGTTACTTTAGTTATGACAGCACAAAGTAAAAGACAGATACCGTGTATCAGCACATATACATAGCTGTAGTAGGACAGCGTTGCAAAAGCAAAGAAAGTTGCTAAATGTATAAGCTAAAGTTAAATATAGAAATAAATATATCTTATAATACAACATGGAGGAAACTCCTCTCCCCTCTCAGTGCTCCTGAAGAAAATGAGGTTACTAATCATAAGTTGTGAGATGTTATTTTCCAGTCGACACAGGCGGCAGATGTAAGAGCGCAGAAGACTCCACCTGAAACCCCTGCGAGTGGCCAGGTGTGAAAGCTCACACCTCTCTAAACACTGCACAACTGTTATGCATGAGCCAGCCTGCAAACACGCAGGGAGACAGGCCTTCACCGAGCTCCAAGGCATCAGAGAAATGAATAATGCATCTGGCCATAGATACAGCAGGGATGTGACTGACAGTCTGATTCATTTATGCTTTTTTTTTAATGGAACTACAGTACAAGGCATTCCCAAACTGTGAGAGAAATAAACCGAGCTGCCGAACTGCTGCTACAGTTTGCCCCACATAACTCGCTGCAGAGCAACTAAGAGGAAAGGAACCTAAAAATTTAATTATTTCACAATCAGCGTCATTATTTCTTGCTGTAGTTCTCAGTTGTGAGAAAAAAGATCTCTTCCAGGATCTATGTGATTTCTGTGCGTCCTGAGAAGGTCCTCGACTGACCCGATAAAGCCGTTGATATTTACGCGACTTTATCACAGCGCCTGCCGTCCAGGACATTTAGTTTGACTTAGATGTCTGTTTGCAGAGAATTCTGGAATACATTCCAGGGTGGATTTAAATTATAAGTAGTAATGAATTATTGATCTACTTCATGAGGCTTTCAATGGGAACAAAATCCTTAATACATTTGCTAGCTCATTAAACCTTGAGATGAAAAGCTTTTGGCCATTATTGGATCATTTAGGACATTATGTGGACACTGTTCTGTAGTAGTAACAGAAAAAGAAAAATATTAGCACAGAGCAAACTGTTTGTTTGTTTTTTTTTTTCTTTTGATTGCTTAAGGAGCTGACGTTGAAACTCACATGTTAAACCGCCATTTAAGCCCTCACGAACGAGGAAGAGACTGAAATAACCAACAAGGTCGTCCGGAAGGTCAAGCTTTGTTGCAACAGCCTAAAGAAAGGTGAAAAACAGAGAGCGTTCATTTTCACTTTTTCATAAAAAGGGTAAGTGATTATTTCCTTTTTCCTATAAAGACAAAAGAAATAAAGATAAAAATGAGCCTGAAGTCAGATAAAAACAAATTCAGCCCTGTATGAAGCAGAAAACAGACATCAGAATATACAGTAGGTCAAAAATTGATAAGTAACCACGCTTACATTTCAGCATCAGTGTGTGTTTATGGCTTTTAATTACTATATTTCCCACAAAATGTTTTCTGTGGCAACTGATTTCAGTATATGCTGTGTGCATAGCACTATTCTCTTCTGTAATTCCTCCCCTATCATTTAAATGCAGACAGACAACTGCTACAAACGGAAATGCGTTTGTTGTAATGCCGAGACAAAACACTGTATAAATAATCAGGAGGAGACACACAATGGAAAGCTCTGTTGTGGCTCACTTGTGGTTAAACATTCATGCCAGTAGTTTAAGAGTGATCTCACAGGGTTGATTTACAGCCAACGGTGACAAAGGACAACGCGATAAACAGCATGTTTTTACTGGGATGACTTATTTTAGAGTGAGTGCCACAGTGGGTGTTTTTTATTTTATTATCAATAAATGGAGGGCAGAGGTGAAGTGGATGTACCAAAAAGGTTTTGCCACAGTCACTATCTGACCTATTAAACACACACACACACTGATTCATATACTGATCTGAGAAGCTTTGACTTGTTCAGCATTTATTCCACCTTTATGTTTTCATCATGTTTGGTTTCTCGGTTCTGTTAGTTTCTATTTTATTGTGACGTTTTTATTACTTCGACTGAAGTAGTCCTGACTTTGTAAAGTCCTGTAAGACGATCCGCACAAATAGATGTGACCTAATCTGATTTACGATGTGTACCGTCTGCTGAGATTATTGAAGAAATCCCAGGTCTCAAAGAAATCCCAGGTATCTGTCACCACGGTTATGAATGGCAGACATCTACTGCCTCAGGTCAAACAGATAAAACACAGAGTAACACAGTAAAAGATTAAATGATGTTCATCTTATCGAGACATGTGGCATGTTGCTGCGCTTATCTGCACTTAACCACTTAGGTTCCAACTACAAAAACAATTATTTATCTCTAAAGCTTTTTATAGCTGATAAACACTCTTTGGCCTCTTTATTAGATAAATAAATATAAATAATGCAGTCCAATATAGCCGCTCTGCCAAAGAGAGATATAGTTACTCCTAAAAAAGGTGATAATTCTACGTTGTTTGTTCACGAGTGCGAAATATGGGTGTTTCTGACATTTTAGTCAACTCATGCCAACTATTTGAATACTGTGATCTGTAGAGGTGCCTAAAAAGTGCTCAGTGAGCGTATAATCTATCATTTGAGATGGTGCATCTCAACGAATACTGATTTCATACTAAACTGAGATCTCATACAAAATTCCATTCTGAACGCACCTATTTTTTTAACACACTGAAAGTTTGACGTCTAAGAAAACACAATCTTACGTCGAGGACATCCTCCGTCTGATCTGGGGTCAGAATGTTGACTGTAACCTTCTGACCATTGGAGAGAGAGATGTCTAGAGTGACTTCTTCTGTAGGAATCTGCTGTGTCTCCTGTGGAAAGGAAGCAAAAGATAACAGTACTGTTTCCCAGAGTCCAAAGTGATGTGTTGTTTTGTATTGTTGGCCAAAAATTTAAGAATCTGGACTGAAGAACTGTGACATTTTCTCCAAGTCAAACTAAATAAACTCAAAAGAATGAATCGATCATGTTGCAGTTTCCTCCTGTTTTAACTTTAGGGGTTTCAGCTCACACATAGAGGGAGCTGAATTCAATTGACTGCAGCTTTTGTTCCCTGATGAAACAAGAGAAGCCACGGAATAAAATCAGCTAAATAAACTGAACTGTGGCAACATATAAATACTTAAAAACTCCAAACGGTAGCTTCAAAACTTCTAGGAAATCTTAAGGTGGATAACATCCACTGGGAAGTCTCTGCTAAAGCATCTCTTATCTTGCCTGGTCTTTTTAGCAGGGGGTCTCTCCCAGTACAACCCTGCCACTAAAGTGCAGATGAAATGATAACACCAGGCGGTCATTCATCTTCTATTCTGCACCGCTGTGCTCACAGTACATAAGCTGCTGGGCAGGAGGGAGAGCCACACACACACACACACAGACACTACTGAGGAGGAGAAACAGAATGGGTGTGACAGATGGATGAATCTGTCCATAAAGGTTATTGGATTCACAGTCCTTCTGGCAACGCAGGTCACAGCTTGAATGATGACAAATCAATCCCGCTACCTGGTGTGAATGCGTTATTGACACATCATCTGTCAGGTGGCAGCGACATACGACTAGCTTGTGTTATTACAGCAACGTACACGTCAGCTGAGAATATGCTTATACTTTAGTGCCGCACTAGCAAATCTCATAGGGATAATTCATCAGGTGGCTGACTTTTCCTTTATTTATGAGACAATGGTGCAAAAGGATCCAGCTCCCACACACAATGCAGCTATGTTTCCATCGCCGTCTGCAGTCATAAAACTGCAACAAACAGAGAGCTACCTCACTCCACCACAACGGCAGAAATGATTCTCAGCTGGGCAGAAATGTCTTTTAACAGGGTTGACCTACAGAAAACAGCCAAGCACAGGTAAAAGAAAAAAAAAAAACAACCACCAACCTGCTGTGCTTTTCTTAAAAAGCCGTTGAACAGCTCACTGGCTCCAAGCAAGGGATCCTGACGAACTGTTAAAGAACACGAAACCAAAACAGCAACAGCACGACAGCATTAGTCACATCACACTGGAGCAGCAGAAGACAAGAAGAGATATGTTTGGTTTTGAACTGATAAGTCAGCAATTAGTTCTGGGGCTTCGAGTGGATTTTATGAAAACAGAACCCTCCCAAGGCAGAGACATTTCCAGCTGTTCTGAATTTTTCTCTTATCAAATGGGATCGACCTTTCAAAACAATTGCAGTTCAGGCTGTTTAACAATTTGGCGTTGGTTCAGTTAACTGCTCTAACTAGTAGTAAGTGACTTACTATTCTACTTATGTTGTCTGTATGACGAGCCTTATGTGTGTGTGTGTGTGTGTGTGTGTGTGTGTGTGCACGAGCTAGTACGTCATAGGCCATTTAGGCTAACCCTTTGACAAAATGTAAAAGTTCCATCAGCCGTCTGCGTCACAGCAGATGTGTTTTTGGTAGCTCGTTTTCCATAACTATGTAAAAAGCCATGATGTAACCCAGTGAACTTGTAGCCAATAACACCCTGTGTGCGTATGCTCCCAGACTATGAGCAAATACACAGTTGAACAACGCTTCCTTGTTCGGCTGTAACTGCCAGTGCTTGAGAGGATTAAAACAACCCCTCTGCGTTACTGCTTGTTCCACTTATTCATGCTCATTTGCAGCAAGTTCAGCGTCAACCTTACTTCCAAAATGTGTGCAGGAAGCTAAAGACCTCTCAAACTGAGATACAAATCCAGTTCTTGAGCACAGTATGAAAATTACAAGTTAAGACCGCGAATGTCATGAGGCTTATAAAATATAAAACATGTCACTGTTGATGTCAAAATACAAAAAGAAAATCTCTGACAGGCCTTTAAAAAGTTAAGCGCCCGAACCCATACACATTTAAAAAGCCAACCGGAGCTGAAATCCTAAGTGGGGGCCTTTTCGTCAGGTGTGTCGGCATAACTGGTTAGACTGTCCCAGCTCACGCTGCTCTCTGATCATCAGTGGAACACTTCTAACTTTATGTGGCATGAAAAGGCCAGTGTATGCCTGGACTCCCCAGAGCCGAGTCATTCTAGTGATTGATGTGGAGAAGAAAACATTTCAAGGTTTCAATGTTCACTCTTATAAAAAAGAAACCTAGGTATTCGGTGTAGTTTCTATAATGTGGGAGAGAAACTGCACCAACAGAAACAACCACGCTGTAGGTGGAATTTTAATTCAGAAAAACAATCCAAGCCATCTGGTAAAAAGTCCATTCAGCGTGAGTAACTTACCAGCCTGCATGTATTTCTCCAGCTGTTCTCGTCTCTGTTCAACCTCAGCGGGAGTCAGCGTGAAGATCTTCTTCGGGGGGAATGCAGGCACGACATTGCTGCCGTATTCTTTCTTTATCTGTTTGTGCACAACACAAAGTGAGGGACTGCATGACAGTAGAGCGCTCCGCTCCTACACTTATCCGTCTCCATCTGTTGTGGGACAGACTTTCTTTTCCATTATTACACAACTGATCCACAATTCATACAATTACAACATGCAACAGTAGTATTTGGGGTTTCTATCGATCTATCTAAACAGAAAAGCTGCACTTCTTATCACTGCCGGGGAGTAGCGCAGAGAGTCGTCTCCGTTTATTTCTGAACATAAATTTAGAACATCTGTGGAAAGCTTTTAGACGGGCGTTACATGATTTAACCCATTAACTTTACTACAGAATGGCAGTGTCTTGAGTTAACGAGTTGTGGATTCATTTTTCGGAGACGTGGTACATTCACGCTGTTTGGGATGAATCACAGGTTTATTTTAAGCCCACTTTCAATGACTGGCTTGTAGAGTTTCCGTGTATAACACACACAGAGAGAGAGAGAGAGAGAGAGAGAGATACATCTGGAAGCCTGGCGACTGTCTAGTTATTCCAAGTTGACTTTGTTTTCCAGCTTTTTGACTCATTCCTTCCATTTATCAGTTGAACGCTGGCAGCTTTGAACCTTGAGAGTCTTAAACTAAAGACCTCTCGAGTCTAGAATTATATAGCAAATGTGGTTTAATTTGAACCTGTAGGTCGCTGTGGGCAAAAGCTGTACATCACACGGGCACATTTATTTCATTAAATACTCATGTCCTGCACAATGAAGAAAGGTCATGGTGGGCACTGGGGGAAGACAGAGAATTTTCACCCTAACATCCTGTCCTTTGCTATTTGGAGTGCGCCAGAGGCAAATCAGCCACAGACACTGCATGGGTTATAATTTCATCAAAGTCCCCTAAATATGAAATAAATCTGAGCTCCAACAGCTCGTTACGAGTCGGCTGTCGCATTCTCTCAGCAGCAACGGAGCAAAGTGTGTGCAATCACCAGAGTACTTTGTGGTCATGTCTACACCACAGGAAGCCCTTCGGGGTCGATGCTTAGAGATTTGAGTGCGTCTTCCCCACACCCTGTTGCCAGGCAACAGCAACTATCAGACTGCATTGCGTAGACAGCAAAGTTTGGCCCTGGCTCTCTTATTTATTAACCTGTGAAAACAGGATTGGGCCCTTCAGTGAAGAGTTTTAAGCTCTAGCGTGCTTTTTCTTATGATAATTAACAGACCACGTATGTACTGCATCTTTAAACTCTGCATTCGAGAAAAACAAGCAGCTGCTGACCATTGTGATTGCTCTAACACATATCTGTGGCTCTGTGTGAAGTTACATTGAGGCACCGAATACTTAAGAAGTATTCCAACATCTCTTTTTTAAATCAAGTTCTCTTTCCCAGCAGGTGAAGTGAAAGTACGGCCAGCAACATTCTTTCCATAACGCCCACCCACCCACTCCAACCTCCTCCACAATTCTACCTATTTACATGCATTGGTTTGAGACTTCAAGCCATCCTGGCCTTGATGCAAAGTGATGGGAGGCTGGCGCATCGACCGTACAACGCAGAGACGAGGGAAAGGTCATTCTAGATGAATGTGGTGGCATATGAACAACAGTCCGTGTGCTCCACATGCAGGACCGGTCAAACTGATAGCAGTGGTTGCAGTGTGGTGGTTTAAGCCATACCTGTTCATGGAGGCCAAGAAGTTGGCTGTAGCGTACCCGACAGTGCAGCACCCCATTAACATGGATGTTGTAAGCCTGTAGTGAAAGAGCAAGGACAGATTCAAATGTGAGGCATTAGTGTTACTATTAAGCATGATGTTGGCAGTAAAAAGTAATAAAGCAAATACATTCTTAGCATCAGATTTAAGGAATGGTGGGAGCCAAGAGGATGGGGAGATATGATGGAATAGAAAAAACAGGTTTATTTCTAGAATCTCTCTAAATTCTCTTTCTGCTATTACAGTTCTCATGCGTTCAAACACTTAATAGATGCAACATATACATATTTAATAACAACAAACACCTTTCTTAAACTACAGGGCCCATGAAATAACATAATCCACAATCCATGAGTCCCAATTCTCCTTGTTAAATTAATAAATCAGTAAACTAACATCCTGCAACTGTGCAAACCCTCAATTCTGTCTTAGCTCACAACAACGCCTCAAAAGCTCAGTGTCCTTCCACGTCATCGACAATATTTGTTTTCATTGGATGGACCAAACTAATAAGCAGCAAATCAGATTGAATCAATCAGGACAGCAGTTTGTGCAGTGTTACGATATATAAAGAAGCAGAATGAATCGCATGCTGTAGGGAATTTCCACACTCTTAAAAACCACTTGCTTGCTTGCTTTAACGGGAATCATCAGAGGCCATTCCTCATCATTTACACCATTTGAAACTTGCGAATATCTGCTTGCAGACACGTCTGGAGTCAGTTGCACAAAAGTAAATCTATTCATGTCATTCATGTCTCACTGGGAGTTGGGAAAACCGCATGAATAAATAACATTCCTTTAGTTAGGAAATAGCATGGAAGTTTACCTAAATACAGACTGACACTTAAACTGTAAAAGAATCCAGTGTTTTGACAAGATAAAAACAGTGCAACTGTGGGGAAGTTGGTGGCCTGACTTCCAGTTTCCCTCAATTCCTGGCCACATGTCAAAATGTCCCTGAACAATGAACAATGAACCCTGAAGCTTCAGGCGTCTAAAATGCAGCTGCCCTTCCGCATGAAAGGGGATTTTAAAAAAAAGGTATCAGTTATTAATCATTAATCCTGTCACTATAAACACAAAGTAGTTCACTTTATTCTGCAGTGATTGGTAAAGAACATGGCAGTGAAACCACAGAAGTATTCATGATCAAAAACTTTAATTTTGCCTAACAGTGTGATTTAAAGTGGCAGCTATCAGTTTTGTTTGATCCCCCGCTCCTTGATCTTGCTTGGTATTTGTACCCTAAATTGACTGACAGTTGTAGCGGAGCTGTTTCTGGTGCCAATAACATTTTCTTTCTTTACTCTGAGAACACATCAGCTTCCATCACACCGTGGAAAGCGCTGGCTGGTGATGATGTGAAGGTTTTAATCTCCTTCCTCTTCTGTTTCAAAGAATATTTATAGTCAACACTGCCATTAAGTTAAAACAATTGCACTTTGTGAAGACTCCGGGCCATACCGTTGCACACGTGATTTCTGATGTATTGTGACAACTAGTTGGAAAATAAACTGTATAAACCATAACTGCTAGAGGGAAAAAATTTGGAATAGAGCCAAAAAAATGAACAAAAAGATGTATGCAGGCAGTATCCCGGCTGGAAGGAAGAATGAGTGTGCAGAAATATTTTGGCTCCGTTTGATAGCGAAAAATGAAGTTTTGTCAACGGCAAGCAGTTCAGCTGAAGGACACCACGCGATTTACTGCTCTATTTTGTCCTGTTGTCAGCACATCATCTCCAAACCACAATGTGTTTAAATATTTTCTCACATGTCTTGTATCATGACCACAACTACATCTACATCTACATCCCTCCATATATAGCGGCTTCATCCAAATGACTTTGGATTTTAAATATGGTACAGAAATAGTTACCTTAGCTTTATTTTGTGAGTAGCTGACTCAGTTAAGTTTTATAATTTTAGCGGTAGTGAGAACAGTGAGAAAAATATATTCTTGAGTCATAGGCAGTGTCTATTTCTTTGCATAATGCTGAAGTCTGAAGTTTGAGCCATCGTTTTCATCAACAGCCTGGCACCTACAGGTGATCCATGTTTTTATTAGAGCCGAGCTGAAATAGCATGACAACCTAGCTGAGAGTAAAATATTCTCCGATTGTTGCCCCTGTAATGATATAATGTTTTCATACGTTAAATGACTCGATGACACCATGACAACGACATCTGTCTGAACAATTCCAATACACCTGCGCATTTGGGCACATTTTTAAGAATCATCTCTAAATAATTCCTCGCTGTGAGACGCAGGCTGACACAGGAATGTTGTCAGATATGACGTCCACAGTCTGAAAAACTATAAACAGAAGCAGATGACCTTTTTCATATCTAAGTGTCATACCTAACCTGTTCCTGATTCAAAGTAAATGACTCACTGTCGCCTACAGTAGCCAGAGCCTGTCACTCTCACTCACTACAGTACGTAACATTGTAAACACTTTGGTAATAAAGAGAAATGTTCAGTGAGTCCACCAGAATACAGGAAGTGAGCACTGATTTGTCTGTGCCTGCACGGGAATAACACCGTACTTAAAAAAATGCAGCCCCCGACATTCTAAAGCGTCCTGTGCAAACTCTGCAGATTCTCTGGCCTACTGGTTCCAATGTACACAGCACATCTCTCGGTGCTATAATCTAGCAAAGTCCTTTCCTGTAGGCTGATTACAGGAAGGTCACATAGACAGTCACAGGACTGCCAGCTGAGAGGTGAAGAGTCGGCTCTTTACAGTTCCCACTGCAGTACATGCCCAAACTGAGCCAGCACCTAAAATGTTCAATTTCAAAATGAACTGACTTCCAGCAGCAATAATATGCATAAATTCCTTCTCATAAATGTCTACCATGTCTTCAGAGAGAGCTTCTAAGTTAATATCAAATGTTAATTTTGAAGAGATTTGTGCAGCAGGGACGTGGAGCACCATCAAATATTAACAAGCCTTTTCCAAGAATTCTTTCCACTTCATAGCACATGGAGTTAACATAAAAAAAGTCCTATGCAGGTGTGTGACTCCGAGTACAGCCAGTGTGGTGTCACATGGAAATCTAGCACCTAGTGAACATGAGTGTAATTAAATTCCCCTATAAAGCATCTAGAAATCTCAAAAAAGGGATTTTCACAAAAACTACAGAGCTAATATTCTTTAAGCACCCAAGACTGTTTTTGGTGTAATATTGATTTATATCAGATTCTGACAGGAAATAAATTTGAACCCAAGCTGTTCCCTAGCAACGTTATGACTTGCATTTATGAATAAGTCTGGTTAATAATGATCGTAACGGAACTACATTTACAGTATTTCTTTGGAACAACGCTGCCTCGTGCACACATCAACACAATGTATGGTGAACGTGTGTTACCGTGGTGTTCATGCAGAAAACAAGGTGAAACATCCACAAACACTGGAAATGGTTTGTGTCTACGGTACTTCACTCTGGATGTCCTTGACCAACCCACATGAATTATACCCTCTCAACACTTCAGCGAATTGTCTGCCAATGTGTCAAGGCGCAGTCACTCTAAGACACAAGTGCTACGAATGGGGCATAAAACAACATTTATAAGACGGCGAGATATAGAACAGAGTTGAAGAACATAAACAAGCAATGGGAGCCAACAACCAATAAAAGATGATACAGCCACAAATTATTTCTACTCTTAATGTGCAGTCAAGACTCTGTTAGTTATGGGACTTGGCAGTAAATTAAACAATGTTGGCTGTATTTTTCTCTAGGACTGGAGGCAGTCTGGCAGTGGCAAACCTGGAGTCCCAGAAAGGTTAAGTGCTGACTCAAACCTTCAACACAAAAGGGACTGTGTTGTGTCTGAGGTTGCCACGCAGAGGTTGTGGGGTGATGGGTTTTGGACAGTACCTGACAAGAAGTCAGCTGGTGGCAACTAAAGACTTATATAACATAATACAACAACATTTTGTGGCCAAGTATAGTTTTTTTTTCTTTATTTTGCTGAACTTCCTCATGTTTTACTTCTGATTCAAGTGTATCCACCCATAGTGGCATAATGAATGTATGAATTACATGTGGAAGGATTGGTTTTTTCTAGCCATGATGTGTCAGTAGAGCAGGGAGTTGACACATCACTAATGACACCATCAGATTTGCGTTATCCCGACGTGTGGCCACCTGAAGCCAGCGTTTAGCACACAAACACAAATCATCATGCTCACCACATAGGTGGATCCGCTGTCTCCCGAACAAACCTCCGTTTCGGGTATGGAAAAATGCATTTTAGCTCGAAACGCAGCCTGACGCCAGACGACAAGTCCTCCAACGCCACCACAGGTTTACGACAGAGAGAAAGACACCACCGTTTCACCACAAAGTCCACTGCAGTGGCTGTCGGCGGCGACTACAGAGGAGGAGGAGGCTCTCGCACAGCTCATCCACCGCTTCGTAAGTCCGGGGAACGCGGTGCCAGACTCGGGGGGGGGGAGACTGCTGGCGGCGTCGGTGTCTGAACAGCAACTCATGTACCACCTCGCATCCACATCAAACTTCTCCCACGTCAAACTTTTCTCACTGCTGTCCCCGCAGCAGCCATGTTGCAAGTGTTCACCAACTGCACACGCAGCGCTGGCGCTGAACTCAACCTTCCGCGCGCACTTTGCGCACTTCGCGATAACTTCGAGCCACTCGCCGCGATTCGGAGCACAAAGCTGATTCAGTTCATTTGCGCAGGCGGGTGAAGTTTCGGGATAGATTGTGCAGTTGGTTCATGCAAACCCCGCAGAGACGTCGCAGAGACGTTAGGTGTATCACAGTGGGACAGCTTCACTGGGTTTCACTTGTTTTTCCTTTTCTTCTAGATTTTCTTAGGCAAACTGTGCCGGCGGAACACACACATAAATAAAATAAGACGAAAACCGCAGAAAAAGCAAACGTTTCTGCACCGTCAAGACATCCTGTGCTCGGTTTATTCGCAGCGCTTTACCAGGAGGTATTGCAACAACCTTCT
The DNA here is from genome assembly GCA_032270685.1 of Microctenopoma stevenorrisi. Taxonomy (NCBI): domain Eukaryota; kingdom Metazoa; phylum Chordata; class Actinopteri; order Anabantiformes; family Anabantidae; genus Microctenopoma; species Microctenopoma stevenorrisi. The sequence continues at coordinate 8,019,929 of JAUMTR010000016.1, forward strand.
GGGACAAACCATCTCTCGCTCCTAGCAGGGGCAAACCACTATTAACTGGTTAAAAGTAAAACACCGCCATTATACTGGTAACATATTTTATACACACAATACAGTAATATACATATATTTAATAAACGTTATTTGACCTATATTACCTATAGCTCTAAATTCGTATATATTAAAACCGACTTGCTTACTAAACGTACCTTTTTAGTTGGTGCAGCCCAAAGTGACAGCGAAAGCGCAGTCAAAATTCATACAGTCAATAAAACGTGCGACTTATGAGCAATTTTATAAATGAAGGTAAAAATGTTTCTTTATTTTACAACCTACGTTGAATCGTGATGCTCTCTGTACTGAAATATTTAAATGTGGGTAGGATTATATATTTCCTAATTTCACGCATTCAAACATCCAAACTGAAGGAATTTTGTTTAGTTTTTTTCAGATTACTATACTCGTAATTAACGTTACATTAAAGCTTCTGTAATTTACTGTATGCGCAATTGCAGCGCAATTAAAAACATTTTTCTGAAATGTTGGATCAACTTCCTGTCACGTGTCCCCTACAGTAGGATCATATGACTTCAGTCGATAAAAATGAAAGCTGGGTGCAGCCAGCTAAAATCTGTGGCGTTTATTTTCTTCTTTTATTTATGTTTTTACGCGAACAGCCAACTGACTGAGCGGCAGGTAAGACACGGATTCCTCAATATAACAGCTGGGCCCTTTACTAGAATAAATATTTATTCACATTTAACGGCCGAATCAATAAAATCACAGTGTTATGGTGGGTGTACACTGGCCATTAATGTTGGGATACGCATTAGCAGTAGATGCGCATATGCTTGTTTCCAAGCTTGTCCTTCCTCGTTTGGCTGTGTTATAACAGGTATGTAAGCTGTGCGGCGGCGCCGTGCTGAACGCCTCCGCAGTGGGACGTTTTTGCCTGGTCTCCGCTGGAAGGATAGACGGGCGCTGCTGCTTGGGAAATGACAACACAACTGACCGTGAACGCATCATCGGGTAACATTTTGCAGCCTCGGCTGTCAACCAAAGGGGGATATCTCTCTTGTTTTGTTGTATAATTATTTTGCTATTACTGTTATATAGTAGTGTACTCATGGTTGATCAGTATTAATAATGACATTTATTCCAAGAGGTGTAACGCAAATTAGTACTTTTAAGTACTGTACATATTCGAGCTATTACTATAAACTTTACATACTTTACACTGTAAAGTATGTAAAGTTTACAGGATTTTTTTTTATTTTACCTTTACTCAAGTACATTAATTGTAAAGATTTAGTTACTAGTTAGTTTTGCAGATTTCAATTAATATTTAAAAACTAACTAATAAATGACGATGTATTACTATGGATTAACTGGCAGTGCACAAAGTGATTAAAACCAGTTACAGCACATGTGCTTTTAAAAGCTCTTTGTTATGTTTTGGCAGTTTTGTTAATGTCTCAACTTGCTTTGTGTGTGTGTGTGTGTGTGTGTGTGTGTGTGGTCAGGTTGGATCTATCCAACTGTTCACTTACTCATGTGGAGGATCTTCAGGGGGCATCAACAGCGCTAATGATGTATGTACAAGTCCTGTTTCAGTGTGAATGTGTGATGGTTACGTTTTTAAGGGCAAAATGAAAACAAGTGCTCATTGTACTGTTTAATACTACATGTTCAGATGTGCCTCTCTCCTGTTGATATCTTCTTTTTCTGGACGGCTGCACTCTGCACAAATATACAGAATGTGATTCCTTAGAATAATCTTAGATATGATGTTTATAGGATTCTTTGGTAGTAGGAGTTCATTTCATATCTTTTTATCTTAAGATTGTTTTTGGCATTTTGCCTTATTTGTTAGTGTTAGTAGGAGATAGACAGGAGATTTGGGAGAACAGAGGGAGATATGACATACATTACAGTAAGGGTACCCAGCCCAACTTGAACTAAAGACACTGCAGTTTTCAAGACTTTGCTCTTTAAAGAAAGAGCTGAACTGAACTAAATAACACAAATTACCATTTTAATACTGTATCTGTATTAAGCCATTTGTCTTTGAACTTGTGTTTTTCAGTGACCTCTCACACAATCCCATCGTCAACATCAGCGACACAGCATTTCAAGGATTTATTGAGGTGAATTACATGTAAGTATCCTGTTGCAAAAACTGAAACAAACGATGACAGCGGCTCATGAGTGTTGAGTTAGCTCCATTTCTTTGTAGGATTTTGCCAGAAGACATAGTTTGTCCAGGAGGCAACACGTCATGGGACAAGGTGGAGGTCAAAGACAGCAATCGTATTTGTGAAGGCCAGAAAAATATATGCAACCAGACTGGACAGCTGTGTATGTTCCCATCTGATAATCTAGTGTGACACACAACTTCTAAAACTGCAGTAGTGTTCTGCAGAATATTTGACATCTGTTCCTCTCATAATAAATGGTAATCCACAGCTATTAACTGCCCGGAGAACTCCCTCTGTGCCCCCTACGGCCCCGGCTTCTTCGAGTGCAGCTGTGCTCACAGCTACCATGGATACAAGTGTCTCCGAGAGGTCAGTTCTACAAGCAGCTATATGGAATCCACCTTAAGTTTCACACTGGTAATCTTTTTATAGTTCTGCTTTTGTTACCTTTGTAATTAGGGGGAGTTTCCAGCTCTTCAGGTGTTTGGGCCTCTTGGAGCATCTACAGTTGTGATCTCGTTCCTGCTATGGGTCACTCAGAGGCGGAAGGTCAAATCACTCTAAAGCTGCTGTTGGCTGGTTTTATTATTCACTTGCAATGATCTACTGAGCTGAAACTGACTGTTGTTAAAGGGAAAGTGCTGACACCAAGGCCAAGGTTACCCCAAGGCTTCTTTTACATGTAATTTAGTTTTTACGCCTTCCTGAGGCAATGCGGTTACATTAGACTTGTTTCTATTAGTGCAATTTTAGAGAAAGGGATCCAAGTTTTATTTTTTAGATTTTTGTCAGAAATGACCACTGTTAACAGATTAATTATATTTTTAAATGTCTCTACAATTTGCCTTTTTAAAAAGTGCCAAACATGTATTAACTGTATGAGTTTACACAGTGAAATGACTTGCTGTCATATTTAAAGGAATGTGGTAAATAGTTTACTGCATGCTGAACATGTACTCACTCATGCTTAAAGTGTGTATTAGAAGTTGTTTAAAAAGTGAGACATCGAGCTACTACAGCACGTTATTGCCACTTACATATTTTTTACTCCTGAGGCTGCTAAAATGAATTCTTGTTATTCTGCTCTTTATCAGTCACATGTGTTCATTTGAAGAAAAGTCTTGCTGTCCAATGAGATTCAGGGTTCTAATAAAGATTTGAAAACAGTCCAGCTGCCTTGGCACCACAGAGGCATTGTGCACATATGAAGTCTGTCCATAATAAAAACTGACTTACAGGTCTGTAAATTTACAGTAACCTATCACACGGATTAATAAGGGACAGTCCTTTAAAATAAACACTAAGGTCAGGCAACAAGCTCAACATTACCTAAATGTTCGTATGTTAAATGTGCTCATTCAGTGACACAGTGAGTACATTACAATAACTAAATACAGCGATTGTCATTGGAGACTGAGCAAAAAGATAATAAAGACAATATGAAAGCATTGGAACACGTTGGAAGTGGTCTGGCAGTTAAATGTTCAGCTGTAAATAGAGAGTTCATAACATCTACTGACACACAACTAACTATGTCATCATCCTGGGAAGAAAACAAAAGGCTTATGTTATTTCAGATATATATTTATTGCATGCTAAAAGCACAATATTTTGTGATGTGTGCAAACACTCATGCACACAAGTTCCCCCGTCAGGAAAGTAACAGCCTATTGGCTCAGACTGATGTGAGCTGGTGGTTGTTCACAGGTCTACGTTTTTGACTCGCAGGACCACAGGGACTGAGGTGCATGGGATCATCCCCAGATCTGTGATGACCAGGTCCACGAAATCAGGCGGCGTCACGTCATACACCAGGTTTAGCAGGCCAAGAGAGTGCACTTGCTGCCAATCCTCCAAGTGGGTCTTTCCTTGACGGGTCACAATGAGGTCATCAGGATCATCTGGAAAGGGAAAAACATGATAAAGCTGATCATCTAATGTTTGGAAGAACTTTATATTAAAACACAGGGACAATTGAAAAGCAGCATCTCAACTTAGGAGATGAAAAAAATCAAATCACTTCAAGAAAATGGTCTCATATTTATACAACAAGCCTCCGTGAGACTGTTCCTTACCGAGCTCGTTAGACACAAAGGAATCTGTCTGCACCCTCTCACAGAACTTGTACGTCTCACAACACACCAGCACAGGCACATTAAAGGCTTTAGCCACCAGAGCTATCTGTGATGTTCCCACACGAGACATGACGTAACCGTTGGCCAGCAGAGCGTGAGCACCAAGGAACACCTTTGACACCTAAAGGAGAAGGAAGAATCTTTATTTGCAAAGAGTTAAAGTCATCCACAAAGTAAAAGTATTATTGATGCCATGGTCAGTTTATGTCGTTTCAAAATTACCTCTGGAAGGATGTAGGATACAGCAGAGATAAGGACGTAGGTGCAGCTGATGCCTCGCTGGACCAGGCGCCTCAGGGCCTCCCTGCCCTCCAGCCGAGGCCTGCTGTCTACCACGATCACGCGGAACTTCCTGCTTTTTTCCAAGGCCTTGCACAAGATGTGGTTAACTAGTGATGAGCTGAGCAGAGGGAGGCGAGAGTAGAGATGAATTTGGTAACGGAGAATAGAGAGGAGTTCAACAGACACAACAAGAAAACACGGAAAGGAAAGAGTTGAGAGTTGTTTAGAGAGATTTCCTGTCTGGACACATGCACTTGCCGGTCACACATGACAATAACGAAACGAATAATTAACTAAGCAACACGTAAGCACATATTATTCCAGGGTATCTCTGCTTGAAAAGGCTTACCATCCGTACACCAGGATGACATCGCCGTCACTGATCTTCTCTATGGAGTACTTGGCAATAGCTTTAGCAGCAAGAATTATCTTCTCATTAATGTAGCACTCGATAAGTTTCAGCAGTTTGCTCTTTGCCTAAGCAGAGACACAGGAAGGCACACGTGGAGAAGAGATGACGATACCATCATAAAGGAAAATGTGACAAATGAGTATTTCATTTTCCCAATATATGTTGGGAGGATGAAATATGTATTAAAAAACAGTAACCTCTTCTTCTTTGCACTGACTAGGAATATTGGAGATCTCTTTCTTGATGTATTTGATTGCATTACCCATGCTGGCTGAAAGAGGGCGGCACTGATTTAAAAAGCTGAAAGAAAAATGATGCAAAATGAATCATTTAAAATGTTAAAACCTAAAATTGGGTCTTAATTTAATCCATTTATAAAAACACCACCAAGTGATATGTTGTACCTGATATAAGGTTTCAGCTTGTTTACCAGGTCTCTAGATAGCTCCTCATTTGGAGGTGTAGTATAGTCCCTTATGACCTGAGAAGAACACAGAAACATCGCTTTTAGTTTGTTTACTTTAAAACTGCCCACATTAAAATGATTTCACACTGTTAGGTTGGGTATAACCATCACAACGTAACAGAGTCATATATGAAAGCCGTGCTACTGTATGTGGAGTGTATCTTTAATTTCCTTTGCTTGGCAGACGCTTTTATCCAAAGCGACTTACAAGGAGCAGTGAGTGTCTTGCTCAAGGACACACCTAGTATGAGGGATGGGTTAGGAGTCTGGGCTGGGATTTGATCCTGCCATCTTTTGCATCACAGTCTGATGCTTATCCCACTGGGCTACCAGGCCACTATCTAATATGTGTCACTCTATTAACTGGTTACAAGCAGCGTCATGCAACCTCACTTATTTGCTACAGTAGTTTGAGAAGCTAGTTATGGAGGACAATAACTTCTTAAAAAATGAAAATGAGCTCTGTGGACAGTACCTGTTTGAAGGCGTGCAGCAGAGCTACAGAGCGAGCATTGGATCCTGCCACAATGCCTTGTGAATACTGAAGGCCCAGGCGAACAATAGCAGGGTGAATCACTGTGGAGGGAATGCTGCAACAGACAAACAACCACCCAGAGATTTAAAGCTACTACACGCAGCTTTAGGAAATAAGCAGAAGACTCAAAATCAATCACTATTACATGGGAATAACGCTGCACTGACTGCTGGTAGTCAAAGGTTTTTGACATTACTTGTCCACATTAGGATATATTTTGAAGAACATATATGGTGAAACTCTCAAGTTATTAAGACAAAGTAGTGGCACCGCTAAACTATTACTTAAACTATTCTCAAACGACACTAACAACCTTATGTATTACCTCAGCTGCTGCGTTAGTGGGGCTTTGCGACTGTACTGGTGGAGATGAGAAAACAGGCTGACTTTGCGGCCATAGTCTGATCGGAGTGGAATCTGAAATGAAGCAGATTAGAGTGTAAAGCCGTCAATGCCCAGTCATTCAGGGGTTAAAGTTGAGTTGATAAGTGTTAATACACAGTCACAGAACAGCCTAGGCATAACTCAGAAACCAGCTACGTGTGTAAGTAAAATTCAAAGGACCACAGAGAGAAGCAAACGAAACAAATGTTATGACTAAGGCTAAATCCAATGCGAGGCTACTAGCCAGCTAAATTCACAACAACAAAAAACACATTTACATTACTGTTGTTATTATTATTATTGTTAAAATGCTCCAACCAAAATCTGAACAGCAAACTGATCTCTCTAAAACAAACATGTCCCAGCAACATACCGCCTCTGTCTCTTTGGACCAAATCATACATTTGCATCTTAATAAGAGGTGTTGAGTACAATAACAATGACGGGTTAGCAAGCAAACCAAAATTAGCTGTCAATGGCACACACATAAAAAGATCAGACCTTGACCTTTGTAGTAGCATTGTACCCTGGTGTCTGTAAGAAATGTTAGGTACAGTCACATGCAGTTATGAATGACGGTTATGTGAGTGTAGTGAACAACAGAATATCACTGTTACTTGTGGTTGTCATCTATGGTTATGTCCCAACTCAGACAAAACATGCATCCAGGTCTAACCTGCTGTCTTTCCAACTTCTTGGCCAGTTTCTTCAACACGTCTGGGTTGTCTGCTTGTATGTGTTCTGGGAGTCTCTTGACCACTGAAGGAAAAGAGAAATAGCATGATTTTCTTCATAGTATATAATGAGCATTTATTGCCACTTGTGGTGTTTCCCTCCTAACTATTGGTACCTGGTTGCAGCTCACTGAGCGGTGCTTTGGGTTTGCCTGTGGCTACCTGCTGGCCCACCTCTCCCTTCTTGCCCTGTTTTGAGGCCCTCTCAGACTCTTGTCGAGCTCTCCTCTCAGCTTTTAACTCTGCTTTACTCTTAGCGGGCTTGTCTGCCGGAGCAGCTGATTCTGAGGCAGGCACAGGTACTGGTGCTGGAATAGGCACTGCTGAAGGAGCTGAGAGATGCAAACAAAAGCACATACATAACAATAAACAACATAAAAGAAACAGCAGGAAATTACCAATCACTGAAATCACAGATGTAATCAAAAGAAAACTATGAGCATTCAGAGTAATTTGCAAATATGGCTTATTTCAAAGCATCCAATTACAAAGACCCTCAGTGCCACCCAAAGAATAAGCACCTTTCTGTGTTATATGTTGTGTTGAGGATTGGGACACTTGAGCAGCTGAACGAACTGGCTTCTTTTCCTTCTCGCTTTCCTGTGAGGCCTTTTCATCTCTTTTTTCTTTGTTTTTCTTCTGGTGTTTCTTTTCTTTTCTCAGCCGCTGCTTCTCCTCTTTTGTCAGCTCTTTACCTTCAGTCTGTTAACAGCAAATGTCAAGAGGGAGATCCAATAAATCATTACAATCGCATCAGATGCGTTGCCTTATTTTAGACTTTAACCAAATAAAATGAAGTTAAAAACTAACCTTTGATCTCTCAATTTCGTTTTTCTTTTCAGGCCCATCTGTAATGCAACCAGTGGAAGATTGGACGATTACATACGTTTGTTTATTGAGAACATATAAGGATGAAAGAACCAGTCTTTACATAGCAGTTTGGGTGAGCCTGTCAGCTGGCTATACTATGACACTGAACTTGCTCGTTTTGCATCATGCTAACGACATCGGTCACAAGACTAGTTTGCTGCCATCATCTTCAAAGAACATAGACATGTAAACAATTTCATTCCCTATAGTAAAACAACTACTGGAAAAGATGATGCAATAACATTACGATGTCTGCCGTTAAATTACAGTCTAGCACTATGCTAGTGGTACCTTTGAGTTGCGTAAAATGCTAACGTTAGCACAACGAGCAGGTGAAAATTTACTTTGCTAGAAGCAAAACCTAAAACTCACAGAACAAGAAATATGAGTACAGGGTATTTTGTCACTGCACTCACGTCAAAGTAAATAAAATACTGGGAAACATATGGAAAATTCAGTTGTTACACATTCACAAACTAACCTGTCACTCCACTGTCAGCCATGTTTACGATGCTTCACTACTTCCTCGGCGCTGTTGAAACTAGCGCCGCAAAAATATACAACGCCCCCTTGTGGCAGGAGCGATTCCGTAACAAATGATTTTAGCTTTTCATGCGGATTTCATTTAACTGTCTTGGTTGTCATTACTTTTAAAAGCGTATGTTGCTTATAAGACCCCAATCCTTGATATCATGATTCTGCAACAACTTTCTACTCACCAGATTCAAACCACCTACCTTACAGATACATATTTAGGCTATTCCAATATTTTGTACTTTTATTAATTCATAGCTTATTTGTATATTTCTGAAATATGCATGGAAATTATTGCATTAAAGTTTCTGTATAGGATCTTGATGCTATCTTCATAGTCTTTAAAGTCTGTGTGGTATACTGTCATTTAAAAGTCAAATCCTCACTAGATACTCAATTATTAATATTATAACTTATTATTGTTATGGGGTGGTGATGTGCTAATGGGGTATCTGTCAATGGTTCTGAATTCTCTGAATTGCACTCTGTCTGCAGAGACAATAAACTGATGCTTAATTTGTAATTTTATAGCCTCAATCTCCCTGATGTAAAACTAATAAATGGACAAACAAAGGACAAAAGTACATTTAATTTTAATATAGCGATTAGATTAGACAGTATTTTGTCATAAGCAAATTCAATTTCTAAATCTGTTCCTGAAAGTCTTCTTCGTGTTAACACAATTATTATACTGCTGAGTAGCTGTCCTTGTAAAACTTATTAGTTTTTCAAGCACAGAAACTAAGCAAATTTTGTTTCCATATTGAGTAAATACATTTTCAGATTATACACCCACTTAGCAGTTTATTAGGTACACCCACCTGTGCTGCTATACATGTGACCATCTTCAACCTGAGAGGTGTTGATTTACCTATATAACAGCTATTTAATCTTTACTGCTGTTGAATTTATTTACACAAGGTATCAGGTATTTCTATTATTTTGTCGGTCCTATGTCCTCGATGAGGTTGGGCTAAATGACAGAAACGTCTTTCTATAATGTCTAGTGTTCAACTGCAGCACAAACTACACATTTTGCATGTTTAATTTTAGTGCTTGTTATCTACTTGAATATTTCGAAAACATATTAGATATTGACAAATGGTAACAATTATTCACAAAGTAATTTTTACCTACAGTAAATATATGATAATCTAAATCTAAAAATGTGCACATCTCAACTTGCAGCCGAGGTTCTCATTGTGCTGTACCAGATTAATAACTGCATACATATTAGACCAGCAAAATAGTTAAAACCATTTTACAAATAAACAGAAATATTTCTCATCCAGTTTTAAATGAGTTGTAAAGGCATTTGACTCTGTGACCATTACAGGTCCCTAAATGTTGAATTCACCACTCTGTGTTGTCAGTAATCTTTTATTTGCTTTTGAAAACACAGTGCCACATAAAAAACAGACAATACTAAGCTGAAGAAAAGAAGAAGAACTTTTTCCCTATCACAAGTTACCACCTTCAACATACGCAGCGTTATACACTGCAATGCCACTGTGTCTTTGATTCCACGCTGGCGTTTGCTGACTGAGTTCACGACGCAGTAGCTGGTTGAAGGGGACCAAACCTCACAGAAACACCTGACTTGGTTCCGTTTGACCAGCCACAGCAAGGCGTGTTGCTTCGGCAGCAAGAGGCAGGGCGAGGGAGAGTGAGAGGGCAGAATGATGCATGTAGGGAGGAAGAGTAAAGGGAAGGTAGAGCGCGAAGAAAAAAGGTGGAAATGAGAGAAATGAAAAAAAAGGAGTAGAAGGTGGACATCATCTGCGTGCAGTCAGGCCCTTGTGTCTTCTCCAGCCTCACCTGATGAAAAACAAATAAAAAGAAGATTATGATTAATGAAACGTATTTTGCAGTGCTGTGGAAAGCACCACAATGTTTCCAAGCAGAAAGGTCCTATTTACAGATTAGAGAATCCTAACAGCCAGTGATGTTGCCCTAATTCCTTCCAAACCCAGCCGACAGGAGCAAACCTTCACCCTCAGTGACAGCTCCACATCCATGCCCTCCCTCCACCTCTTCCCTGTACAGAGCACTGTGGTTGCTATAATGGGTGACAGCTGTAGTCTGTCAATCCTTCTGGACTGTCAGCAGTTAGGACAGGGCAGGAATTTTTCAAGAAGTCCCTGAGACCAATCAGTAACCCTGTGAGTAATGCTAACTGTGCACATGTCTGAGCTGAAGGAGAGGGAACAGGCCTTTCACCTGTTCCCTTACCACACAGACACGGAGGGCGCGCACACACACGCGCACACACACACACACACACACACACACACACACACACACACACACACACATGAACCTCTCAACTTATAAAACAGACAAAGACACGCTTGCATGAAATGTAGCCCCATCTTTTATAGCCAGCATTTTTAGATGAAAAACAAAAATGAGATGAGTCAGGACTGTCTCATGTTCCCAGTGTGGTTGCTGCTCGTGCCCCCTTGAAACCACACACTTCCTTACATTCCATAAGTGGTGTATTAATATGGGGATATAAGGAAGCATGTATTCACAAGGGGTGACAACTGGATTCCCTGCTCCTCCGAGATAAAGCACCCTTTCATAGCCACAGATGCAGACTTAACAATGGTTAACTGTGGCAGAAAGCGGGATGGGACTCGTGTGTGAGTCACGCAAATCACAGGAAATGTAAGTATAAGTGTAATGAGGCGTTTCTAGTTGGTTTGTTCCTCTGAGGGTGAGGAAAATACTGACGTCCTAAACGTTGTGACAATTCTTATCCCAAAGTCTGTGATGAATTGTCCAAACGAAACAGTTTAAAAAAAGCAGAATAGACTATATTTAAACGGGCACAAATTTGAAATCAATCGTAAAAAACTTTCAATACATTTTACTCACCTTCAGTGAACGCTGTGACTCGTGCCTCCTCGTGTGATTTTACTGTGGCGAGCAGCTGGTGAGCTTGAGACTAAAGTGGGTTCAGGTTCTCTTACATTGTTACTGTTTATCTAGTGGCGACTTCCATAACACATCTGAAAGCTACTATGTCAAACCACGTGTTCTTCAGAAACATTAGTCCACCTACTGCGATGACTCCCCTAAAATGAGAGACACATGTCAAATCTCTAAATTTCCTGATTCTTTCCTGTGTCACACTTTGGCTTCCTCTCACCTGACAGACGTGTCAGGCTCTGGCACAATGTCTGTCGTAAAACCTCCAAAAAGACTAAAGATCTACCAACTGGTTTGACACCTGATTCTGCTCTACTTCAAAGACCTCAACTCTCTGACATCTGAATGTAGACGATTTCAAGCTCAACACCAAAACTACAAGAAAACCAACAAAAAAGCATCCTGTAAACTTCAAAGTACAAAAAACCCAAAACATTATTTTAATAAACCAACCTTGTCCCTGAAGCTACTCGTTCCACCCACCAAAGCCCAAACTCTCCACTTTACCCTGTGCCTCTCTGTGCACCCCAGCTCTCCTGCAATCACCCAGCCTCCTCCATATCTGAGCGGTGGATTGTGCCCACTACAGGCCTTGCAGATCGGCCTTTTCTATGCCTCCTGGAGCTCCCCCCTCCAAAACGGCCTCCCACCTGTTGGTGTCCTTTAGAAGCCCGGGCCTCTCCTGCGCCTTCTGTCCGGCCCAATCAGGACCCTGACAGGGGGGAGCCAGCCTGTGAAATCACACCTCTCAGCTGTTCACACTGGGCTTGAGACACCCTACACCCAACCCTACAGCCCCCTCCCCACCCTGCCTCTACTTTACACTGAATGTCAATGGATCCCTTTTGGAGAAAAAAAAAGAAAAAGGGAGGAAGAGAGGGATGCAGAGAAACAAGGAAGCAACTGCATGTTGGGCGTGTTTAATGGGGTTTAGGGGTACAGTCAGTACAGCAGCCACAGCCGGCCGCGAGTCACAGCTGAAGCCAAGGTTGAATTTCATCCCAGTTTGGTTTCTACGCTTCACTTTAGCTTCATTGTATCATTTGATATTTAACCCCGGTGCAGGGAAAAGTGACATCCAGTGTCTCATTTCAAGCGCCAAAAAAAGTTTTATGTGACGAGATGATAATTCAGGAAGATTATTTTTGTGAGGCAGCTACTATGCAGGACAAATCAAGTCAGACGTCATATAAACCCCTGTTTATGTTGGGGTGGGGTTGCATAGGTAACAAGGGAATTCCCATGGCTTCATAAAAACAAATAATAATTCTCCAACATTCAACCAAAGAGACATATTCATATGTATCAACCATTCAACCTCTTGTATAGACTGAAAACATATTTTAACTTATTATATGACATCTGTAGGTCCATATATAACTGTTTTGGAGCATCTGTGTTACCATGCAGTCATTAGCCGTACTGTGAGGCAAACAGGCCGAGCTCAGGGGTTCATTTTCCTCTGCAGCAAGCACAAGCCACTCCACTAAGGTCAACACCTGTGTTCTAAAATCAGCGCTGGGGATGGGTGTGATAGGAACCCGGGCCTCATTCACAGAAACCTTGAGCTCAGAGTGGGGGGCTTATATTGAAACCTAATGCTCTCCCTATTTTTGAGTCACTCGTCGTCCACAAATAGCAACCCCATCGCATCTTTGTAGCTCCCGTTTTTCTCCGCTACAGGATGTTGTCTAAATTCGACAGTTGTTCAATATTTCCCATGGCCCGAGCCAGGGTGTATCACAAATGCAACATTTCCAATAATGTCAGCTATGCGCCGCGGCTTTGCCAGATATTTCTGGGAGCTAAGAATATCAGATGGCTTTTGTTGTTGAGTCGATTCTTGGATGCTTGCACCGGACACGACTGTAAAGAAACAAATCGTATTCCTGATGTTCCTTCTAATAGGACAGCTGATCAGTGTCACATACTGGCTCACAGTGGCTCATTTAATCATCTGTTTCTCTTTCATCAGTTGTCACGCATCACGCAAAAGGTCTCCTCTTACTCTGTTGATTATATCTGTCAACACCTCTTCTGTTTTGTTTAATTGAGTTCCAGTCGTCGGGCTGGTGATCGTGTACAGAATGAAAGCGTCCCTTGAAAATGAACCTCAAAAAGACATATAATGTGATTCAGTGTGGGTTTCACTTATTATACAAACCCATGTGTGATTCTTTAAAGAGAGATCAAACCAAACTGTTGGGATGACAGTACATGTGATCTACAAATTGGGTCAGCAAGGTTATTTTTAACTTGTGTTCACATACTGGGCCCCCCATTTTCTAATCACTTTGTTCCCCTCTGTCATATTAATCTGCTCTTTTGCCCGTGTCCCACTGCTTTTGGGGAGGTCCCAACACACTTTTCTTGGGAGGAGCAAATAATTTCCCTCAGCACAGCAGGCAGGAGTTAGACCTGCTCACCCCAGAGCAGTTTCTTCAACTCTGGGTAGCATGGATTTCTATTGGTATAAATAAACTGGCAGCTGACACCAGAACAGGTCCTGCTCATGCACAGTGGGACAACCTCACAGATTAGCCTCAGTACTTTGAAGGAAACTCCCCGCAGCAAAGCTACATTTATACAAATAAATGTTATTAAATGTATTTTCTAGGCCTTTGACTGTGTGACTAAAAACTTGTGGCATTACATTAACAAATATCGAGGAAAGCACATGTTAACACTCAATTAAAATGGATCAGAGACATTTTAAAATATATCTTCTTAAAGTTTTTATAAACGACAAAAACAAATCACATATTGAAGAAGAAGTTAAAGTGAGCTGCTCGATCTCAACAAAGACCAAATAGATCACTTTGTACTATGCTGCTGACTCATTATGTGGTCTGGCATTAATGCCACTCTGTCCTTCCCTGGGCACACCAGTTGCCAGGGCTGAGGTTGACACAGCTGTTGCAAGGAGCCTCGTCCCGTGTGCTGAAGCAATGGAGCAGAAAGGTCAGAGGTCATCAGCATTTAGGATAAAAGAGAGAACAGGTGATGGAGAGGTGAAAGAAACTCACTCACAGTGATTCACAAACAGATACTCTGAGGTCATTACATTTAGGAATGAAGACAACAACTAGATGTAGCGATGTAGGATTTTATTAGGGAAAGTTTTATGTGTTTTCAATTAATCTGGTCACATTTTCTATTTCAGTTTGATCTCTAGACTTTTCTTATATCATGACACCTAATCAGGGTGTGATCTGTTGCTAAAGCACCTAAAGTGTCACAACAGGAAATACATCTCTGACTTCTCTCACCAACCAAACACTTGGGACATAAAAGAGTTCTGGGTGTCACGCGGCCTGTCTCCCCTAAATGACCCTGTTGTAATAGGTAACAAAGTATACAGGTCAAACCTGACGATATATTTCTACATTTGTTATATTTGTTACTATGGAAACTCTACTGGCTTAGGCGTGTATAAAAAACAAAAACATTTTATTCAAAACACTATATACATTATTCAATTTTATCCTAAAGAGAGGAAGTGTATTTCTTTTTATCATATTATAATATATAAGGTGTAAAATAATATGATATCCTAAATTAAAGTACATTAGATCCACTTTATTACATTAAACCACTGGTTTAATGTAACGACTGGTTTTAACTCAGCTTTAACCTCAAATGTTTGTATTTCATCTTTTCCTTGTTGCTATGTGGAACACACTTTCACATGATCCTTTCCTGTGGAGCAGAATGAATGCGGTGCAGTCTGTGGACATCCAAGAGCTTGTGGGGGTCGTCAGTCAGCTGCCCGACCTGCACCAAAAGGGAATGACAACTGCAGGAGAGCCAGCAGTGACAGCAGCAGCAGTGGTGACACTGCAGCAATGAAGGTGGGCAAAGAGTCGGGGGATCAGCTGAATCAGCTGCCCAGCTGAGGTTGTTTCTGGTTCTGTCCAAATTGTCTGCTTGTCGCCTTGAAAATGTTTTTTTTGGGAGAAAACAAATTTGACTTCCCAGGTAAATCTAAATCAACAGGTCCTCCGTTGATTATCTACAGAGGGTGTAAGTGGCTAGTAATATAATTTCAAAGCAAACAATAAAGAATATGATTGTTGATTTTATATAAGTGTTGCTCTCATAAAAGCCTAAGTTGTTCAAACATTCAATAATGATGCAAGTCATATAATAAGATTTTATAAGGAGTCCATTTGTCATCATAAAACACTATAACCTACATCTGTAAATCACTATTCTTATTTTCATTAAGTCAAGATTACTTTTCCATTGCTGAAAAGTAACCTTACAGGCAGAAACACCTCTCATTCCCTGACTCTGAGCTCTCTCCTATAAACTATGTGATAAAATCTAAACTTGAAATTCTCTCCAGTACATTATACACTTAGATGTGTATTAGGTTTGGCCCAGCCCAGTTCTGCTGTCAACATCGTCAACAGAACATGGTGTTAACTGGCATCTTACATCAGTGCAGACTATAGATGCCGTAATGTTGTACAGCATTTAGTTTTACACAATTTTATTGACGCTCTCTCGTGTTTATATGATATATACTCACAAAAGAGCTTCCTTCAATCCTCCACCCAGCCACCACCACTTCTCGTCCTCTTCATCCCCCTCATGGGAGGTAACAGCTGTGGTGTCACCCCTGAGTCACGTGACATGGGCAGGTGGGAGAAACCTATGTGGGACAGCCATCCCCCCTTTCTTCCCTCCTAGTCTCCTCAAACACCAAACCTCTCCTTTCAAGGGTGTGGCCATTTTGCACTGGTGGAATGTGCTCTGTGTTTGTAACTCACACTGTATGTCTGATCTCTCACATTGACGAGATTCCGGAGACAAAGATGCCTCTTGCTCAAATCCCTGCTTATAGCTGCTGTGTCACTGTCTCTCTCCAGGGAATGTCAGCTACCGTACTAGAGAGAGTGTCTTGTTATGAATGGCACACCCATGATCTCCACCCTTATAAATCAGTTCTAAAGATGTACGGTATCTGTGAGTTTCTGTCACTTTCTCATGGCAACAGATATTCAGCAGGACATCTTCTGTAATACTGATGAGAGCCTTTAACTAATAGATTTGGGTACTGCCCCCCAGTGGATAGCTGCTACATTGTTAAAGTACAAAATATAATAGAAAGGAAGGAATGCCAGACCACATGCATGTGTGATGAACCTCCTTGGAAAAATATTTATATTCAATATCGTAATTGAGAATAACTTAACAAGTCACACAAGTTTAACCAGTTTAAATTTGCGATAAAACATGAAATAAATGTACAAACCCATGATAGTGTAAGGCTATCTAACACTATGGCTTCTTTAGAGTATGTGTCATTATCGAAATGATGGCTTATTGTCTGTGAAAATTATCCACATCATGGTTATGAACGTTTATTCAGCTGGTGGGAATTTATAAAGCTAAGCGAACCATGGTTTGATTCCATGGTTATCCTGTGTGCAGGTACTTTGGTGTCCTCCCACCATCCAAGCAATGCATGTTAAGTTAGTTGGGGATACTAATATGTAGCTGTGAATGATGAGGCATGGTTGTCAGCCCTACAACAGACTGATGACCTGTCCAGGGTGTACCTCGCCTCCCACTCAATGACAGCTAGGGTAGGCTCCAGCAGCCCCTGCAACCCTTCCGCAATATATAAAGTGTTTTCACTTTCAAAACAGGAATGCAAACATGGTCATTAACACATTTTTAAAAAACAAATTTCAGTATGGTGCACCTGGAGACTGACAAGTTAAATAAGACAGACAAAATATAGCATTAAGCAGTGACACGTAGCCTGTATTTTATCATAACCTTTATCATTATAGTGACTTTTCCAGAAACAGAAAAATATCAATATGATGCAAGAACACACTATGGACTAATACAATAAATAAACAAAGGATGCTATTTTCTTTTAAAAATTTGAAACAGTAGGAAATGTTTTAGGATGTTAGGCAATCTTTGTTTTGTTTTTTACATTTACTGGACTTTAGTGTGAATTTTGTTGGCAGATTATATTACATTATTAGGCATAGCATTAGAGTAAACTGAGTACATGATTTTTTTTATATTATCAGCTATTTACATATTTATGTGTAGGAAAACGTGTTATTCATTTATAGGTCACGCTTGTAGTTGGAACGTGATAATCTGGATCAGTTTCTGGGGACTGTATTTCTAGACGGACAGAGTGGTGCGAGAAGTTATCAGCTATCCAACAAAAATATTGCTTTTAAATGCTAAACCGCAGTTTACAGTTGTAATAAATAGTGAAAATAAGATAAATCAAAAGTAGTTTTACTTGTAGACACAAGTGTCGGCCTGATATCAACGCAGCGAGCTTCTGTTTGTCACGGGATGGAGGTGGAGGACGTTGCGCTGTTTTACTCTCGCTGACTTTATTTAGCAAAGCGGCCATAACAAAGGTTAGTATCTATAACTAAATCCCTACTCGATTTATCATTTAGAGGTATTATTATTAAATACTTAAGAGCTTGAAGCGCATTAGCAGTAAACGTATTAATACTGAAAACACATGCCACTGCATTAAGTTCTTTACGATGCAGTTTTATTATAAATATTTATAGCTGCCTATTCGCAGGTGGCCATACTTCTACTACTGTTTACACTATACCCTCTATACTCTTTTTAGACAATGTTACTAACATCTGGTCGCCTGTCCAAAGTGCTGCAGCTCACCCTGGCGGTCATCAAACCAGATGCTGTGGCTCATCCTGTGATGTTAGAGGTCAGTTCGCCTTAGCAATAAATATATTCAGGCCACCAGTGTTTTATGGAACTAAATGAAGTTCAGTGGTTTCCTCCTTCATTGTGATTGCCTTTATGCACTGATATTTCCCAGGAGTCCCTGGATAGTTTTACAATATTATGATCTAACTTTTGATAGACAGACAAAGTGCCAAACATTGTACACCAAATCATAGAGCCCTCACTGTGATTCAGTGATTTGAAATAATGTTGACAGACTTTTTAGTCTTTTAGTCTTTTTTGCTTGAGTGTGTAAAAATGTGCTTTTACAAAACGCAAAACTTTTATTTGTACATAAGTGGACAAATTCTGTTTGTCGGTTTTATTGCATTTTGGAAAAAGTAGCACACACACATTTTCAGGAAATAGATTTATGATTTTTGAGAATGCAACACAACACAACAATGTTGTCTTTATGTGGTCTTCGACAGTTTTGTCACATTTGTTGTTTAAAAACTGTTACCTTTAATATTATAGCTGTATAATGATGGTTATGGTTTTATTGTCATCACATTTTGATTTCCTTATCGAGTGTTTCTAATATTTCCAGTGATTAGCCTCTTCTTTGACATCATTTAGTTTGCTCTACTCTCATATTTTTTCATTCAAACAATAAATAAGCTTAAGTATCATCTCTCTGGCAGCTGGCATGTCAATGTGCTTCCCCTGTTTGCATTTCTTTAGTAGATATACATCTGTGTACTAAACCATTATTCTTATCTGCGTGACACAAGCAGGTTGTATGATTATGTTTTTCTTTCAGGCTCTTCATCGGAAAATCCTGGACAATAACTTTGTCATTGTTAGATGCAAAGATCTTGTGTGGAGGAGAAAGGACTCTGAGAGATTTTACGCTGAACATTCAGGTGCGACTACAACTCTTTTTAGTTCAAATGTGGTAAACTCTGTAGATTCGACCGAGGTGATTCCGCGTGACTCAATAAATGAGTCATCAGCCTGATTTAGCAGCGTGGGTCGGTTAAATGATTCATCCCTCACTGCCGATGTTCTAGCTGTAACGTTTGGGCCAGTAACAGTTTGTAACAGTTAATTTGCATCTTAGGGCGATTCTTCTATCAAAGACTTGTTGAGTTCATGTCAAGGTAAGCCTCACTTTACATGGATAGCATATATATATATGTACATATCCCAGGTCACAGGACTGTTGGTTAATTGCATGTGTAAAACTAGTTAAAAACAAACAGTTCTCTAAACCGAATAGCAATTCCCATTGGAGTGAATAGACACAGTATAGAGAAGAGAATTTGTAGGAAAACATAATTTTTGGTTTTATGTTAAAGCATAAACTCAAAGGTAGGCACAGAGTAAACACAGCAGTATTCATTTATGATTCGTGACTTGATTATTTTCCTACAGTGGATCTTTGCGCGCATACATTTTAGCCAGGGAGGATGCCATACATCACTGGAGAGAACTGATGGGACCCACCAAAGTTTTCAGGGCCAGATTCACCTCCCCTTCCTCCATCAGGGCCCAGTTCGGACTCACAGATACACGAAACACAACTCATGGCTCAGGTAGGAAATGGTACTCAGTGCTTCGTATTTATATCCCATCCATTGTTACGTGGTCTCTCACATTAAGTTTCTTAAGGGTTAACTTTGGCATAAATTACTTTAACTATAATCTGTTAGGTTTTTAACGCAATTTCCCAAGAGGCAGACGTTTTTGCCCCAAATGATTCAAGAGAGTAGTACATTTCTTTCACAGTGTTCCTGTGATGTATTAGAAGCAATACAATTTAAAAATAAACTTGAATAGTTTCTTGAAAACTATATAAAGCATGTACAGTACACTAGAAATTTTAAATGAGCAGCTCACTGCTGATTAATGTGAGGGAGATTTAGGTTGAAAGAGAAAACGTGGTGTTTTCTGCTGGTGCGTTTTTAAACATTATACTTTTACCTTTTCTACAGATTCTGTGGAGTCAGCACAAAGAGAAATCAATTTTTTCTTCCCAGAATTCCATGTGGAGGAGTGGATGGAGATGGAGGAGCCATTATTCAGATCAGGACAGATACATTATGACCATCAAAAACAAATCCACACTCTTTCAGTACATAGCTGACAACTGAACCGCTCCCCCAGTCACTCATTAATAACATACAGTAAGATAAAAGACACGTGCAGTAAGACGCTACGTATCATACAGTATATCAGAAAAGTGCATGTTTACTGTTCACCTCAGTTCCTCAGAGTGCCAGTATGGTCATTCCATGTTTGTGGTATCAACAGTGATCGCGCTTCTGTGCAATTTGACGTTATTTAAAATAAGAACTGTAAATGCTTTTGTTTGATTTATTGTTATTAGATGAGGAGGCAGCACTTTACAACATTAATTAATATTACTTTATTCATTAATAAACATGAACTAACAGGTAAAGAATGTGAACTAATGCATCTACTAACCGTTTACTAATTATATTTATGTTTAGTTAAAAAAGGTTTTAATTTATACATACATTATAACAACCCTAATTAGCCTTAATTGATGTAGTAATAACTATAAATTAATAGATAATTGACAATACACTAAATCATAGTAAGTATCAGTTCACAGATGTCTCTTGTTGAAATGTATTTAGGGCTTACATTTTATTTCAGGTTTTAAGTAACATTAACAAACGGTTAATAAATACAAGATTTGCCCACTTACTTCTTCATGATTATATGTATGACCTATTTTTGGTTTTGTTTACATATACACTTATATTTTTGCAAGGTCCTAAACCTTGCTATGTAAAGTGCCCTGGAATGACTTTCCTTTTGATTTGGCGCTATGTAAATAAAGATGAATTAAATTGAATTGAATTAAGGGACAAGAACAGTGGACACACCTTTCTTCATGTAGACTTTTATTTATTCACTCAGCTTCATGGGGATGTTAAACTGTTCAGTTCAATAACAAAATCCTTTAAGTAACACTTTAATAATGCCCAGTAGAGTGATAAGTCTTAGCTGACTGTAAATGACATTAATTAAGGCTCTTTGTGACCCATATTGTAAAGGTTTATAAAGAACATTTTTTGACATTAAATGAATGTGTATAATATGTATATTAATGTATAAATGAAGGCCTTTGTTAACATAAATAACATTAGTAAGCGGTTAGTAGATGCATTAGTTAACCTTACTTACCTTATTGTAAAGCAATAACAACGCATGCCTAATGTCTTGTTGTGAAACTTGTTGCATGTCAAGCCCCCCGTTTCCTGTCTAAATCCACTGTTAACTATGAATAATAGCTAAAAAGGCCAAAAAGTAATATTGATAAAACACACACACACACACACACACACACAAAGGACTAGGAAAGAAATTCTGTATTGTTTAAAACAACACAAAGCAATAAGACACTTTTTACATCTTTTTATCACAAACCCTGTCCAGGCTTCACTGTTAATAGTGCAATTGTCACCGTTTCCTGAGCCATACAGATTGTAGCACAGCAGCAACCACATGGTACATATGAATGTATCGGAGATATTGAATAGTTAAATCGTTTTCGTATGAATATCTACTAATACAAACGAATGCCATTGTAATAGCTTTACACATATCTGTCCTCAAATGAAAAGAAAACGGGTCAAAATGTCATTGTGACACTGGAAATGAGCTAAGAAATGTTTCCTCTTCTCCGCTGTGACATACTATGAATTATTCATTTATTGTGGTCTGACTCTGTGTGTAATGTTTGTACTTTGGCTGCTCAACCTATATGTCTCTGCACAGTACAGTGAAACAGAATTACGTTTGACAGTATTAAGTACTATACAGATTCCTAACAAAATGAAAAAGTCTCTGAGGAACATCACACTTTTCTTTCTGACCTTTTTAAAGTTGTGTCCACAAAAATAGGTTTAGCTCATTTCTTCCACAGCGGTCATGGTTTTTCTTTGGCTTCCAGTCCACTCTGCACTCAGGTGTTTTGTGTGGCCACCTGTTTGAGATTTTCCACAGGTTTCATAACCTCATATGTTGTGAGGGATTTCTTCACCTTCCCGTTCTTGTCCACTTGATGAATACTCTGTGTCACCGTGATGGTCACCTGCTTGGTCGACATCCGATTGTCTTGCCATTTTGTCTATTGATGGTTAAAAATAAAAGAGGGAATGTTGTAACTTTTGGTTTTATTGCAGATACATGTGTTGTACAGGTATTTTTTAAATTTATAACAGCAGTCCAACAGCTAAATTTACTGTAAACATATCTGAGAAATTACTTACAATTTCTTCGGTGTGTAAAACACTCCGGCGCTGCACGGTGGTGCCTAAAGCTTCGTCTTTGGGTGAAGAGGGCAGTATTGCAGAGGGGCTGCTGGGCTTCACATTGTTCAGACTGGCTTCAGACATGGCGGAGCAGACCTTCAGGTATGCCTGCGCTGGAGGAGGGAGACCGTCTTCAAAGAAATCTGGCACTGAAACAAAACAACACTCGAGACTGTCACTGAGATCTGTCCTGATCTAAACCATCACGACTCTTGCTGTTGAATTGGAGCTACCAAATCTTGATATCTACCTATGCCCCTAATAATAATAACAGTGTGAATTTGAAGTGGACATGCATCTCAAATGGCAGTTGCACGGGCACTTGAGCATAGACGGTTTTACATTTACATTAAATATACAGTCATGTGAAAAAGTGCTTGCCCTCTTCCTGATGAAAAAAAAAACTGTATGAATATATTTCTCACACTTACATGATGGGGATAAAGGTCCAAGTCCAAGCCTGTCTCACCCTATGTGGAAAAACTGATGTTTATATTTCCTCATTTAAAACCGTGTGAGTTGCTGGCACCAAATTAAAATCATAATGTTTAACTAAACTTTTCACTAAATGTGCATTTACAACATGGCTCCTCTGCCTGCATTTAATAACAGCTGTATGTGTTGCCATGAGAGACAATTCCTGTTTGAGCAGCAGCTTTTGATGCACCCTATTATGCCAATTTACTGATTCATCTCCTCCTGGCTTCAAAGACATGTCCCCAACACCAACAGTAAAGCACAAAAGACATCGGCATTTTAGGTTTTAGTCTGAAATATAATAATTAAGCTTTTCATTTCACTAACTCATCTTTATTGTGTTTTAGATCATTATGATCAATAAAATATAAAAGACAACAAGGTTTAGTATGGTGTGAAAAACGAATCTAGCAATCAATGAACAACCCAATGAACATACTGTACCAACATGACACTCGGCTGTAAATATGAGAGGTGCTGCTTCCTGTTTATAAAAGGGAAATCTAGGTCACTATCAAAATCTTCTTCTTTCAGCTGCTTCCTTTAGGGGTCGCAACATCTGCCTCCATCTCACTCCATCCCTAGCAGCTTGCCCTGTGTCACCCACTTTCTGCACATCTTCTTTTCCTTCTGCCTTGCATCTCATCAAAATTTGATCTTCACAGTCCAGCTTTCAAGTGTGTTATCCCTAAAATAACTGCATTTTTAAGACCTTAGCAGAAGGTTTGTTCATGCTCTCCACACACAGTAATTATTGTACTGTGTGAACAAATGCAGAACAATCAGTACATGGCTGACATATAAATATCATACAAAGAGAACAGCACGGAACAGTCCAGGAGATCACGAGAAACTGCAGAGTAATGTTAGAGTGGCTAATATCAATGTTCATGAGTCAACAATCAGGAGGGCACCGCACAACGGCAGCTAGAAGAGAAGAGTGCAAATATACCCTGTTCTGTGTGGGAAATTAATGGAGGACTAATTTGAGCAACTATAAATGTATTATCCACTTTGTTCAGCAGTTAAATTACTGCCTGTTCCTGTTAAAAGCTCAATTAAGTATTCATTCACGCATGCAGTCAACCGTTATTCATTCTCTCACCAGGGCTGATGGTTTTCTCAGAAGTGAAGCCAGCCTCCGAGTTCTCAGAGGGGATGCTCTGGATGGACGACAGGGGGATATCAGTGTCAGTGCTGGTCAGCCACGTGGACTCCGTCTCTTTAGTCCAACTCTCCAGGTAGCGTGGCTCCAGGGCATCGGTCCTGCTCCCCCCACAACCCATGTCTCTGCCCCAGGCCTCTTTTTACTTCCTCAGACTTCTTCAGAGAGAAACACAAGAACAGATTTACCCTGGATTTCAACTTAATCGGGATATTGACGATGAAATCTTCGTCTTATTACAAATGTCTATGATTAAATCAACACTACAACTAAGACAAATAACAGAATGAAAGTCGTCATAGTTCCAGATTGTCAGGTGTGCAGACCGTAATAATCAGTTTTAACCAGATATCCTCTTGTATGAACACAAACACGTGATACTTACAGCAAAGCACACAGCTGTGGAGGAGAGCAAAAGCTGTCATCTGAGTGGTGATTAATCTTCAGTCGCTGCTACTGTGGAGCTCTCAGCGTAAACCAATCTGTGTTTACATTCCTCTATGAGCGTCTGAAGACCACATCTTCTGACTGGCAATCAGGTCAAGACAACGTTGCAGGAGTTCTGGAAACAAGCAGTTACCTGTAAGAATGGAAACGAGTCATTTTGATGAAGCACATTGTCTTTGGCAGTTTTAGTGTATACTATATAAACTGCTTTAAAATCATTCTTCCACCACCATTAACCACCTGTTTATGTAGTTTATGTTGCCATGTACTGCTGTTACATCCTGTGCATGGTTTCCTGTTGTAGTCCATGTATTCTACTTCCAATTGTGGATCTGTATATCTAATGAGAATCAGTTAACCTTAGAGATAACGACTGCAGCATAACTAGTGTCTGATCAATGCTGTGTACCGGCTATTGAGCCTGGCTTTTCCTTACAGTACTTAGTTGGGTCTAAATCTTACTGTTACACCGAGAGGCCTGCTGTAAATCGTTTGCATTCCCAAGTCAATTAGACTCCAAGAAGAAGCCAAATCAGCATCCCTGACTCTACAGGCTGTAACCTCCAGCGTAAAGGTGGAAAAAACACACTATGGGTGTGTTTCCCATCAGATTCCTGTATCTCTCGCACCACAGTGATGACTACAGGCCATATAAAAAATACCACTGACGGCGTTTAACGGATTAGACATGAAAACGCTGGAAGACATGACACAGGCGGTACCGACGCCGTTTCTCATACAACGCAGCCAAATCGAACGCTGCCCAGTACAACAGAAGGAGGCTTACTGGTGCTGGAGCGCGTCCGCGTCCGCGTCCGTCCCGACCCAAAGCGTCTGCGCGTCGTGCGCCGCACAGACCTGCAACATACTGTCCACGCGGACACTCCCCCGCACGGCCACGCACTGCGCCTCCGTGCCCAGCAAGCAGCTCGGCTCGCTTTCCATTCAGCCTTTTACCACACGCATCTGCCTCTGAATTCAGATGAACGCAGAGCTGTTTCCGCTGTTGCCAGGTAGACTTGGATAACATGCGCTGCGCTGAATGGTACGTGGGTGTATAAACAAGTACAAGGACAACAGCAGATGTGATTTTGAAGAAAAGTAGAACCTTTCCTACTAACAGGATGTTCACTCTCTGCCCACAAGAGGACAGTCATGCCTCACCCCTGTGCATCCAGGCACATACCTTACAAAGTGGTTATACCCACCAAGATGAAGGGATTAAACATTCAAAAGAGGGACTGTCTCAGCAGACACATGATCATGTCTGCTGAGACATGATCATGTGTCATGATCATGTGAAAAAAATGCACTCATGTGAGTGCATTTTTTTCAGGCAAACCTTTAGAGGATGATTAATCCACTTTATTATGATTGAATACTTTATTACAAAGAAATGTGACTTCTGCATTTGACCCATCCACCTTGTGGGGAGCAGGCAGCCCCAGGCCAGCGCTGTGGGTCTCGCTCAGGGACACAGCTGGTATGGGGGACGGACTGGGTGCCGGAGCTGGGAATCGATCCTGCTATCTCTGCATCTCAGCCCTCTGCCTTAACCACTGAGCCGCCAGCATTTAACCAGCACATGTAAACGCACATCAATCGTGGTCTTCCTGCTGGGATTTACAGTTCACTGTTTCCTCACCCTGCACTTCATTGATTACTGGTGTAACTGCCCACTTGGTAACTAACCGCACATTCATCAAAGTTATTGGCTTTAGATAATTGATTTCCACAAAGTGCTGATGGATTTTTCCTACACTGATGTGACTACTCTTCATGGAGCTGCTTTGAATGACAGGTCACCACGTGTAAATCAAAGTGTTTCTTATCTTCATAGACGGTGAATTCTGGTTCACCAGGAGGAGTTACCAAAAAAGACTAAATCGCCCATTGAATACATGTGCAGTCATTATTTTGTGCAGGTCTGCCGAGTCTGAGCTGAATCAAATCCTTGTGACTTCCTGAGCTCAGCCCTCTTCTCATTCCCTCGTCACCCAGCTAATGAATCTCACATCCTGTGGACAGACTGGTCAATATGAGGCTGGACAGCTTTGATTTGTATGTCCTGCCCCTCTGTCCTATTGGACTACTGGTCAATAGGCCTATCGTCCCGTTACCCTGGCGATTAATGTGGTGCGCTGCCAAATGCTATACTGGACTAAATCATGGATGGGCTGTCCATGGGTTTAGCTGCAAACAGTCACGCATGTGTTCACGGACACTGCAAAAGAAGATGCAAGTAAGTATGAAGCAGATGCACAAGTTAAGTGGTGGCCTCCTCAACTAAGACTGGCTGACTCCTAAAGACTCTCATGGAGCCTAATCAGGCCTTTCAGGTACAGTGGGGGATAAGGTGGGTTTATACATACATATACTATACGATTTTTTCTTTTTGTTAATATTTCACAATATTTTAATCACCATAAATGTCATTTCTAGACAACATGGCTGATTTAAGCATTCCAGGAGCTAAACAGATTTGATTAAACAGGATTTATTTTTATTTTTACATCTTTGGTATTATAAAAAAAAAAAACTCACTCTGTCCCAATTTCTTTCTCAAGAGCAATTTTATATCAGAAATATTTGCTTTTAAGCTCAGGATGAGAAACATGCTACCATATTAACCTTCTATTTATATACAGTGTGCGTGTGCGTGTGCGTGTGTGTGTGTGTGCACGTGTTAGTCCAAACTCAGTGCTCCATCTGGTCTCCGCATTCATCCCCAGTTGCTCCAAAAAAAACAGCTGGTCAAGGTTGATAGTGAATAATATACACTCTCTATTGATTTGCAAAGTTTTGCAAAAGGGAAAAGCTCTTTTCTGGCTCAGAATGAGCAAATGTGCAGCAGCAAAGCAGCCAAATCCAAACTTTCAGTGGGATTTCTGTGAGACAGCCAGTGGGTTACAGCACTGGAAAACTAATTAGGATGCTTTGCACTTGGAAATGGGAGCAGTTGGCCCCAGTCATATATGATCACTGGTTTTTCTACTGAATATGCCCTGTTTATGTTCAGCCTATGTTATAATCGTGTTCTTCTTATGGACCATAACTATTGATGTTTTGTATGCATCATCTGCAAACAACTGCATTATATTGTGTAAATGAAATAAAATGTGTTGCCATTACTACAGTGCTTTGTATACTTCAGAGGAAAAATAACAACAAAACAGATAAAAAAAGTTACTTCCTTAGTGGTGATGTACATCTGAAAAGTGACACTGAGCAAATTTTGCTGAGATATTTTTGTGTCTACTTTCTTTCAGCAAACTGTTGATATTGGAGCTGCCAGCGGGACAATGAACAGCTTATCTAGATTGAGCTTTGCTTGGAGGTTGTGGTTTAGTGGCATCAATCACGTCCCGGGGTCATTTTCTGGCAGAGACACATCTCCTCTCCTCAGACTGGCAGCAGGCAATCACCCCCTCGCACATGGAGCCGTGCCAGAGATCTCTCCAGAGGTTGTGTTCTTTCAATCCATCATGGTTGGAGCCAACATGACACCATTTCATTAGTGTAAAGTGCTCCAGTGGAGAGGCACTGTCACTGCCCCAAATAAGCAAGCTGGATTAAGACAATAGTAAAATGACATGCGGAGCAATTTATTGCTCTTAAATGTTTTTATTTTGGTGAACAAGAAGCTGAGAAACGTTGTTTTTATATTGTTGTATACTGACATTATGTTTCTTGCAGAAAGCAGATTGAAACGCTGTAACCTCTTTTAAGCAGTTTTTGTGGCACATTTCATTAAATATAGCAGTATTAATTAACCAATGAGCTTGCTGCTATATATTTTGTGGGATGTCATTAGAACTCATCGCTAATGGAAACTAGAACAGGAAACTGCAAAGCACAGCACCATTACGTAGAAATAGCTTACTTCCTGTTAAAGAGCCTTCATTTTGGAATATATTTATTATATTTTCTGTTTTTATTACTTTGAAAATCATAATTTCCAACAACCAACCAAGTGTGTGTCAAAATCTGTGCAGCACTGAAAGTCAAGTTTGACCTAAAAATGATTAATATTACCATCATAATAAATCCAGTTCTTCATGACTGATTTATTTAATTTCCCTTATTTCATTATCATTGGAAGTGCTAAAATCGATATTTAGCCGCTGCTTTTGCCTCAATTGATATTTCCGCCTCTTAAATTCGGGTGGAGGCTGGGCTATAAATGCAGCCTTTGCACTTTATGTGCTTCATTCGCTTTATTCTGTTAAACACACAACTCTAATCCTATCAAACGCGAGGAATATTCCAGAAACAGCATTAGTAGGGGCTTATAAAGCGAGAGAGTGGAGCATTAGTATTCATTGAATCTCTTGGCACAAACTCTTCGTTTTAGGGAAATTATCTTGAGAAGCTCTGATGGAGCATACATAAAAATTTAACTATGAGCAATCATAAACTGCTA
This sequence comes from Microctenopoma stevenorrisi, assembly GCA_032270685.1. Taxonomy (NCBI): domain Eukaryota; kingdom Metazoa; phylum Chordata; class Actinopteri; order Anabantiformes; family Anabantidae; genus Microctenopoma; species Microctenopoma stevenorrisi. The sequence goes on from JAUMTR010000016.1 coordinate 8,048,949, forward strand.
AATGTTGAAGATGTGTGAATGTGTAAATGAACAGACTGTGGGCTTCACATTTCTCAGTTAAGATGCCAGTTAAATAAATAAAGTAGTGTCGTAGTTAAGATTAAGTGGTTGATGACGATATTTCACTTTAAACTGAAAACAGCTTTATAACTTTATTAATTTAGTCAATTAAGACTCTCACTGTTGAGACATTTGAGTATATAGTCTAGTATATGTTCTATTTATATAACGTTTTGCTTATTTTCTATGCCTGTTTGATTAAGATGGAGCCACGTTGCCTTGTCTCTCTGTGTCCCTGTACAGTATGCAGACAGGACGATAAAGTTTACGTTGACTTGACTTTGTTTAAGATGGTGGATGGACGTATGGGTATTTTCCACTTAAAGTCACTACCTGAACTTACAATACAATACAACTCTTAACCAACTCCTGCGTGTGTCACACAGAATCAGTGCAAAATGCGTTGTTAGGGAACAGGTAAAAAAACAGATAGATTTTTATTCTATGCCGCTTATTCACTGTAATAGGAACAGTGAATATCCACAGCTTATATCCTGATTTATGTTTCTTACAACCAAAACTGACAGGACGGAAACAAATTACATGTGAAACAAATTCTAGGAAAATAAAGACAAATTATTAATACCAGTGAAAAAGAAATACCATAATCATATTTGAGCATGTACTTTCACTTTACAACCTAAATAAATAAATTATTTTTCCATCTTTTTCGAAAGAAAAACAAAATAATAAAGGGTGTAAAGAAGGAATAGGCATTGGGCTTGTGAAGTATGAGAGAAAGCTCATGTTTCCTGTTATCATGAAACTGTCAGAAATTATTTAAAGTCCAAGCCATTGCTCAGATTCATTGCTTTTATGCCTCCGACTGTAAAGTAAATCAATCCTGCTGAGGAGTGAAGGCATTATAAGGTGTTTCTGGGGGCAGAAAAGAGACAATGACAACAACTGACAACATTTTGAATTATTCAAATTCACAATGTATGTGTATAATTTAAGATGGATTATTTCAGGTGTTGTATTGCCATAGATGCGGTATGTCATATGCCATGTGGTGTAGGCTAAACAGGGCCAATGGACAAGGTGGGAGACTGTAGAAAAGCTAAAGACCAGCTGAATGGACATGTGGATGACAGAAGCTGGTAGGATAAGTTTCCTCATTCGAGCTACATATAGTGTCCTCCCTACCCCTCAAAACCTCAACCTGTTCTTTCGGGTAGGGGACTCAAGACAACACAAGTTCTCCCCGAAGACCAGATCAAATGCTGGCAAATGCTGATGGACGTAGGCCAACGACTCACCGTCCCACCAGGATTGCAGTCACCAACCAGTGGCTTGACCTGGTCTTGTGGTCAAGAACAGAGTGCAAGTTATACTTTGTTGAGCTCCCCAAAGATGCAGTGCTGGAAGTTATACCCATACCCCACGTCATGCCATTAAGGAAAAATCTTCATCAGGTGTAAGCTTGGCTGAGTTAAGAGGACATCCCTGCCTTGCATAGTCTGCAGGCGCTGTGGATATTAAACAAATAATTGTGTGTGTTTAAAATCAACATGCTCCTTTGAGTTAAAACACTAAAAGCAACATTTATAATGACATTCTGGATGCCGCACTGGTATAAAGACAGTAAATAAGTACAAACTAGAGCTAAGTCTTCAGTCTGCACTCTGATTGAGCCGACTGTCACCATGACTGTTCAGAATCAACATTTATCGGATGTGACTGCAGTGTGAACTTTCCGCAGCTATCACCATCTTATTAAGTGACTTTGTTAGTCACTTTGGCAGCTACTGCTGCTGATTCATGTCTCTCTCTGCAGAGCAGTTTGCACCTGCTGACAAAATCACGCATCACACATCAGTTCAATGTCAAATACAGCTAATAACTTTGATCATTATTCTAATTGCAGGTGATGAGAATTGACCTGATGCTGGTATATAGTTAGCAGCTGTGAGGAATTGCACCCTATGTACTTTACTTTGCTTGGCAGACACTTTTATCCAAAGCAACTTAGCTGGGTTTCTGGCTCAAGGACACACCTGGTAGGTAATGGACCATAAGTCAGGCAGGGTTTCAAACCTGCGACTTTCTGCATCCCAGTCTGACGTTTAACCGATTGAGCTACCAGGCCGATGTAGAAATAATGACACTATATACTATATTTCTTATTATGTTGAGTAATTTTTTGTATTAATCGAACCAAAAATGTGGCGCTAAAAGAAAAGGTAAGGGATTATCGACGTTTATTCTCCTCTACCTCATAGGTGAACGTTGCCCCTGCTGCTCATTCAGCACCACAGAGGAGTGGACAGCTCTAAGTAGAGAGAGAGCGAGGGAGAGGACCAGTGGCTTAATAACATAACATAACCATATACAATCATAAGAGGGCAATCTAAGATATTTCCTGTTGAATCATAGCAAAGTCATATTTTCATTAAGGATGCAAACAGGTGTGATCAGATGAACCAGACACTAATTTTGATCTTGATAGATTGTCTACTCTTAAGAAGACTTTTATAGTTAGACAACAAGATAATACCTGTTTTACACAACAAGGTAATTAATTTGTGAGCTCAAAATAATAGCTCGTTCATGTACCTGTTGAACTATACACAGAATGATCCCTGATGTTCCTGGCACAGTTTCTATTTCTGTGCTGCGGTTGCACTTTCAGTCTTTACAGAACAATCAGAGAGATGAGGAGGACAGTGACTGAACAACGCATGAGCTGGAAAGATGGATGATCTGCCAAGGCTGATGATCTGATAAGTGTGCGTGTGAAACAGCAGAAAGAAAGAACTCAGCTGTCCATCATACTTCTAAGACCAGGGAACGGCTTCAGTTCGGGGGTGTGAACATATCTGCGACTTAATCCAACTTTGTGAACATCTGAAGCTGGATTGAGTCGTAGGACTGTGTTGGTGGGAACCTAAGGGTGTTTTCACACCTCACTGGTTGAGTTTGAAATCTCATTTTCCCCTAAGTTCAGCTTATTTTCACTCTGAGAAAAAGACGAGCAAAAACACTCACCTGATAGTTTGCCCAACAACACTGAGCCCCAGATATTTCAGCTGATGAGATATCTCTTTCACACTTATTTCACTAATAGCTTTGACAAATCTTGGACAATATGTTTCAAGACCACTTGGTGGCAACAGTGTGTCATCTTGTTATCGGGTGACTTTAAGCAAATACAATTAGATAAAGGTGCTGTATCAAACAACACACATTAGCAGAATGTATTTTGCTGCACCTCCTCTCCTGTCACTAAGGATTTAACTATTTAACTACAGCAACGATTCAGAAAACTCTGGAGTGATCAGGATCAGTCATTATAAGTGATTTTTAATATTCCCACTCTAGCAGAAAAGTCTGAATTAGATTGTGCAATTTGGCCAGACACCACCATTTCTTCTGCTCTTCCTGAAGCCTTAAAGAAATTCTTACACGTATATTTTTAAGTGTTTGGCCAAAGTTTTAATCATTTTCCAATTTTATTCCAGTGAATTCCAGAAAGGGAATTTTCCTATGCTGCTTTTGGAATCAGTTTACTGTGTAGCAATAGCAGTGATTCTACAGTGTGGCTTTCTTTTCCTGCTGGTTTATTTCCAACATTTCTGTGTGATTTGTGTTTTCTAATAATATTGAAGCATTACACCGGGTTCGAGCTTGCTCTGATTTTAAGAGTGAAGCAAAGTAAATCAACATTAGAGTTCAAAGTAAACAAACTAAACTTTTTTAAAACTGGGGTAAAGTTGATGAAAAGGACAAAACTAGAGGAACTAGAGGAAAGTATTGTTGCTACAGAAAAAACATTTTCAACATCCACTATGAGAGAATTTTATAATTATTCTTTAATCCATGTCTGTACAACTCTAGTTTACACTGAGAACATCTTCAGACTCAAACAAACAACATGCTGTGGATAATTAAGGGCCTGTGCATAAAAATAATTCAATTAATCTCAGTCTCAGTTTTGCACGCTTTACCTCCTTTAACCTCTCTGAATCTGAATCAGTTTTATTCACACTTCAGTCTATGAAACAGAGTAAATAGTTTCTTTCCATGTTCTCAGACTAACCTCACTGTCAGGTTCTCTGCTATTCAGTCATCTTTATCTAGCTTTTCCAGCTCATCCTCGAGGACACTGAGGGCACCAGTGGAGGAATTCTGTTCCAGCGTCCGGAACGTGCCCAGGAGGGACCGTGTTTGACAGCCACCTTGACATAAGCTTCTCCAGAGAGGCTGAGATTTACTGTTTGATTTCCAGATAACTGGAGCACAGTTACTAGAGTGTCGGCCAATAGAATCTAAAAGTATTCAGAGACTTTCAACTCAGGATGAAGAGGCTTGAGATGCTTCAGAGTGTGCTGAGCTTCCCCTGAGTCTTCACACCCGAACGCTGTCCCCCACCCAGTCAGTCAGAGTTCTACTCCTCTATTGATCGTTTATCAGACAATTTTCCAAGACGTCTTTGAGGCCCATAAAAAGCTCCAAAGGTTTCCCATTTCTCTATATTTAGACTTATATTCTGATGTATCTCATAAACCAAAAGCGATTTAGCATATTTATATAGAGCAGTTGTCAAAATGCATTAATTACAGGTGGAACAAACGCATGTTGCAAGATCAACAAGTACATGTTAAATCTGACCAGTGCTCAAATATTGATATTGCATCTAATTTAAAAAATTTATTTTAAATGGACAAATTTAAGCTTTTCCTTTGCTTGAATAAAAACTGCAATAACTATCTTCAACAATATCAAAATCATCTACAGTACTGTGTATGAAATATCAGTACAGCTAATGAAAAGGCAAACACGTGCCGTAACTAGACCACAGCAAAGTGAAGCAGAGGTTGTGGGACAATGGGTACGATCGAGGAGAGGGTGACATTAAGTAATTTTGCAAACCCCCACTCCAGTTGGCTTCAGTCTCAGTCACCTCATATTTAGAAACTATCTATTGATGATGGTTTCATGGCATTAACACAAATTCAGGAATATCAGATCACACTCCTGTACCTTCGTGGATGGAGCGGCAACTCAGGTTCTTTCTCTCAGCCGGAGTTGCTGTGTGAATAGTTAGGCAGATGAGAGAGAGGAGAGCAACTGATTACAAAAGACCTCGACTCTTTTAAAGTTCACTTGTCTTAGGAGAGATTATAGTGTCTTAGAAGTTGTACTTGTGAATCTAAACTTGTCAGGGGAAATGCCTGTTATTTATTCAAACCCTGTTGCGGGAGATTCTCTTTAGTCAGTCAACGCAATCGGTTTAAACTTAAATCAATTCCCAATCATTTTGATCTATAGCATTCACATCTTTTATTAGCGGTAAAGTACCAATACATTAAGGCTACTACACTAGAGTTTGCACTGTCTTGAGATACAGTTGAAGCTGCGTTGGACAAACTTCATTTTGATATATTGCCAAATAATACCCTTTATTACCAGATGATACAAGAGAGTAAAAATATTGCTAAATGAGAGAACAGGCAGATTTGGGACACTGTGGGAGGAATTTTAAAACATTCTAATTTCTCCAGAGTGTAATAAATGTTTAATTTCTCCTTTAAAATCAGAAGATACTCCCTGGTATCACAGACATGTTCCTTTTATGGTTTAATGAGGTTGCTTTAGATGACTGTGAAGATAATTCACTTTAACAACTTGCTACTATTGATTGTAATGGGGATGAATTATGTCCCGGATATGTGCTGTTTCTTTTTGTCAGGAAAGTCTGCAGCGAACAGCTAAACAGCCTCTGATAACACACAGCACAGAAGCCCACAGTGGAACCCGAGCGACTTCCTCACTACGATTACTGTGACACTCATTCATGTCATATAAAATATGTCTGCCTAAAAAAAAAGTCCAGTTAGTGGTGGTAATGTCACTTTCAGTCACAGTATACATATTGAAATGCATCACGTTGATTTAGAGATATTGGAGTGTGAGAAATGCAGTTACGATCTTTGCACTGAAAAGTGACAAAGCCAACTGGGAAAATATCCATTGACAAATAATCATGCATTGTTTTAAATTCTAAGCCCTTAAATGCCAGTTTTAGCACTTTACTTTACCAGTAAAAAGCACTGCTTGCCACATTTTACTCTTCTCAGTCCACACCCAGTGCACCACTCCCACTAAATGTATTCTCTCTAAATAACAGTAGTCCTCCAGCAGACAGCAGATTCTGTACTGTTCACCCTAACTGTGTTATACATTTCATAGCCTAAATGTCTCTGCTTTGACTTAAAGTCCGGTCAGTGCCACAGATTGAAGGCAAACACAAAGAGGAAAACAAACAAAAAAAAACATTTACTTTATTACATTTGTAATTACAAAATAAAAAAGGCATGTAGTGCACATATCTGAGTGCATAGAGCAGTTAGTAGTAAACTGAATGCTCATCCCACTGCCTCAAAATTGCTGTGTCGAGCACCTGCTTATAAAAGAATAGGGTTTGGGATGTGTATGATATTACTCTTTATTTACCAGGGAAATAATCAGAAGGATGTCATGTTAGTATTATTGTTGTTTTTTTTAATGTAAAGATCATCAGCAGTAAAGTGTACCTGAGCAGTGTGTACTGAAGGAATACACAGATGAATGCCATAAAGTGATTCCTAATGGAGTTTATAAAGCTAAGCGCCTTAGATCTGGTCAGACATTATAGCTATTAGTGACATTTTCTTTAAATGTCACCAATGACACTGATACAACATGGCAGGGTCAGGTGGTCTTTAATGTGTGTCTTTAAAGTGTAAGATTCCACAGCAAAAATCACACCTCTCGTAACTTTAGAACATCAGTGATCCAAGCGGGGTCAAACTAGAAGATCTGGACCATTAGTCAGTGAAGTTCTTACCCAACAGTGGCCACACACTTACACTGTTATTTGTTCATCAGGTTCATCATTTGCCATCTGGCTACTTAAAACCACTGTATGCTTATCACAAAAAAAATTACTTCATAATGTAAAAGAAATGCAAAAAGCACAATCCACAAAGACAAAATAAAATCTCTCATTACCTAATAAATGAGAAAAAGCGCTGACAAAACCTGTATATGTGCATCATCTTATGCATGTGCTGAATGTAAATGAATAAATGTGTGCTTGATACATCATTTAGCATGATACTGTCTATCATCAGAAACCAGACCAATCTTTGTATCATAATAAAAAAAGTGAGATAATACCTGGATTTTTGAATCAGCAGCATGTCAGACAGAGAAGGGACTATAGCCAGTTATTCATCAAATGATATGAGAGACAGCATCGCACTGTAATAATACATCTACTGATGCAAAACGAGTCGTGTCTTTATTGTTTCTGATCTGACTCCACTTACTATCAGAGAAAGAATAACGCAAACTTTCAAGTAAATGTTGAGAAAAGTATTCACATTACTCCTCCCACAGATACTCCGCTGACCTTTTCCAAGGATTACAGGCTTTAGTGCAGTCCAATTTCCCTTAGGTAAAAAGCCCAGATTGTAGAAAGGTCAGTGGGGTACCGTATTTAACTCTAGGACAGAGCGCTTCCAATATTAGACAGAAAAGTCTTTTTGATTATCAGTCAGTACAAATTATGAATTTAAAACTCCATTCTTTTACATATACAACATGCAGGCTAAATAAAAGCTTCACAGCAGGAGACTGTTGCTGACAAGAAAAAGTACTAAAAAACTAAACAAAAAACGTGTTTATTGTGACAGCAGAGATATTTGTTTGCTCATCCCATTCAGACATATGGTGTTTATCGTTTCTAAAACACAACAAGCCAGAGGACATATTGTGTTTGCGCTACAGTGGCTCTCGTGAGTCTGTAGGCTTCGATGTTCACTTGGCCAAACTCACAATCCTCTGTGGAAAAGAGCAGCTTTCAGACCAGAAGACTACAGTTGCAGTCGCACTGTGCTGACAAAACCAAAATATGTAATACATGTATATTTTACTGCTTGAATATGGCTTAACGCTCCTCCTGTTTACAATATCCTTCATAGCTGAAGTGTAATATTACTAAATGATAAATCAACAACATGTCTGAGAACAAGAAAGGCATAGAAAATAAAACATTATTACATTTGTAGATGTCTATAATCTTGCACGATCCAAAGAAGGAGAGGTCGAGGAGATAAGGAGCTTCCTGAAGGGTTAGGTTTTCATGCTACAGTTCAACAGAGAATTATCAGTGATCACAATTATTTACACTTTTAGCTGTAAAAGTGTCATAAAATCTGCTGTGAGCCAGGGGCAGAAAAGAAGGCGACACCAAACCCGTATGGACATCCACAGAGAGCATCAGAGCTGGGACTGAGGGAACTTAGTGTTCTCAGTCTGCTGAAGCAACAAGTCCTACAAATTAAACTGCACATTATGCTGAAAATATACTGTATACATTAAAAACTCTACTCTACTAATCTAAAATAATGAGTCCATCTGTTGCCTTATATTACACACAATTTGAGGTAATATTTTTATTCTCGCCTCTGCTCAAAAAAATCTCTTCTGAAATAGTTCATTTAGACTCCCATCTCTTTATGAGTGAAAATCTATTTTTTTTCTGAAATAAGCAAACAAACAAACAAAAAGACTGTCAACATGACTGATGCTGTTATTTGTCTTGAGGGGACAGTCTCAAATAAACACAAACGTTTTTTCACTAATCATCCAATATGTTTCTTTTTAGCGATTTCTTGACTGTCACAACAGAGAAATGTGACTTGGAGTGCTCATGGTCTGGTAATTACGCCAAACACAAGCTGCATCTGTTATCCACAGGAGGGTCCCACCATCTTTATTCTGTGGCTCTTCTTTGTAATGGATTTCTAAAGCACTGGCCAGAAAGAAAAGGCCACACTTGGTCTTTAAACCTGGAATGAAAGTGTCCATAAATAAATTCAGCTCGTCTGGCTGGAGGCTTGGTGTGATACAAGAGCCAAGAGTGGCCGTTTCCAGTAATGAACAAAGGTGTGGCAGGTGAGCTGGTGCCAAGATGTGTCGGCACATTTGCTGCCATTCTAAAGGTGCTACTCAAACTAAATGCAGAGTCATTTCAGACAGTAGTCTCCAATAATAGCTCACTACAGAGAGAGAAAATGCTACTTTAAACCCTAGAGATTTACCAGGCTGCCTGGAATTATTTTTGTTTTAGCTGTAAAAGTGTCATCTCTGCTTTCAGAAATTAATTTTTTTTCAATTACGCAAATGGTTAAAGATTAAAAAGTTAGTGTTGCCAGGGTTAACTTCGCTGGTCCTCTCAGAAAATTCATAAATCCAAGGACCAAAGAAAAATAGATAAAACATCAAATCTTTATTCAGTTTGTATTTAACTCAGATCTAAGACTAAATCTGCCGATATTATTCATTGAATTTCGCAAGATATAAAATCTGTCAGGACTGCTGTTAAAAACAGAAATAGTAAATTTTGGTGCACTGATAAGTATTCCTAATTTATCTGAAATAAATACAACGAAGTAAAAAAACAAAACAAAGATGACTTTAAAAAGACAGAAACACAATGAACACACGATAAGCAATAGCTCTAGGAGATATTTTACACTGTTTGTTAGACATAATTCACCAATGACATGTTCTATTGCTCTTACTTCATTCACCTTTGATGTGTGAAGAGGATTAATAGTCAACCCCTAATCGTACGCGTTTGCTTTCTTTGTAATGCGATTGCTCTCAAACCTCTACGTCTCTCACAGCTCTCATTTTATCACATTCTTCTGCAATCTTTCCCTTTGATCTTTTAGGAGAATATGAGCACAACATCAGGGCTTTAAACCTTGGATTTGTCTGTGAAGATTCTGAGTCACACAGGTGAAGTTACCTGGAGGTTGAGTCATGCACACTTTACCTTCTTCTTGTTAAATATAGTCTTTAGACTCAAAGATACTTAGATGAGCACAGAAATAAAGTCCAGTTACCATGACTCACCTTCTAGAAAACCCTCGGATGTCTTACAAATTGGTGTTTTAATTAAAACCAGTATAAAAGCCTGAATGTACAATGCAATTAAAAAACGTGAAATTATTTCCAGTTCTATCATCTTGGATACTATCACAACAATAATTCCAAAATACATTTCTAACATTTTTTTATGTTTTTAATTGTATTTTTTAAGTATCGAACTACATTTAATTCAGTACTTGATCTGATTTGACATTTTATAGACTTAACACAGTCAGACTCAAAGCCCTTTCACTTACAAGCAACAGTCAATGTATAATGCATGTGATTTCTATTATCTTGAAATGCCATGTGCTCGCTGCAGTCCGAGCAGGTTTTCCTGTCTCTCTATAATTTGCGGCGTTATGCTGATTCAGGGTATGTATTCTGTCTGTGATGGCAATATTCTTAGATTGAATATCAACAGTGCTCCCATCTTATCACCATTACTTTGATCGCTTGTAATGTTTCTGCCAATGGAGACGTATTTTGCACACACTATATTATATATATGCTGTTACACCACGCACTTTGATATTTTAAAATGTGAGCTGAGAATGTTTAATTTTCAGTGTGTGTGTATGTGTGTGTGTGTGTGTGTTTGCAGACACAGACAAACACTTAAATAACAGATGCATCTGCTGTTTGAGAACACCTTGTGAAATGTTGAAAAAGCTATCTCCATGAATATTATCTGAATCTGTGTTCCAAAGCCACGTGGAACAAAATCAAATGACTGAATGAGTAAGAGGCTGAAGAATGTCACTCCCTTGTTTGGCTGTAGCATAATTAAAAAGCTCTACAAAACAGGGATCATCTATGTGTGACATGAATTAACTTATAAAGTCGCCACATGACCATGAATACAGCTTATTTATGTGCACATCAGAAAAGAACCATTACCCTATGTGCTTCAATTAACCTACACAAGGTGTGGAATGAGCAAGGGGAGATGTGCAAAACAACAAGATGGAGTTTAATTAACCAGACATGTCTGCACAGCAGGAGTGTTGTTGCCCTGGTATCCATATAATCCATTGCTTCATCAGTGATCTATTTTTATCTCCCAAAGGGTAACTTACTGTTATTGTGAGCAAGTGAACGTTTGGCTTCCAGTCTTTACAAGCACAATCAGTCAAACATAGTGCACAGGAATTTTCTAGATGTGTGATGATGTGAACGTTTCCACGTTAAAGTAACCCACAGAATATTAATAAACAAAATATACTGGGGTAAGGTAAGAATCATATTTCTCAGTCACATACAAAAAAAGTGCTTAGGCACCTTAAAGTACTCAAAAATGTACTTTTACTGGCAGTTACAGTAGAGCAACAGGTAACAAGTGACAGCAGAAAAGAGCAAGAAGAATATCACACTGTGATCAAGGTTATAGGAACACCTTAATTCAGTGAATTAATAAATTGGAACATCAGAAACTGTACTACTGGCCTTGAGAGTTGAATTGCGTTATTATACACACTGTTAGAAAAATGGTTTTCCGTATGACTGAGAGGTCATGATATGTTAGAGATTTTAAATGTTTTATTTGTGATGACACCATGTTGTGTGTCTGTTCAGTTCACTTGTGGTTGTATCTCTGTATACTATTTCTATTATTTCCAGTCATGTTAGCAACTAGAGGTTAGTGGTCAGTGAAGCCCTGTTTATTTAGCCTGTTTCACAATAAAAGCCCATATTGATGGAAAGCTTTAAACAGGATGTGTACTGTGACCACAAACTTCACAGGTATACGCAGGCAGACGTTTAGCACTACGGTCGGAGTGCACCAATGAAATGCTCAGAATAATCTATGTGTGTAGTTTAAGCATAAATTATGTGAATATTACATAATCAACAGACATTTTTGAAGCACTGTGTGCTTTGCAGTTTTAGGTTTTTAATATGAAAAACGAGACCAAACTAAATTGTAAGTGCTATTAATAAATAATTCATAGGATTCACATACAAACATAATTAAAAACCTAATTTGAGGCTGAATAATTTAAAAAAGACTTCCAATCAGGCACCTAATGCAGATAACAAAACTAAAAGCACTAAAACTACAGTATTACAAATTAGTAGGTCTTAGTAAAGTAAAGGCTCTTAGTAAAACATTAAAGCATAAATATAAGATGAAATTTGATTCAAAATCAAAAACACAAACTGTAATGTGAATACCCTTGAATTAAAAAATCAAATTCAGCAGAAGTAGTTTTAGCCCCAGTTGACATATATTTACAAGCAAAGTTTCCGAAATGACTGAAAAGGAAACCTGATGGATGGGATAATAAAAATAATAATCTGAAAGTTAAGCAGGGTAATGGAAATTTTGAGAAAATCGTTTTGAATCAAATTGAATCTGTCCCTTGTATTTGCTGTATCATGTCAGATGTTTTATTGCCAATTTGAATGACTAAAATGTGTCAGACATTTTTATATTTCAAAGTGGAAATGAAAGTGGACACTTGAAGAACAGTGCTTCAACGCTTTTAACATATCCTTTGTTCAATGACATACTCAGTGCTGTCTCGTGGATGATTTTTTATTATATATAGTGTTTTAGATACAGATTAAGATTATGCAGTACAAACCCATGCAGCAGAACTATTTTTATTATTCACAAACTGGAAATGACTGGAACTTATTCATGAATGCACGGTGTGGTGTTAGTTGCATTGTGAGCGTGTCCTTTGTCTTTTCTTGAGCAAACCTTGAGCAGCACAGCGGTACATTCAGTATACATACACAACATGAATTGACAAACAACATAAGATGTGAGTGCAAAGAATGAACCAGAGCAAACAGTGACAAAAAACATGACATAACAAGAACATAATGC
>JAUMTR010000016.1:8062928-8076121 GCA_032270685.1 Microctenopoma stevenorrisi
CTCGAAGCACTTCATGATGGTGGATGTAAGTGCAACGGGACGGTAGTCATTGAGACTGGACGCAGAAGACTTCTTCGCCACGGGGACGATGGTGGTGGCTTTGAAACACGTGTCTTTCACGAGCAACATATTACTCCGGTAACATTAAAACCTGCTCTCTAGCCTTAACTCTGTAACCACTCAAATATATTCAAATATACAAACAACAAAATACATTTTCTAAATCAAGCCTCAGAAGAAGACACGCATCATCCTTCAGCATCATTTGATGAAATACGAGGTCTGTTCTATACTGCATCCACCCCCACAGCATCCAACAATGTGTTATTCCGGCTTTACTTGCACCATAATCCCCATTGTGGAGCGGGGATCTCCATTTAGTGTTGCTGCATTTTTTTACTGTATGCTCACAAAGGTTTATCTCTCGGAAAGAGATATTTCTCAGAAAAAGAATGACGTCTAATTCCCCTCCATTGCCCAGTGGGGGCAAAATAAAGCTGCTTTGAAATGTCCCTGATCTAAAAAGCCTCTCTGATAAACATTCTCCAGCTTATGTTCTGGTTTTGATCTATCTGTTGGTCACAGTGGGTCGCTATGAGGGATTTTATACATTGTTGGAGAGTTGCTGGAGCCTTCTGGGTATTGTAGCATGCTCTGCTAGAGATTGTAATGCAGTTATTTTCCTCTTCGTTTCTCTGAAATTAAAGCTATATTCACTATCCGTTCTGCATGACTATTTGTTTTACCTAAAACACAGAATTCTCAGGTTTTTTACTTTTGTCACTTTCATTTGTTCAGTATTACAGTACAGTAAACTACAATTTAGTGGATCATGGAGAAGTGGGCATATTGTAAACGTATCACACAGGTTTTTGTGCCTCGTACAGCAAAGAAAAAAATGCCTTGTGTTACAAACACTGACATGTAAAACTATTTTGTATTTAGTTCACACTAGAAAGGGCCAAGACAGAATACCAGGGTGGATGTAAAAGTGAGTATACATTGAACCGACGGACACCTAATACTAATAAAACAGCACTGTTATAGAAGGTATCATCTGTCCATCAATGGCATTGGTGAGTACGATTCCTATGCGTATAATAATTACATAGGAAATGCTAATTAATAATATGCATTATACTATGTCTCTATTTCTCACTCATTGTACAACAGTTTAAAATCTACCCTGACACTAAGTCTGTAATGTCTGGGGATGGATGAAAACTTTCCCGCTCTTGCCTGGTATTAGATTTTTATTGCAACAGCCCTGGTTCTTCATTGTCGTATATTACAACATTTGATCAGGGTCTGGACTGTAAACAGGCCTAATTAGCACCAAGACTCTTTTCCTACAAAACCATATTGTGATAGAGTCAGTGTGAGGTTTAGCGATGTCATGTTGAAACAAGCAAGGCCTCCACTGAAAAAGACGAGGTCTGAATGGGAGCATATGCTTCTATAATCTGGTGCATGCAGATGTGTAAACTGCCCATTCCATAGGCCCTAATGCACCCCCTTACCATCAGCGATGCAAACTTTACAACTGAACGCTGAAAACAAGCAAGTCACTGCTGGATGAAGCCAACAGAACCATATCATCTGCAAAAAGCAGCGATGAGATTCTGAGGTCATCAAACAGGACCCCCTCTGTCCCTTGGCTGCACCTAGAAATTCTGTTCATAAAAGGTATCCAAAAAAAGGTCCACACACTCTGTGATAAAGGGCGGAGTCCAACCTCCACTGGGAACGAGTCCGACATATTACCGGCGAACCAAGCTCCTGCTCCTCCTTTACAGGGACTTGGTGGCTTGTAGCAGAAAGCCCTGTACCCTGTACTCTTGGGGGACACCCCACAGTATCCCTCAAGGGGCACAGTCAAAAGCCTTCTCCATATTCACAAAACACATGTGAATTGGTTGGGAAAACTCCCATGCTCCCTCCAGGATCCTGGCCAGGATGTAGAGCTGGACCAGTGTCCCACGCCTGGGACGGAATCCGCATTGATTTTCTGGGATCCGAGATTCGACTATCGATTGAACTCTCTTCTCCAGCACCATCTGGACCCCCTTCTTGAAAAGGGTAATCACCCCCCGGTCTACCAATCCAATACCAAACTGCCCCTGATGTCCATGTATTGTTGCAGTGTCGCGTCATCCAAATTAGCCCCACACCATCTAGAGCTTTAAGGAACCTAGGATAGACCTTATCCACTCCAGGGGCCCCGGTACCTTGGAGCTTCCCAACTACCTCAGTAACCTCAGCCCCCTGCAAAACTATTGCATCAAAATGCCGGACTGTGTAGCCTCTTCTCCTGTAGGGCCTCTATAGAAAATTTACCATTCTGTTGTCAATAAGGTTACACAGGTGTACAGGGTATTTGTTTCATAATGCTGATCAAACAAATTACAGTTTTGCAAATTCTTAGATGGTTATGTTTAGCTGACTGGCAATAGTTCCACAGCAGAAGTTTTTATACCTGATGCTAGTGTCGAAGAGTATTATGCATCCATCCATTATCCTACCTGCTTTTTCTGTCCTGAGTCCTGTGGGTGCTGGAGCCTATGCCAGCTGTCATTGAGTGAGAGGTGGGTTACATTTTGGACAGGCTACCAGTTTGTCACAGGGAAGACATATAGAGACAGACTAACATTCACATTCACCTATGGCCAATTTAGACTCACTAATTTAACTAGCTGAGGAACGTACAGACTCCACACAGAGAGGCACCCGGCTGACCGAACCTGGGTCCCTTTTCTTGTGAGGCGTCAGTACTAACCACTACACCAGTGTGATACTGTCAATCAGTATTACAATAGAAGCTGTGGAGTTCAAAGGCTGCGAATTTGATTTCAAAATGTTCCAGCTATTTCACAACAGCCTTGACACATTCTGTTACATATGTGGCAAGTTCAATTTGAAAAGCATAGAAAGAGTATGATGGCACTGACAAAGATTGAATATATGTTATACTTCAGATGCGAAATTGGTGACAAGGACAAAGTAAGTGGGCTCCTTGTGTATGTTGTGCATAATTGCGTATTTGAAAAAAAAGGATGTAAAAATTGTATAGTTTTACAAAACCTTGAGGAGGAAACTCAGTTTTTACAGTTAAAGCAAGTTCTTCAGTATAGCTTCCATACATTGTCAACGGTGCGGAGATTCAGCCATCCAACAACTGCATATTAGATGGTGATGCAGTGATACACCAACTTCTGCAAGTGAAGAGGTTTGACCTTCATTTGTCCCAGAGCAAGCACATTAAAAATCACATATACCTTTAAGTGTGTCTGCTATCCCTACCTTTTTTATTTTGCTTCTTAAAAAAATTATTTGGCAGTCTGATTGTCCAAGGTAAGCATATACTAGTGATTAAACATGTGGAACTGCTGCATTTTATTTTATAAATGTTGAGCTGCCACTTTAGAATATGATCAAAGCTGAAGCCTATCAAAGACCAATTATAGTGCCCAGTGCAAACACTGAGCAGAGATCAAAGATAAGCCTGCATTACATGACTGGGATAGAAACTAACTAGATCCCATTATTAGTGTAAGCACATCCACTAATGGGGTTTTGCATAAAGCAACCCATTGTTATTGCAAGGATGGCGCTGCTGCCTGGTAGCAGGTATTTATTTTTTTCTTTTCAGTCACAGCAGAAAAAAACCAAACCTTCAATGTTTCGTATGAGAATGATGTTCAACCCAAGAGGCCAAACTACAACAAGAAATAGATTTTAGACAGTTGCGTGCCCTAGTTAGACAAAAATACCGTGAATGTAGACAGTCAACTTGAGAGAATAACATTCATCACTTTGCTGCCTGCATGGTGTACAACATCACGTAATTCACAGGTTGGTGAAAGTCAAAATATATACTTTGAATTAGAAATTCCGTGGAAAGCATTATTTTACTTAATCAGGTGTCAGTGTTACTATGTTGATATACTGATGCTATAAGTTGGTCTGACATTTGTACAATCATTTACTCAAATAACATTTTTAATGCAACATATGTATTTCTAATCTCCACCAATCCATTTGATATTGACCAATCTGGTTTGCTATGGGAATCCATATGGATCTATCTAAAAATTGAGATACTGGCATGATCATCAACAGATGGTAATTACCACCACAGCTTCTGCTCAGTGACTTTTTAAAAATTAACATCTGGCCCCATCATTTAATTCATACACGAGTGACACAGGCGACCAAAACAAGACGGCAAATATGTTAACGTCAAGTCACGTTGATCGTCAAAAGTCTATGTTGACCACGTTAAGCATTCTCCTAATTATCTGCCTGACAACAGCAGAGCAGTATGATGGTGACTCACCCCTAAACACTGTGTCATCCATCATGTCCACTATGTCAGATTTTGTAGTCACTGCTGCAAATCACAGATACCGAAAACATATAGGTCAGGTTATCAGGGCAAAACATTTCACATCGATATTCTGACCCAGTTAAAATGAATGCACACTCTGCAGTTTAAATTCATTATACACAAAATTATACCCAAATACAGTTGATCAAAACAATGAAAATGAATTAAAAAATGTTCTGTGGGTACATTCTATGTTTCCAAGCACATTTAATGCATATTTTATGTTTAATTTAACTCTTTGTTGACCTCAGTCATTCATTACTTTCCAGACAAAGACCAATGCTGATGGTCTTTCATCATTTTACCAATGACAGCAGTGGCCTCTCACAGACTACATATTTCAGAGCGTTTTTATGCTTAGCTGTAAAGAAGGCACTTTCTATGTAAGAAAACTCACCAATGGCTGAGAAACGTGCCAACGGAAACTGAAAAACTGCATTTTTGTTTAATGGAAACATGTCTACACTGCAATATTTAGGACATGACCATCAGGCTTTGGTTCTGTTTCTTTCTAACTTAAATTAATCATGTGTGCAAATAACCAAAGTTTTTACTGACCAGATTAATAGATATCAAGAGTTTTCTCTGTTAACATAAAATCCAGTAGGTTGCAGCTATAATTCTCAGATCTAAATGCATTTAGATGATATCTGCATGAGGTGCTGTGAAGTATAATTAGATTCTCTGTAGAAAACATTTGTGTTGATTTGTTAATTTACTAATAAGCTAAAGAGAGATGGAATCATTTTCAAATAACTGCTAATTAATTGTGTCTATATTACCACATGTCCAAAAATGGACGTCACAGAAGCTACACTTAGTGGTACATCACACATGGTTTTTCAATTAGTGTTCAACCTGTGACAGTACAGTTGATGAATCCAGTTAATCACAGGCTGTGATCAATGAAATGACTAGACTCTTTATAATTAACCTGTGTTGTATTATCTGCATTTAACCTGCTTTTATACACAGCTGTGTAAACATCTGGCCTTTGATTGCTGGAGGGAATTGGGGATCAAACATATTATTTTATGAGTCATATGTGTTTAAAAATGGACCACGGTAAAATTTCTAGATGAATCACCTGCATTATCATGCATTAACATATAAATGTATTAAATGTTTGCAGCCCCAGTTATTTGTTAAATGATATTAGTTGAAAGTCAACCTAAACTCATAGTATCTCTAAATACTGAGAGCAAGCATAGCCAGAAGAGGGAGAGACAGGTAAGACACTCTGCCAGTGCCTCTCTCCACTCTGAGCTAATCAACTGGCATGAAACACACTGGCCACACTTAACGCACCACAACAGCCGCTGTCAGACAGACGCCAATCAGCCTGCAAGGTCACTGGAATCCGTGAAATCTGAACCCGGCAACGTTTCCCCAGATAGACAACAATTAATAATTAGATCCCCAAGGAAATGGGTCCTTCAATCAAACTCCATTATTGTGCAGCACTTGTGAGGGTCCGTCCATGGAATTACTGCGAATGATCATGCAAGGAGCACAATTACCATCAGGGGAAAACAACTGCTTGTTTTGTTTTGTCCACCTTCTAACCCTCAATATCCAGAAAAGAAGCAACAAGTTCCAGTTAAAAATTGCTGTGATTTTATATTTGCAATTTATTGCATTGTGACAGCAGTTCACCAGTGTCTTTGGAGGTAGATATGGTGGCACTTTTGATATGTTTGGCATGTAATCATCATCATATTACGACTTCATAACTTTTCCCAGAACTTTCAATGGGCTTCATAGGTAAAAGATAAAATGTAAATAAATGTTATCAGCAGAAAATAATTAAAATACAAAGTTTAGTATTTTAGTATAGTATAGTATATATAATTTTTACTTTTGTTCTGTAAAGTTTTGTGCATGTGCAATAGTACATTTACTTGATTAGAAAAAAAATAAAGGTGTTTTCCTAGACAAATACTTTTTCTTTAGTATTGATTTTGTGGCTTCTTTGAAATGCAGTTTAAAATACACAAAAATACAAAAAGGGGTCCTGGTCCACAGCAGATTAATAGGGATCACATACTGAACTGTGCTACTTTGATTTTGGCCAATATTTTAAAGACACGCCTCCACTGTAATAAGGAGTATTTCAAATATTAAGATTTCTTGTTATCAAATATTTTTTGTTAGAAATTGCTTTAGTTTTCCATAAATTCATGTATATGTAGAGCTAGAACAGGGGGGCTTTCTACACAAATATATTTATTAAAACAAATGATCAAATCATTACAGAAATGATTCTGTTTTGCATTTTCAGTTACAGCCACTAGTACACCATCTATATGCAATTGTGACAGCATTTCTACAAGGAATTACTAGTAAGGAATCTAGAATTGCAGCCACCAAGTGAACAGTAGCTCAGTGACACTGGGTCCTAAAAATAGTGGCAAAATGAGAATACAAGTGAATTCTGACTGCAGCGAATCCTTTTGTCACACTTCGATAACCATGGAGGACGGGTGGCTCAGCTGTGCAATAAAAGTGTTGAATTTAGTTAATCTTTTCTTCATTGTACTTGAATCGAGAACTCTGAAGCAATCACCTCTCATAAACGCTGTGTCTATCAACGTCATATTTAACACGTGGAAGTCTTTTCTGTCATGAGATTATCTGTGCAGCAAATAACAATGTTTTGATGCCTCTGAATAAATTGCAGTTGGGATCAAGATCAAACTAACTAATTATGAATTCGTTTTGCAAAGCAGGTGTCTCCCACAGCAGGTGAGCAGGTCTGGAAATGACTAAATAACTGCGATTACTACAAATACTACTACAGTGAATTATATTCAATATATTGAGTTAGTGACATATAGTTTGAAAATGTACTGAGCAGCCTGGTCAAATTCATTTATTTAATACTGCAGGAACAGTGTGTTTTATGAGTCTGCACTCATGCACACGATTCTTTACAGCTCAGCAGGCTCTGCTCTTGCATTGCAGAACAATTTTCATTAAACAACGGTAAAAGCTATATCATCCTCTGGGTAGCAGACTAATTTCATTCACGTAATTTAATTCAAATGGTGTTATTACCTAATTCAGGGGAGGCATGATATCACATAATTTGTTTGGGAAACTGGCAATATATTCGCTTACCAACTCAACTGCTTTGAAGTGAGAATAGTAATATTTTCTTCTCAGGCTGAAAAATAATAATAACAACAAAATGGGACTTAGTTTTAGGAAGAGAGTTCTTGTCCCAATGGCCTCCCAGGAATAGAACTTAATTGCTATGTTCATGGCTCTAATATACACAGCATATTTTACTTAAAGTCCAATATAAAACATGGCACCAGTGGAAGGTATGGAAGGTTTCTCATTCTTAAAATCCTGCAGCTCAGTTCCCAGCTGTTATCATGCACAATGGAAACAGCAATGATCAATCAGGCACAAGTTTTAACAAATGAACATGTGGATAAATGTGAAATCTGCACCGTTAAAGAGTCATTCAGTCAAATGTCATTGTCCACCTCCAACACACATGTATTGGCTTACAACATTCATCAGGTAGCACAATGAACAATAAACTGATTAACTTCAGAAACACTAAACTGAGAGACGCGTTCCAAGGTCATGCTGTTTATATTAATATGTTGTACAGGACATGCAGGGTATGAATACATGAATTTAAATGACATATTACATTATTTATATGTGAATGTGAAGCCATATAACATAGTGCGTGCCCCAGTGATGATCACAATCACTGTAGAAGTTTTCATTCTATGTTTTACTGTGTGTAAATATCAACTAGAAAAAGGGGGCGAGAAAGAGGAGTGTTGTCTCTAAAATCATATCTAAGAGACATTCCCGGGTTCTTCATTTAGGAGAGAGGAATCAGTTTAGTTAGAGTAACAATCAGTTTTAATTATCAGAAAAGTAAGAGTTTCCAGCGCTGGGCTGGACTGCTTACACCAACAAACATAGCGTCCGTCAGTGGTCAGTCCAACTGCTCACAGTCAGATTACAAGAGTCTTTATGTATGGAATGGTATAAAGTTGCCCCCCCTCTTCATGTCATCTCCTGATTGGCTCATCTCCCGGGAGCCTGCAGAGTTTCCTGTTCCCACATGACTCTTGGTTCCCGCCTGTTGGTCTGTGTCCTTGTGCCCACCTGTGGAGCGAGGTTATGTCACGGCTCTCTGACCCTAAATAGACCATTTGCTGACCCCCAGCCTTCTTTCCCTAAGACAAACATTCATGGACCCCTCTGCTTCATATCCTGGGATGGCCAGCCATAAAACCTTTGAGCACAGCTCCTCACAACCTAACTCACTGATAACTTACTCAAGACATCTGTGTCCTGCTCTGTTTCCCATCTTGAGCTGTCCCCCTCTGTGTGATCTTATCTTTTACAACCCTGCATTCCTCTTTGCCAACACAAACCCTCTGATAGCCTGTTGTCACTTAAAGTTAAAGTAACTGTTCTATAATATATTTAAGATTATATTTTATTGGCCAAGTATTCAATTGTTGACTGAAAAGTATTAAAACAGATGTTTTACCCATATATTATTGATAAAAATATACAACAGGAGGTGGGCTGAGTCTCTGTGGCATCAAGCTGAGAAGTTAAGAAACCACTTTGAGAGGTCAGGGAGAAAAATAAGGCTTAGTTCCATCTGTCATCCAATCAGGTGCCTGTGCTGTTTGAGCGCCTGTCTCATTTGCCAGTGGCCAATTCAATCCAAGCACAGCCTCTGCACTCAGACACAGGCGGCCAGGTTGTCACTTTGAATATGCTTATTTATTCCCCTTTCAGGAAGTGCTGGAACATGAAGACAGTCAGTTCAAATTGTACAAATAAGTGGGGAAACTGAATGGGAAAGAACCATCCCAGACAACTCTAGAGGCTGCATGCACAATGCGCTTCACGAAGTGCAGCACAGCATGTAAATGATGTAGCTTTGTGAAGGTTTTTCTTTTCACCACTGTTCACAAAGAAAGTTTGTACAAAAAGACATCAGGCCATATAAACATACTGTAGGTGGTGTGTTGGTGTGTCCATTTTTATATTGATTATAACAATTAGGTAATCTGCAGTGTAACACGGGAGTGTAATGAAATCCAGGCACTTCATTACAACAAAAGGATCCATTAATAAAAGTGATGCTTTATCTTCATGTCATTGCTGTGGATGTTGGTATTGAACAGCTGTCACTGAGGATAACTGAAAGGTTGTTTCGCAATTGATCTATAGCATCATTAGGCATACAACAGGTGTAAAGTATATTATTTATTGAACTGAAAAATGCTACACGTTGTACTTGAGGAACAACCTCTTCCATTATATGACACTGTCAACTTGGCTCTGCTAATAGACTTCAGGAAAGCTATTGACATTATAGTGAGCAAGAAGGGAGGTTAAGAACTGAAATTTAGTTGGAAAATGAACAGTTTTTACATCCTTATCTCATGCATATGTTACTTTTGGAATCAATCTTGCTCTTCTATGTTTTGAACAAATGTGCAGTGCCCATGTTAGCTTTAGCGCTATGGAGCATCTTTGTATGACAGATCATTTTTACGGTTTTGTTTCACTCTCACTGTTCTCATCAGTCTTGTTTATCAGCAGCTGTTTAGCTAAAGGAAAGATTACAATAAACCAGGTGAATGCTCCAGACAGCGGACAAAATTAGCAGGACCCGGCTGGATGCGTAAATCAACAACTGGTTTTTAACACTTATTAAAAAGTGATAATACACCATAATTTTTAAAGGCTGTGTGGGTCCCCCAACTGGCACCAAGCAGAGAAGGATGGGTATGACTATAGATGATAGGACATAAATCATCAGCTGCCTGGGAGTAGAGTAATTCCATCCAATTTCCACATAGCGTAAAATAAACACACTGCAGTTTTACTGTCTGTCCTGCACGGATTCCCATGCCCATCTGTCCTGCAGAGAAATTGTTCAAAAGGAAATTGCAGTTATTCCCATCACACTGACCTCAAATTATTTAGAGACACAACATGAACGCACGTCATCTCATTTATTTTATGACTAGCCTGTACTTTTCTTGCATTTGTTGATCATCTAATTCCAGTTTAGTGTCTGCAAGGGTGGACGTATTTATGACGTCCATTATTTTTAGTGGGCTATCAATTTTTCCTGACCACAACCCTCTGAATAAGTGGCTGATGGCACAGATGGACGTTCAGAGGAATATTTCATGCACAGATGTGGAGAAGGACAAGCTTCACACTAAGAGATGATGACTGGCTGCTGTCAGGGATATGGGGCTGTTAATTCATCTTCATAGATGTTCTCAGATCACAGGACTCCAACTCTGACACTATTTTCTCTAAAAGCCTGGGTACCCATGCGCACAGATACAGGACAGGGCAAATGTGCATGCACACTTGCATGTTTTATCTCAGCTCAGGTCAGCACTGAGAGCAGTACTGTAGCACCACAGCTAATACAGTTATATTTGTTGAGTTGTGTTTGTATGGTACCAGCATTTTTTAGGACTTTATTTTTTTCATTGCACTAAAGACTGCAGAAACTGTGAACTGGAATGAAATGTGATGACAGCTCAGTCTCAAATCATGGCCCCCAGCAGAATCTTTGTGAGTCTCTGTGAGTGTTAACTGGGGGTCTGCAGAACTCTGAAGACTGAGGCCTGACCTTGAGCATTAGCAGCAGTCTTCTGTACAAGTCCCAATGGCATTGCTGATGTGATGGGTTGTTTGCGTGCTGTGTGTTGTGTAGGGACAGGTCATGACACCCATTTGTCAACCTGAAATGCTCTGTCCTGACCAGGGTCTTAAAAAGAAGCAAATTTTCTTCTTTTGATTTACTATCAACAGAAAGTTGAAAGATGTGCTACACATTTACAGAGAAAAGAAGAAGAATTTATATCTGCCCCGACACACCGTCTTTCAAAAATGATATGTTTCCATCCCTTTGGCAAGGTCACACATGCTCCAGTGTCTGCATGTTAAACTGTTCATGAAATGATGCTCTTGACAAGACATTTGAGATTACAGATGACTTCTGCCTCTGTAACCCGAGCCTGCATTAAAACTGACTGTAGCCATGCTGGACTATTTATGATGCTGGGCCAGTCATTGTTTCATGTGTGAAGTGAATGACAGCTGAGGAGCTAGTGTTAGCTGTTGTCACTCAGAAACCTAAAGAGCATATTGTCGTTTTTAATGCAAATTACTACTAAAGAAACTCTGGGGATGTTACCATAATGAAAAAGATTAAATATTTCAACTAGTTTACATGTTGATGAATCTATATCCTGTATGTATGTCACGGATACTAAATCAGGATAAATACTCATTGACTGGCCTGCAATATACGACTTCTCTGGTTCAGTCATTGATTACTTTCTCAGCAGAAATGTGGGTCTCTGGATAAAATATGCGATCGGCAGCAAGTTTATTATACTTCACTCTCAATGGTCATCCACCTATTCAAGCAGCAAGTCATATCACACTCACAGGACATTTTACAATGTTATATCGGTGATCAATGACAGCTAACAGCTAGAAGCCTGGGTCATTAATACTAAGCTATTAAAATAAAGAGGTATTTTGGATGGAAAACCTTCTGTTTTACACATGTCCTTTCTTCAGTACTCCCCTTTTGTCTAACAACAGCTCTTCATTCAGTGACACACTATGACAAGTGTCTAAAATCTGCAGCTTTAGCTTTGACAGTAATGTTGACATTTATGTCAATATTGCATCACAGACATATAAATGTCTGAGTTTTGTTTGGCAACGTTGAGCAGAAGAGGTATTAAGTCACTAAATGTACCCTTGAAGAATTTAATTCCTCTTGTCAGCACTGCAACGTAAATGGCAGCTAAGCATCTCACATCTACAACAAACTGCAAACAACAGCAATTTTTTAAAACCTCTATTAGGCGGGGTCAGTTTTGAGGTTGTGGGTTGCTATGACACCAGTCACCGACTGACTGTGATGTTGCCCTGATGAAACGCCTGATGGCAAACAGGGACAGCCTCCTACATCCCTTTAAAAAAAATATGTGATTACCTCTAACTGTGATTACAGCTGTCTGCATGTCAGGGGGAAGGCAGAAGATGAAAAGAGCTCCAGCAACTCAAGGTTTTACAATTCAACAGTGGCCGGAGCCTCAAAGTTAAAGCGATGAGGATCACAAACAGGTTGGATGAATTATTCAGCTCAAGAGAAATCCTGGCCCCAGGTGATGAGGAAAGGTGGACCGTGCATCAATTATGTGTCTGCCTGCTACTAAAAAGTACATTCAGGCCTAGATTCAAGATGTCTGAGATAGCTGTTTATGTCTGGTGTTTATGGCAAGTAGCCACATATAGGAAATAGGTGGAAGTGGGAGGGAGGAATAATTGACATGTCACTCATGAGATAGTACTTCATCCTCCTTCTCTCCTCCGAAGTTAGGAGATTTATAATAGAGGGATTCACAGAACATTCACACATCTGTCCTTTTCTGCAGAAGATATCCTATTTTTCAAGCCTTTATAGTCTAGAGAGAAAAATAAAAATGTGTTGTACTGCTTCAAATGTGTGACAGCAAAGGACTTGCTCTTCTTCCAATGAGACAATATCAAGGGCCCAAAGAAGGTGTAAGATGATTCAAGAGCGACCTTTACACGACTTTGGCTCATCTGGTTCACTTTAACCAGACAAATGTGAAGTTGACGGAAAACTTTGGTTTCATAAGCAACAACACCACCTCTCCTCCTTTTCTTTCTCTGTCCACTTCACTGACATCATTGCATGTTAATAACTTTGTCTCTTTTCTCTCCCCTAGTTGTGCTTCGT
>JAUMTR010000016.1:8076221-8121516 GCA_032270685.1 Microctenopoma stevenorrisi
TCTTAAAGGGAGTTTTTCCTCTCCACTGTTGCTCAAGTGGGACTGTTGGGTTTTCTCTGTATATATTGATATATTGTTTAAGGTCTTAAACCTTACACTGTAAAGTGCCTTGAGATAACTTTTGTTGTAAAATGGCGCTATAAAAATAAAATAGAATTGAATTGAATTGAACACTGCCTCTGTTCTTTGACCCTTCAGTCTGCCTGTCAGTGCCCACAGATGTGTTTTATTGTGTGTTTAAAAAACAGTGTCCTTTGCGCTCACAGTAGTACAGTGGTTTTAGTTTGATGAATAGTTTCTGGCCTGTAAACATCTGCTGACAATCTGTCCTTGTTTGAGCAGCAAAATAAATCAGTTATTGATTGAACACTGTATGATATATGTGAGCGACTAGCATTCTATACTCTGATTAAACAGAAGTCCATTTGATAAAAGCTATTACAACGAACATGTCTGACAAATGTTACAGTCAGAATAATGCCTAAACTCCACAGTGTTGAATAGACTCGTAAAAACAAACTGGGAATGCAATTTAACCCCTTTGACTGGAAAATATGTTTTTTTTCAATAGCTCTCAAAATGAAGAAAGAACATATATAATACATTTATATCTGTTTGGTTCACTACGACCCAACTGCAGATAAGCGGGAGATAAAGGATGAATGGATAATTTGCACTTGCCATCAGATTATTCTTACAGTGAGTCCTTTTTATTCTTTAATAAATCAACATGTTAAAAATCATTCACAGAACAATGTCACAACAGATATTCAAAACAGCACACAATGTATTTTGTTCCATGATTATAATCTCATACACAAGCTAGACAGTACAATAAAACAATGGACACAACACTATAAGTAAAAAGAGCTTAACCACTGCACAATGTCACTTTATGCTCTCCATAAGGCAGTTCCTCCGTTGCCCTGTGTTTTCTATGAGGCTTTTGTCATCTAAGACAGACTTATTTTTTATATTTATACACCCTCAACAAGGATTCTTGTCATTGGCATAGGGCCTTCCTGCTTGATTTCCGCTTTACAGAACATCTAATCACTATAAATTTAATTAAACACATCATCACTTGTCATATGGGGTTAATTATAACTGCTACCTTTCCCTTCCAATGATTTCTAGCTATTGATCAGCCAAGAACCGGTGACCTTGTGTCATGAAAGTACAAGTAGGTTGCACAAATGAGGCACACTAATCAAAGAAAAACAGTGCCTCAGGTTTAAAAAAGGCTGCACGCGTGTTGTTATATTGGAAATCAAGACGGCAGTATGTTTCAAAGTATTACTGTCTCGTCAAACTCTGAACTCTGTTCATTGGTTTTTCAGAAACATCTAAAATAATCTAATGAGAGTTAAATAAATATACTGTATATGTTACATATTCTTGCTATTTTTATTCAGCAATTTATTTTACCATCTGTTTTGATGCAGAATATTGATGTCGATTCAGCTGATGTGACTGTGGACCTTTGCCAGCCTCAAACATATTTAATTTTGCAGTATTACATTATGGCAACCAGAGATATGATGCTGAGAAAAAATTTAAATTCACCTGCTGATTGTTATTTTTTCCCCAACCACTCTATTCCTTATTTACATATCCACTGACCGTGAAAAAGACACCTAGCTAATGAGAAACCGTGCTTGCCATTCTCCATTTCCACTGCTCGAGGCCAGGTTGAGATTGGCGTATTTTTTTATTGAGTATTACCAGATACAGAACATACGTATAGTGGGTTTCTTTCTCTTTCCAAAAATTATTATTTTTATGACATTACTTGCTTATCACCAACTCGTGTGCTGCATCATTTCCTGGAATTGTATTCACTATGATGTGACTAAAAATTAATGAATACAGTACAATTTATTTTAAATCTCAACCTCTATGAGTATCCAATATGAACTAGCTTGCCAAAATATTGCCTGGGCTTCGCTAACTCTGCTGCTTCATGCAGATTGCAGGCTGCTCATTACAGTGTTTCATAAGCCTTCATTTCATCATCCGTCACCAACAAACAAATACAAAAACAGTACACGGAGCATTTACATTTATCGCACAATCTGTAATAAACTAAAAACAATGGTGTGCAGCCGAACACAAAGATTTTATATTGATGTTTGTGTACTGTAGATGAGACAATATAAATAATGCATTTTATCAGAATTTAGATTAGATTCCCATTCATAACGAGCCCAGTGAGCCAGGACGTATCGTCCTCTAATCTCTTCCTTGACTCCTCAGCAGCAGAGATGTCTGGCATATATACCACACTTGATTAGTACAATCACTCTGCTGCTCCGTTATAAACAACAAGGAGTATAGTCCGAGACAGCAAAATGGATTTTAATGGTGCCAGCATCAGCAAAGAGGGCACGAGGTGTGGTTGTTTATGTGTGTTTCTGTGGGAAGGCTCATGAATTGACCGAAGGGTGGAGAAAGAAAGGATAATACATTTTCACCTGCTATCAACTGTGTGTAGTAGTAAGGTAGTGCCACTGAGATTGTGATCTGTCAGGTGAAACCTTTGTACAAGTGTCCCAGACTTCGCTTATACTGTTATTCGGCTGTGCAGGAGTCTCCTTGCTGGCTAATGTGCAATGACCCCAGTTAGATGGCTCTTACGGCACTGGGACATGAGATCAATAAAGTTCACATCACTCCACATGAATCCAGACTCTTACATTTTCTCTGCTTCTCTAGGATTGCAGTGCGAGATTACAAAGTGACTCTACTGTAATTGTGACCATTCCTATTACTGGAAATATCCAACCGCAGCAGTGACACCATCAGTTATGAATTGCAGAAAACTAAAGAATTTGCTGATACAAAGTTCCACTCTTGAGTTTGAGTCACAGGGTGAAGACAGATTACTGCAGTGGACTTTACAGCTTCTCGTTTAATCAGGTAGCTATCAACACCGGCTCATTTCAGATGTACTGACAGTCGGACAAGCCGCGCCAATGTGCTCTTCCAATACAGAGAGGTAATACAAAGTGGCATATTCACTCAGAAGGCACAAGAGGAATGTGAAATTACCAATACCACCTGCTCATGGTCTTTGCCACGCTTGCTTTCAAGATGATGAATTCCTGCAGGCGGATTCATTGAAGGGAACACCACTTTACCACCCTGCACAGCTGCAGCACTTTAGCAGCAGAAATATTTCTAAATAGGCTCATTTGGCAATGGTACTGTAACAGGGAGGGTCATTTTGCCTCACTGCAAGAGTTCAGAGCCATGTTAGCCATGTGTTAGAGTCAAACTGACTAAGGAATAAAAAGGTCAAATGAATTTTCTACAAAAATGTTTAATACTCGCCAGTGTCGACAGTAATGTAGGCAGCAGATTTCAGTATGCTAACATTTAGCATCGATACTATGTTTCCCATCTTAGTTATCATGTTAGCATGCTAGATTTGGTACATAGTGCAAAGCAAAGATGAGATTTATGGAAGTGCTGTACTTGTTTAGGTACTTGGTCATGAACCAAATAATCTAACATATAAACTGTGATATTATAATGAATGTTAGGGGATCACTAAATTCAGCTTCTTGGCAGTACAAGACAAAAAGTCACAGCGTGGTTTAAAACATGCAAAAGACTGGAACCAAGCATGAAAGGGAAGCGTAACTTAAATGAGAGCTGCCTCAGGCCTCTCAACACAGACACAGTGAATGCTCAGAAACTAGTTCAGTTATTTGACTTGTGACACACGAATGCAACAAAGAAACAGAAAACTGTGGGGAGAAGATTGTCAGCGGCTCTTCCTGCACTTGATTCATTACCCTCTTTGGGGAATATCTACATTCATGATGAACCCTATCAAAACTGTCAGTCAGAAGCAAGACCTAAAGGCTAAAAACATTATTAGGCATGTCCCCTGTTTCTTCTCACAGTGGTACATCCTCCACTCTGTCTCTGCTTTCTATCACATCAATCTAGGCCTAATTAGCACCTAATAGGTCTATTTGTCACACTACAGGAGCATGCAGACCTGTGGAGTACTGGGATGAATCTGGTTCAAATAGCTGCAGTTAGTTTTTTGTGGTCTACAGTTATTCTAAGGTTTGACAGAACAATCAATTATTCAGGCACCAGCAAGCTAATTTATTTTACAATCTCACTGTCATCAGTGGGTTCCTTTGTTTCGTGTTCTGACATTCATCACGGTGTAGGTGTAGCGCGCCTTCTTTACATGAATTATGATACACTATCAGCTGTTAAGGCAACGCGAGGCGCTTCTTAAGGAAAGTAACTTAGTCTTATTAGGCAGGCAGTGGTTAGCACTGTCACCACACAAGAAGGACCCGAGTTTACGTTGATACGTTGATATTGAACATATCATTAATATGTCCACAGGCAACCAGTTTCCTTTGGGCTAAAATATCCCAACATTAAATTTCAACATCTAGATATGTGAGTGTAGCAATATTAAAGTTCTTCTATGGACGGGAACAGGCATCACTGGAGTGGGTAAGAATCAGGAAAGACACAAAAATCACACACTTCACAGACAGGTCTGCATTAAAAATTGAACTTAAAATGTTCTGTAATCCTAGCATCAGAACCATCTTTTGCCAAAACCCAACCCCACGGGGGACATTGATCTTGAACTTGGGTTTCTTGCATGTCAGTCCTGCAGAGTGAATGAATTGCAGATTGTTACATTCTTAGGAATGTGATTTTTGGGAGACAGAGCTGCCCTGTGTCAGTGTGTGTTTTCTCCGGGTACTCTTCGTCCCACCATCCAAAGACATGCATGTTAGCTTAGCTGACTGTAAAGTCCTTAGGTGTGAATGGTTGTTTGTCCCTATAGGTCAGCCATTAGACTGGCGACTTTACCAAGGTGTACACCACCTCTCGCCCAATGACAGCTGGGAATAGGCCATACAAGGACAAGCAGTTGGAAAATGGATGAGTGGAATTAAGTCTTATTTTGATAGGATGTTTTCTTTGCCAAATGTAAACAAGATCAAAGATTTTATATTTCTATCAATAACTGTAAAGGCATCATAAATCAGTTATTTATATTGTAATAAACTATTTTAACTGAGGATTCTGAGACAGCCCAGAGCTGCACTTGTAATAAAACCTATGGACCTAATTAAAACAAGCTGTAAAATTGGTGTCAAATTGGAAGAAGAAAATGTTTTGTGGCAAACAATAAATCACCCACGATTCTTTAATTGACTTTCCCTTAAAGGTACTCACTTTCACTTACTGTGATTGAAATGAATTAGGGAATTGAACAGAGCTGCAGAGTATTCCCTAAAAGCAAAATGAGAGACTAGTTTTATTTGCACTGGAAGTCTTAAACATTAAATTTTTAAAAATATATATGTAAATTCTTATTGACATTCTCATTTGAATGAACAGATTTCAAAGAATGTTTTAGCTCTTTAGCTTTTAGCTTCATTCAGTGTGAACAGAAAAACACAGTGTAAAACACAACACATGATATTACAACTGTCACTTTCTGTGTCATGGCAATATGCGTTGTAGTTTGGAGGTTATCTTAGGGAAAGGCAGTGATAGGGACCAAAATATTTTTAATCTTGTGCCTCTTGCGTCTTCAGAAAGTGGTAAAAGGTTTTCAGAGTTCTTGCACTACAAACCTCCTGAGAAATAAGGGAGAAAAAAACGTTGTTACAGCTCAAATCGTTTTGGTAGCAGTTCTAAAAGAATTTTTTTATCACTCGCTAGTTTCTCAGTAGTGACCCTCATTTACCTGGTTACCTGCTGTCATAATCGGCCATGCACATTTGATTGCATTTGTAAATGGATGGAATGAGCAGGGACTAAAGAAAAAAGTCAAATACATACATTTCAAACTGAAAAAGGAGTCACTTTCACGCATAACAGTTCATACCCTTAAAAACTAAAAACCCTAAGTCCTGTTTGCATTATTGGAACGTTTTCTGTGACTCAAAGCAATGAAAAAATATTTGTCAATAAAAATTACTTTGGAAGAAAGCACGGCGACAGTGCCAGGTTTCATATACATCAGCTGTAAAATTAAACCACTCCTGCCAAAACATATACCCCTGAATGGACTCTTATGCTCTTGTGCTTATTTTCTTCCCATTTTAGAATCACTGCAGATGCTTTGTTATACAAACATTTTGTGACCAGTCCTCACACACACCCACAATGACTGGAATAAACAATAATGATAAACAATGTTTACCAACAACCAAAATCTTGAAAAGCAGCTCTTGCAAATAGAAATTTGCTTTTCATAACCAAACACCCAAAAGACTTATAGGAATTAGGTAAATTACCCATAACACAGTTGAAAAGAAGAATTTTTTTTGGTTTCTAAGCTTGGGTATATATCAAATTCCAGACTGAGGTTGCTGTTAGGAAGGCGTTCAATAAACTTAAACCTACTTACAACAAGAGGGCTGATTTTATTACTTCTAAAACTACAGAATAATCTGAAAAATGCTGTGAAATGAATTAACCTAATGCATTTAACTGTATTGCATGTGTCAGCCCACAGCTCAGTGGGAAAACACCATTGAAAGAACTGCTTCTTAGAGTCAGAGAAAATGGGAATCATTTCTAAAGTGATCAAATATAGCAAATCAAATTTGATGTGCCATTTATCACACCAAAGCCTGCGCCTATGCTCAGTCCCAATAATCACTGCCATACAGAAGTGACTCTGCGCCCAGCAGGAGCCGTTAGTGGCTATCGTCTTTCAGCTTAGGGAATGTAAAAAGAAAGCGAAGCCAAAATTTCACCAAAACTCTGCTTATTAACTGTCACCATACGAACAACCACAGCTGTACTAAATGAACTACCAAGGCCCGATATGATGACTTGCCTCGTATTTCTATTATCAATGAAATGTGAGTCTCACACTGTCTCACAACATTCAGCTTTCGTGTTTTGGAAGTCAAGCAAGAATCTGTGTGACACACAATATCGCAATAATTCAAAGCACCGTCCACCAGCAGAGAGCTAAGTCATACTCCGCTGCAGTCAACGTGGAATTTGATATATAGAGATGGACGGCAGTGTTTGACCCTGACTAAAGCCATGCCATCAGCTTGTTTTGTAACTAAGAACAGTAATGTGAGAGGAACCAGACAGCATTGTCCTGAACTGAGCCCTTGAACCAGGACAGTACACACAGAGACACATGGTCTGTTGATCACACAGTTCTGGAAATGTGTTGTTTATTTGCCATCAGTGGATAAGGATAATACAGGGAGGGGATACTTTGAATCAGTGAAATATGTTTGACATTAACATTAACCAGTGTATATTCATTGCTTCGCCAAGTCTCAGAACAGAATCCAACTAAATACATATGACGCTGCCCTTAGAGCTAGAATAAAATGTGTCCTAAGAGCTGCACTAGAGGCAGCATGGGGCTATTCTAACTCAAATTGTTTCCATGAGGAGCATAAAGATCTTTAGAACATTTTATTACACTCGGGTTTGACATGATCTGTCTTCTAATGGTTTTTAATGTTGTGCTGTGGTTTTTAATGTTGTGCTGTGCAGGTGGTTAGAAGAAGTTATGTTGGTGATCAATGTGTCAGAGCTGCAGTGTATCCCAGTGTGGTGCATATGGTCATAGTGTCCACTTCAACATTAGAAGTTGCATTTAATGATGCATGGGAGGTTCACTGCAAAACAAGCAAAACAAATACAAGCAACAAGGTGTGAATATAGACTATGGTTTACTTACACTGATATTTTACTTATTTTTGTGATGGTGATGACATTTTCATTTCTGTGCTAATGTCCAAGTGTATTTACAATACAACTCCATGGCATGTACCAATGTGGATTATTTCTGACAGCAACAGTGTCTCATCATTCAGTAATAGGCTGAAGAGTGTCCAATAAGCAGTTCAGGATACACACACACAAACAGAAATGCTAACATCATCAGTTCTCTCCCTGTGCGGTCTGAATACCGTATTTAAGTTGACAAACTAGATGTCTGTCTCCTGCTGTAATAAACAACTAAATCACCACAGTGGGCACTTCCACCCAACCAAAGAGCAGGTGGAGGCGCCTGACCATCATTAGCCCATCTGCTCAAGTATACATTTAAGCTTCTAGCACGAACGCTGCAGTGGAATCCACAAATAAGACGGATGCAAGACAATGAGATACTGTAGAGAAAGAATGATGAATCTATTGTGGGATATGGGGAAATCTAAATCACATATGATCTATGCTGACTCATTTCACATTAGAAAAGTAAGGAACATGAATCACTAAACACATTCAAACATTGAATATGCGTCAGTAATGTGTGTGTGTTTGTTATGAAGAACAAAATACACAAAGGAAATGACAAACGAGAAGCCAAATACCAGAAATGTCAGACCCAACACACTTCTGGATATTGCAGTGCACTACAAGTGCCCAACGTGAGTAAATTTACAGTAAGCAGATCTGTTAAACTTGTAGTAAGACTGTGGTAAATCCACAGCAGCACTTCATTTAATCCTCTGTCTGGTGCTTGGCTGCTCAGTGAAGCTAACTATTATTTCCTGGGCATTACATGTGCCACGGCTCCCTTTTAAAGTCAATGTAACGTAAATTCAATTTGGGACTCAAGTGGCCCTTTTTTCTAGAAATATTATTCTACCACATTAGTGCTCAGTGAGTGTGTATGTAATGTGTGGAAATGCCATTTGTAAGGCAGACTAGATGAGAGCCTGAAGGACAGCCTGATTCCCTCAGAGCTATCATGAGGGCATTTGGCATTGGTCTGATCTGAATGCCAATGGAAGGTAGCAGAGAAGTGGTGCCTGCACAACAAGCGACATCAAGAACAGACTACGTACGTTATGTTTGCTTTTTTTCTGCTCTTTTCAATCAAGTGTCACTTTTGACTTTTGGATACTGATAGAAAAAGATAGAAAATAAATTTAGCATTTTTTCATGCTATAGAAGAGAACTAAAATAGATTCTTTCTATTCTCCTTCAAATAGGTCAGCACCCAAAGACCCTCGGAGCCCCAGTATTCAATTTGGCACATAAGACTGGCTTGATATTTGTGACCCTGACCCACACTACTCCTGACATGCCTCTTTTGGCTGACTGGTATTGATTAGGAGTTTGTGCTTGGATGGGGACACAGCTGGGGTCCTAATTTTCACTTTCCTCCTGCTGACCTCCCTCAATCACCTCCCAGAGAGGCACAGAGGGACAGATGATGCATTGGATACAGATGAGATGGGACTTTAACAGTTATGATAAAACGAGATATTAAAGAAATTGTGGATTATGTTAATTTCTTTTTACTTTATAACATTCCCTTCAAATACCTATAGCACTTCAAATTAAATTATCTACAAGGAGGGAATGCTTTATTTTAGGGGAAAGACACTAAGTCTAAACTTTCTTTTTTGACTACTGCTCACACACATCACATTGTGCAAATATGCACTTTTTACAAAATGATTAAAATGATACAATCTTTTAATCCCATTGGAGAAATATTTTTCGCTACTAGTTTTCTTTCCCAGATAAAATCAAATTCATGCATGCACTACTATCTGATCCTCAAATCGCATGCATGTACATTATAGTACTGAAGTTGTATGGAAAAGATAAAAAACACATAGAGTTTAATGAGTGAAGGATAGACATAAAAAAATAAAATAAAAAATGGTTTATCACCTAAGCAATATTGTATTGTTATATTTGTGACTTCAGGTTACATTTGAAAACTCCAGAATTGTAACCCTAAAGAGCTGTGTGTCCAGCCTTAATCAAACAACCTCTGCAAGTGAATGACTGTGACATGCATGAAAAACAGACTTAGTTCTTTGCTTGATATTGAGTAAATTCTTGCCTAAAGGTTCCCTATCGCTTTTTTAACAATATTCTTGACTTCACGGGTATTTGCAAAGAAAAAACAAAGAAAGAAAAAAAAGGGGGGGGGTTAGTTTATATGACACTGCAGGAGACTTAAAAGAGCAGGAAAGAAGAAAAAGAGGTGAATTAACTTAAAAGCGTGCCGTTGCTGTGTTTGCGATTGAATTGTTAGGCTTGATGGTGGCGAATGAACACTAAGGGTTCAAAAATGTTGTTCTTTATAGTTAGCTGCTACGTTGCTTGAGGTCTGTAATACTAAAACTACCACATCAAACAAATGAATAAGCAAAGGTGTCAAACATGAGGAGCGTGAACTAAACCCCTGCTGCTGAATGTGCACAATGGAACAGGTTTTTCATTAAAACTTGAATTAAATTTTAATTTACTGATAAACTGGTGGAGCAGTTAGTTAACCAACCGTAGCAGAGCACAGCAAAAGTAGTTTCTTGAGGTCATTCCACAGCATTTCAGGGCTGAGGTGTAGGCTCAGCCCTGAAATCCCTCTTTTGGACCACGCCAAAAGGTGGATTTAGTGTCTCCGAAGCCATTCTATAGTCTACATCAGTGGAGGCCGGTAAAATTATTTTTGGGGCAGGCGCCCTGGTACCCTGGTATGGGGGATGGGTTAGGAGTCTGGACTGGACACCTTCTGCATCCCAGTCTGATACGTATCTCATTGAGCTACCAGGCCACCTGATATAGCTTTACTTATTTTTCAGAAAGAAAATCGATACATTCTTAATTTTTCCGGTCACTTCTTCCAATTAGCGCTGCTTCAGCTAATCTAAATTGGCTGTGCATGCAAAATATTATCTACATGTACAAAGTTCATGAAATGAAACAAAAACAGTTCAACAACTTACTTCTTAAGAAAAATCTGCTTTATTGTCATTGATTACATTTACAACAAAATCTGACTTCTGCATTTAACCCATTCCCTGGGGGGTGGGGCGTGGGGTCAGTGAGCAGCAACAGGGGGCGCTAAAACTACAGGCAACACTGAGATAACAATAATTATGGACACCATAAGCACATTGCACACCTGGTAAATGTTTTTGAAATTAGTCATCTCCAACACCCATTTTACCTAACACTACATTTCTTCTAGTTAATTTCCAGTAGTGTGTTTCCCTCCCGTTGCAACAAGTCAACTCTTAAGCCACATAAACAAATACAATTTGGAGTAAGGAGTCATCTTTGTACTCACTAGAATTAGCAACACTATGGAAGATGTACAACTTTTAATGATACTGTTGAACTTTTGTACAGAGTTTTCTGGAATAATAGTACAATAATATTAATAATAGTGCAATTTCACAGTTTGTATAGTGTTACATAATTTAGGATGTGAACAGATTTGAATTCCATAATTGTACAGTATGCAAACATTTTACATGTCTACTCTATCATATATATATATATATATATATATATATATATAGTTTTGTAGCCTTTCTCGTAAGTGATGAAATAGCTGTAAGAGGATGGAGTCAAACAGTGACTTCCATTATGTCATTTATTCTGTCCTCAGGGTCTCCAGGAAGCACACAAACCGGCTAATTGTGTTTGCCTGATTTAATTTTGACTTGCTCTCTAACCATGTTTCTTATACTTGTATTGGGATATTTAATCACATTAAACATGAGCTAAGAAAACTGGGATGTTAAACACAACTTTTGATACTATTTGTGCAGATACGTGCATTTCCGATGCTATTACATTACCTGCTGGTTGACTTATATAACGAGGCCTGGATGGAGGGCTGGATCTTCATTTGTGAAACACAAAACATATCCCAGACACCTTCTGCAGCCACAGCTAAGCCACTGACAACTGCTGCAAAAATACATACTATGCTATACTTTGGACCTGAAGTTACTACTTTCTATGTCCCCCATAACATGTTGCTTAATCTACCAGTAAATTAATAATAATAATAGTAACTTAATCATAGGATCAGTATGAGTGGATGTGTTTGAGTCATACAGCCTCTGAAATGCCTTCAACATATTGACAATTTGAACAGCCAAGGTCAACTATTCCACAGAGCAAATTAAGAATTTTGTTCAGGATGTATAATGCTATCGGAAGAGCTCAAATATAAATATTAAAACCGAAAGCAGCATGTCAAAGCACTTGGTGTTTGATTTATTAAACTATATTTTTACAAACTCTGCCACAATGATGCACAGTTTTACTTAAAACCACCATCTACAACACAAGCTGCACGCTGAGAAAACAGTGTGAAATCAGAATGAAGGCTTTCATGGTTATATATATAACTTCCTAGTACCAGCCTTGCAATACTTAATCGAGGTGAGGCAGTGAAACTGTCATGTACTATGTAATCTTATTTTGTAACTATAGACCTCACACTAAAGTCAAACTGTTTCAGTGACGCAACTGAGGCAGTCTACTGAAGGCCTAATAAGCAGTAGTGGACAGAGGCCAAAAGAAAAACAATCCACAAAGTGAGCTGACATTCTGGAGAAAGAAGGCATTTTGTTAGCTGCCCATCTCGACTGGCTGAAAACTAAATTTAAATCACTACACCACCTGAAACATGGTCCTTTTACGTGAGTCGACTGCCTTATGGTGTTTTAAGTGCAACTTCACTATTGGGCTTCAATGACTGAGATCAACTTGCAGTTTCTGTGTGCTGAGAAAGACAATGTATCACCGTTACAGTATATCCACTGGCCACAGCCCTAAAATATGCAATATTCCAACTTACATATTTCTTAATTGTTGTGCACAGTTTGAAATGGTAAAGATTTTAATGTCACAAATCTGGGCTGTGAAGAGAGCTCGGACAAAGTGACACACTGGTTCTGAAGAAAAGCCAAAACTGTGTTTGGGCCCCAGAGTGGATAAGCAAAGTTTATCAGCAGCAGCACACAGTGGCACTCATTGCTTGTGCACGGCTGTGGATAAGTGGCTGCAGAGAGCACAGAGTCCTTGGCCTCGGTCAGTACGGCCCTCCGGGTATACAAGGTGCTGGTCAATTAGAAAACACTGAAATTGTTTCTTTGTCAATATATTCAGGGTCACGGTCTAATTTACTATGTATTCTGTCAAAACCCCAGTAGATTGCTAAGTAAATTAATACTTTGCTTTTATTTGATGATTTTCTTTGTGTAAAAGTAAAATTTGATTGAGGATCTTAATCAATAAAATGTACCAACTATGAAAAAAAAAGTAAACACTAAAGTAAAAATCAATTTTCAACATTATGAGAAATCTGTTTTGTATATATTGATGGAGATAGTTTGGTAACCATGGTATTGGCTGATATGTGTGCAATCCAGTCATTTATGAATCAACAAGTAACCACACCATCCTTTATCCAAAATATTATGGTACTATTTTAGTTATGGTAGAATTACCTGAATACACGGTAAGGTTGGGATAAAAATCATAACTAAAATCATCATTTGACGCAAAGCCAATACAAGAATACATAGACAGTAAATCATTTTAATATCACAACACTGATGCTTCAGATATCTGTCACGTAAAATGTGAATAATCCTCCTCTTGGATAAGATAAGAAGCTGCATATGGCCTGTCAATGTGATGTCTTGGTTGCCAGTTATAGGTTGATAAAATCCTAGATATCGTCCATGACCTTTTAAAATTCTGCCTCCAGTGAAACATTGTTGTGCATTAGGTCTCATGAATCATTCAAACCTCAGCTCATCTGGATTACTGGTTGCTGCAAGCAGCTGTCATGGATTTGTATCTTTAAGATTAGGAGATTTTTTTTTCTTTCTGACAGTGAACTCACCTGCCTGTAGGATTATTGCAGAAACATGTTAATTCTCTCTCTCTCTCTCTTGCCTTGAAGAGAGGAGAAATGTTGTGAGGGGAAGGCGATGCAAATGGGAAAAACTCCAAATATTTTATGTATAAACACATTTTACGGTGCTGTTTTTGTCTGAGTTTTAAAGCTTGGTAAATTGGTAACGCTCACAAATAGCAAACAGCGTAAGTTGATTTTTTTGTTCGTTTGTTTAACTGTTTCAACGACCTGTGTTATTAGTGTATAAACCAAATGTTTCAATAACACATCTCCAAAGCTCACAGGAAATTTCCCCCATACTAAGCAGTTTATGTTTCCTCGGTCCCCCACTACAGCTGGCAGATGTGAAGTAGATTACACCCCTCTTTACCCTTCCTTTTCCCAGCCCCTCTTTCCACTGCAAAGAAAGAAATCATTCAGTTTGAGCTTTTCTTTTTTTTGCAAACATCCCCTCCCCTTCCATCTCCTCCCAACAGCAGACAGCGGCATACAGACAACCACACTCTACAGCCAAAGCCTTATTGTGTGTGCGTGTGTCTGACATGAAGAAGGAATCCCAGTTAGTATTTGTCCTCAGAGCTTGTGACTACTGCTCCTGAACCTTTTGAGTCATTTTGCTCGACACAAAAAGTGGAAGTGACATAATTTAACTGTGAAAACGTTCGGGTGTTCGGTGAGTGTGGTTTTTAAATTGATAAAACCTTTAGTTAGAGCTGGTACTTACCATGATACTAACCGCTGGTTTATGTAGAAAAAGCTAATTAAAGTGCACAACATACTAACAACCTTATGATATTTATACTTTCCATACACTTTAATATGAATTATTATGTTAAAGTGTGACTATGCAAATGTCTTTCAAATGATTGTGAATTATGTAAAATATGTTTCCAACTTAAATGATTTTGATGTCATTGAACTCTTTATGAACACCGAACTCGCGAGACCTTCCTTGCACTACTAGCTTTCTGGCAAAGACCTTGCTACTATAGCAACATTGAAGTGGTTCAGTTACAGCTACTGTATAAAACACACCTTTGACGTGAGGGTCCACATGTCTCAGCAGCAACCACACACAATAACTTGTAGAGTTTTTATCATGAACAAAACCCAATCTTCAAGTGGTGCTCTGTGCTTGTAGTTCTTTTCCTATCTGCAGATGAGCCATCGCTATTTTAAGCCAAAAGGAAAGTCAGCCTATAAAAAGAAAAAACGCTTCACAATGACAGAACCGTCAGAGTGAAGGCAAACGGGATCATTGCGGGCCGCAAAGCGTCTCATACAAACATTGTTCCAACTAAACTGTAAGATGCCAGCAGGATAATTGCAGAGATTTTCCAATGACAGAGGCAACTGCTCGTGCCAATCTGTGATAGAGAGGAGTGTATGTGCCTTTAGTTAGCAAAGCTTTTAGAAACTGAAATAATGTGCCTGAATGTCCTTTAACTTGTGAGTTTAACTGGTGGCGTGGTTATTGAACACAGAGACAAACAAGTTAGATTTTAGGATGAATTACATATCCATTTGGCTGCTTTCTGTCATCAGGCTGGAGATTTTTTCACTCTTGTGCCATAAGTTTTTGATTTATTTAAGTCCAAACAAGTGCAGGACACTCAAGGACCTTTCTGTCTTCAATCATTGGTGTCTCCATTTTCAAAGTGGTAATATGTGTTAAAATGCAAGCATTACTTTATACAGTACACCCCAGGTTACATTACATTAATTATGGGATGTCAGAGGGAAATTCATTCTAGTGAGTGTTGTTTGTAAATACTAATTTTTTAAATTTTTAAATATTAAAACTCATTCATAAAGTACAAAACTGATACAAATCTATGGCATATACTAATGGCCTCAGGTTTTATGTCTACTACCATGGACGTGTCAGTCAAAGGGAATTAGCACACTTGTCACGATGCAAGGCTGCCGGTCTGTTTCTCTGCTCACACACTGGATTAGTTTGAAGTTGTCTGCTTACTACTTGTCTAACAGCAGTTGTAACACATGTGAGGTCACCATTTAAAATATCCAGAAACAGAGGGAGGGAGAGAGGGAGGGAGGAAGGGAGGGAGCAGCCAACAGTTGTCAGTCTTTTATGGGATTGCGCCACATCACAACTCATCTTAAAATAAATAGGCAATTTTACGGTGTCCTTTCAAGCAGCAAGCATGACTGGGCATTCATCCTGTGTTTCTCAACCAAGCACAAAAAGCCCAAGTCAAACAAGTAAAATGTTCACTTCAGCTCCTAGAACTTGAAATACTTTCAGGCCTGCTGTAAAAGTAGCTGAAACCAAATATGCGCCGACAGCAGAATGAGCTCTGCAATGCCTCT
The DNA here is from genome assembly GCA_032270685.1 of Microctenopoma stevenorrisi. Lineage (NCBI taxonomy): Eukaryota > Metazoa > Chordata > Actinopteri > Anabantiformes > Anabantidae > Microctenopoma > Microctenopoma stevenorrisi. Next base: position 8,092,225 of record JAUMTR010000016.1, read on the forward strand.
AACGCACAGACCTGATTCTAGTCTTTAAATGTATTTCCAGATGAGGAAGCGAGTCATATGTGGTCGACTGCAAAACAACACAATGACACAGTTACCAGTTGTTCTCTCACTTAAATCTGTACATTGGTATGAAATACATGCCGATAAAATATGCACCGTGACATTCAGGGGGGTCACATTTTTGAACCTCTACAATATTAAAGATTAAATAGAAGTCATTTCCATTACTAAACGACAACTGGGAAATGCATACAATAAATGTCTAAAGGTCACAGGTTTAGCCTTTAACACCAACACAAAACCTTTCTTATTGCATAATAAACATCCATGGTGTTAGTGTGATCAAAATGAAACTGTTTAAAATATCATAAAGGAATAAATATCATGGCTCATATCATTCTACAGTCATTTAATAAACAGTCTGTGATTCTTTGTCTTCACAGATTAATCTTAGATTCCTGTTTTTTCTTTGGTCTTTCATCACTAAATACACAAACTTACGACTCATACTTCAATAAAATCCTACCTCAAAGTCCCTTTATTTCAACTGTACACTGTCTTCGCAAAACCAATTATTAAATATGTTTCTTAATATAATGTATTGTAATCCATACAGTCACTCACTTTCTTTTTGCAGGTCACCATGTTGTGTTGTTCGCTGCCCTTCATCCTGGCCTGGGTATGCATGGCAACCCCAATGCTCTGCCAAAGTGGAGAAGGCGACTGGGGTTCAGGATTGGGCGTTTTCTCTTCAGTAATGGCCAACAATGACACGATCATGCAGGCGATTGGAGATGAGTCTGCAAAGGTGACAAACAACCATGACTGGATCGCATCACCCTCGCCTGTGCTGTACTACAAACCCCAATCAGAGAAGTGCTCGGTCCACTTCAGCACTAACACTGCCTCGTCTCGAAGACTGAAGGCCCAGAAAGAGGAGCTGGCGTATCTGCAAGCAATCCATCATGGGAACAAGGCAGTGATGGAGAACTTAGTGCAGTTTGTGGGGGCAGAGTTGGGAGATCTGGGATATAAAGATGTGATTAAGGAAAATATTATTGGCATTCAAGAGGATCACAAGAGCTGCCATGGTGTGGTAGAGAAAGCTGAGGAAGACCTCGAGAAGCAGCTGGAGGGTGATGTATCAGATGCCCTTGTTGGGATGCAGAAGTGAGTAAACGATTCTTCAACAAATGAAGATGCATTTGTTGCCCGCATTTGAAGGTGTCGATGTTTTATGATGGCTGCTTCACCCTGTCAATACTGCCGTAGGATTTGATGAAAGTACTGGGCACACTGCACACTGTCACTAACGGTAACAGCAACCATATGCATTATCTCTTATGACTTTCACTTACTCAGGCTCTCTCTCTACCTCTGCCCCTGTTGCTTTTTTTCCTATGTGTGGTGCTTCTGGACTGTTTGCCTTCGGGAGAAGAATCCGAGAAGGGTCCTTGGTTTTCGAAGACATGCTTCGTGCTGCAGCAGAAGTCGCCAGCAGGCTGGAAAGCTCCTCATCGGCCCTGCATGCTTCATTCACAAAGCAGCTGAAAGACATTGTTAAAACGCATCACTAAGGTAGTGTTGAAAACAAAAAAAAGCTCACACATCATTCTCTAACTCGACACTAATGTTCGGTGTCCTGTGTGAGATCGAAAGAAACGAGAAACCTCACTGTAATTCTATACTTTCATATTTCATGTACAAACTAAGCTCTGACAAGAAGGTTGATAATTCCTCATTGTACAGGGCAAACAAGGACTGTTGCAATAAAAACGATGTTTGCTTTCACAGAAGCTATGGCCATGAACCCATAAAACACTGTTTTCCACACAGGCATTATTCATGGAATTTGGTGAGGTCAAACGTGGCAGCAGTATGTGGTGCAGGTCTGAGCCAAGTAGTGTTTATGGATCCAGGAAGATTGGCCTTCAGAGACCAAAACATAATGGACTGCAACAGTTTGTCTTCTCCAGAGGAAGCTTTGCATTGGCCATCTGGTTCCAGGGTGAGGATGGAGGCTTGTGTGTTTCAACGGACATGACTGCAGATGAGGCAGCTTTGTTTTGAAGCTTGGATTAACAATAACAATTAGACCACTCCTGTCATCAGGAAGAAATGAGCATGCAACACTTTGGTTTTATGTCTGGGTCCATTGTTCATTGCTTTTGTATCTTTATTCCTGCCAGGTCTCATGAGAGAAAACGTTTTGATATTTACTATAATAAAATGTGCGATTATATGAATTTGCACAATGCATGATATGAATTATTTATAAGTCAGTAAACAGCAGTGAACAACAATTTGACCTTTGGTTTAATTTTTTCATTATAACGTTTCAGTGTTTGCTGCCATGCCTCTACTCTCTTATCAATATTTTCGGGTAACCTCAGTCTTTTCTGTAAGTATTCATTCACTTAGTCTGCCCTCTAGCTGTTTTCAAAAGCAATGTCCCACTAACTTTCATCTACACAGTCAGTTATGGTTTATAATTAAATGTTTAAGTTACACACACAGTGAATCAGGTGTGTATCTGGCACCGTGCGTAAAACAGATGTAGTAACAAGTCTACTGTGATTTGATTTGCTTGACATAGTGTTTTGAGCCGCTACTTCTGTCTGTGAATAAATCTGAAGCGGGCTACGGTGTCACAGCTCCGTGATTCAGCACCCTGTGGGATGGATAGTTGGCCGAAACCACTGCGCGTAAACCCGGGCGTCTCCTCCAGCGCTGAGAGGATGCGCTTACTCCGGAGAGGAGACAGGTCGAGTCGCTCCGCCGGAGCCTCGTCACGCTGTCTCCCCGCCCACGCGCGTATAAGAGCAGCTCTCGCAGCTGTGGTGGGGAAGTTGTGATGCCTCCCGGCTGCGACGATGACACATCCTGCTCTCAAGCCACGGGTTCAAAATAACGTTTCTACGGCGCACGGACAAACCTCCATGCTCTCCAGCGAAGCCGGACTTCTCTTTACCAGAGTGCGACATGGGACACCGTCACCTGTCCTCTGAAAGGACGGCTGTTCTCTGCTGGCTCCTCTTCCTCCAGTCAGGTGAGGGCTTTAACTTTAAATTGTCTGTTTGCGCTTGTCACCGGGGTGAAACCCACATTTCCCACAATGCCTTTCTCAGCCCCTCACCTCGCGCCTAAGTGTGGTTTGTGTTTTTCATAAATCCTGCTACAAATGCTAAAAAAAAAAATTTCTCTCCACTACATTTGAATATAGCATGAAGTTATTTCCTTCCGCGGCAAATCACTTAAGTGATAAAATAAGTGCACTTTACCTAAACGTTAATTAATAAAATTGTGAAGAAATTATTTTATTATTAAGTTTTTTTTAGTAATAGCTCATAGCCACATTATTATGACATCATTTGTGACACGACAGTGGGTTTGAAAACAGCCTGTGTCCACGTGCAACAGCAGTCAGACACTCTGGTCTTGTGCCAGTTCACTTTTTATTATAATGAGGACACTAATCATCTTTCCTGCTTCATTCAGAATATTCTTTGACTCCCTCGTCCAAACTTGCTTGTCCGTGGTCTAACCTCCATGGCCCGGGTCGATATAGAAGATGTTGTCTCATGTAATGTCACCACTGGCATCTATGGTACTCAAGGGTACATCTGGTACTTTCCAGATACATGGACAAATGAACACACACGGCTTTTAAGAGGAGACAGGAGATAGGATGTCTCTGGTTCCTGCTTGTTGTCAGATTGAAATGACGTCATAATGGCTTCAGATGACCTCATCTGTATCGTAACCATATTAACAGTGTGTCCACATATGTCTGATGTTTGTTTTCTACCAAGCAAAAACACAATTTGGAGGTAATTATTAATACTTATTGCACGTTGTTTTTGCATATCAGCCTTTCTCAGTTTCCTCGTGGGCAATAAATCCTTTACACTGGTTTGCATGTATCACTCAGGTTAGACTCAACTGGCTCTCGACTAAGACTTGAGATTTGAAAGATTAGTCAGACCTAAAACTCACCTAAGGACAGGTGATGACGTGTCTTCGGCGAAGCATCTAGGATCACTGCCAGATGCAGGTAGCCCAAGGTGCCTAGATTGCTTCTCATTCACCCATTCACATACACACACTGCAGAGCTGCTGTGCAGCTGACCTGACACACCGAGGGCAACGCGGGGCTTCAGTGTTTTGCCCTACAGTTATGACATATGACTGTAGGAGGTGGGAATCGACCACTGATCGACAGGCTCTACCTCCTGATCCACAGCCACTCCCAAGGTCTTGCTTTAGGATCCTTAATGGGAGCACACTGTAGCTGGTTACGGAGTCCAAGAGGGTTTGGTGTGTTAATGTTAATGTAGTGTATGTAAACCAACTGGTTTGTCAATATTTGTAATGTTGATATAATGGTATGGTATAAATATATTTTTAATGGTTTGTCCTTTTTGTACATTTGATTTAGTTAGAACTAGCCAGACATTTTGGGAAATGTACACACTCGACAGTGGCATCAATCTTCACATCAAATTCTCAGCAACAAAGTGAATAACTGTACAGAAACATATGTTGAACTGTTCCTTTAGTGTTAGTACAGCATAATGAATGAGTTATAGGCCTGACTAACCATTTGGCTCATATTAGCATTGGTACAATATCATTAAAGGTGTAAAGTATTGTACAATAATCCAGCCCAGTTTTTCATAAACATCACTTTAAAGGGTAGTATCTGTATTTCACACTACTCGGAAATGTCAAACGCCATAAGTTCAGATTCAACCCACACAGGTGCAAACACACACTATCGTCAACCTCTGATTCAAGCGGAAACTTCCCGTTAATTGTTTTATGCATCAGTTGTAACACAGAGTGACAGACAGCGCAACAATAAACACCCTCTACTACTGAGAAATTATCTCGCCTCCACTTAACACTAGCAAGTAATGATGTGTGTAATTGACTCTGACTACACTGATGAAGGTAGAAGCGGTAATCCACAAGAGACGGGATTCCTCTCCATTTCCAGGTCATTCATTCTGCTGAAAAATAATACGGTGACTCAGTCTGTCTAGACTGCATATTCAAAATTCATTTGATTGGCCCGTCTCTCACTGTGAAGCCAAACATTTGTAATAATACCGCTGAAGAGATAAAGAGAGAAATTACAGCCGAAGTGGTTCTTCTACTGAGGGAGGAGTGAAACTTCCCCAGTCTCCATCTCCTTCTCCATCTGTTCACCTTGAGAGGTTTTAGCTGGCAACTCGCGCGGGGAGTTCAGATCAAGAGATCAAAAGATCTTTGCTAAGATGTGGAAAAGTCGATAAGACTTTACTAAGAAACGTCTTAGATGTTTACACTCGGCTTGTGTGCAGAAACATGAGACACATGAAACACTCGCGCTCGCTCCCTAAACCCACAATATCATGCCGGTCTGATTTACTGCAGTGTGTTAAGTGAGGATTTAAGGAGACACGGGAAAGAGGTGCTGTCACTATATATTTAGGAATTTCCTTACTCCTGTCCTCTTCTTATATGGTATCTATTTATTATACTATCAAATATTAACAGCTGACGGCAGAAAAAATAGCTACCATCCAAATGACCTTGCTGTGCATAAATGACATTTGCACCAAGCAGCTAATTAACTTTTGGCAGTGTCATGTTAGCTCATTCAAATTTAGGAATAAAACTCTATATTGCATTGCAGATTGAGCTGGTTTAAATAAATACTGTATGGATCTATTAATTTTCAAAAAGGAAGTAAAGTGTAAAAAAAGTGTGATGAAGTTACTGTATGAAATCTACTCCTTACTTTTTGTATCTGTACTGTATGAATGTTTAACGCTGAAAAACCAGATGATGCTTTTTTATTAATGAATAGAAACCATGTATCTACAGGTCTCTGTCATGACAAGACCCACTCACACGCTGAGGATGAGCTCTTCAAGACGCTGTTCAGTGGTTACAACAAGTGGTCGAGACCTGTGCCAAACATCTCCGATGTGGTTATCGTCAAGTTTGGACTGTCCATAGCACAACTCATCGACGTGGTGAGTCTTCACGGGTGGACTGTTTGCAGTAGGTTATTCACATACAGGATTAAGTTTATAAGTGCAAAACTCCTTTTCTAGAGGTGTACTTACAGTAATATGAATAATACTGTTTCCCCCATATGTAGAAAAACTAGAGGCATTGTGAGTTTAACGCTGTTTTTTCAACTGTATATATTATTATTTTTACATACAGTAGCAAGAACAAACTTAGAAAAACTAGATCATGTTTCCCTTCTTATAGCAAAAAAATGGTCCCAGAACACATGACATCCATCAGGTTATTGAAGTGAATTTGCTGTGAGTTATATTTGGGTCTGATTTGACAAATCTCCAGGAGCCTCTCACATATTCTTCTGGCCTAAACCCAGAGTCGACAGCCTTAACTCGGTCTCTGTGTCTTTCTCTGTGCCTGTCTGTTAGGATGAGAAGAACCAAATGATGACAACCAACGTGTGGCTTAAACAGGTTAGAAATGAAAATGTGTCAGCATTGATTTAGTATTAAGTTTGGTCTCAAATTGGGGATAGGGTAGTATCAAAAGTTAAAAATATGACACCCGACAAACTGATTGACGTATATCTCCGGTGTTTGTACCTTACAGGAGTGGAATGACTACAAGCTACGCTGGAGACCGTCTGACTATGACAATGTGACATCCATAAGAGTGCCATCAGAGCTCATATGGGTGCCAGATATAGTCCTCTATAACAAGTGAGTGTGAGAGCAAGACGAAAAAAAGAACCTTAACATTTGGACTCCAGATAATAAGTGCTGTCATTGTCTGCGTAAGGAAAGCCACAGCTTCTCCGAATTTGCTTGGTTTACTGTGCATTATTCTTCAAAATGCCTAAATAAAAGTAATCAATGTGTTGATCAATGTAAACTTAAAAACCACCTTTTCTGATTGCTGTACCCAAATAAAATCTACAAAATGCAAGTTTTGGAAATCAAGCTAAACCGTTGGACGACATTTAAAATGTGTCCACTCTCCTCTGCCTTTTCTTCCTGTGCTGCTCTTCCCTTCAGGTATTAATTTAATGAAATTAGAAGCAACAAACCAATCAAGCTGACATAACAGATCATATGTGCTTGGTTAGAAGAGCGAGAGTGTGGGTCACAGAAACATTTGACTGTGCCTGTCCACATTAAGATACTGTACGTTTTGGAACTTACTCACTAAAATGTATTTAAGTTTTTAATACTGTAGGCTTGATATATTTTTTTGTTAATAAATAATAATTCCAGACTAATGAGAAATGTTTAACTGTTATGCACACTGTACAATAGTATATTGGTTCAAATATCTGTTGGATGATATCTGGTATGAGAACGTCGCCATCTTGTGGACTGTAATATAGGTCAATTTTTTTTTTACATATCTGTTACATTTTGGCGCAGGTCATGTTCTTACTGTAGTGGAAATATTCATCATATCCACCAGTTTTATTAAGCAGCTCCTTTCTCATAAATTTACCTCGTGGGGATTAAAGCGAGAAGGTTGATGGTGGAGTTCTGCTCCGTAGAGCCTGTGTAATCACAGCCTGTAAGTGAAATTAAAAAAGGTGTGACACTGATGAAATAAGGTCAGGATCGCGTCTTTGGCAGAAGCTATTGTTGCCATTAAAGCAATGAATGTAAGGAAGATTAAATGAGAGTCTTGTCAGGAAGTAACACTTTCTTATTAATGTGATGATAGAAATGGGAAGAATGCAGCACGGGTATCTTATTTGTTGTTGTAGCTTTCCGTCTCGTATTTTTAAAACTATACTTCATGCCGCCATCACTCATACGACCACTTCTGTTTCCCCAGTGCTGATGGGGAATTTGCTGTGACCCACATGACGAAGGCTCATCTATTTCACACTGGTAAAATTCGCTGGGTGCCTCCTGCCATTTACAAGAGCTCCTGCAGCATTGACGTCACCTTCTTCCCGTTTGATCAGCAGAACTGCAAAATGAAATTTGGCTCTTGGACCTATGACAAGGCCAAGATTGATCTGGAGCCAATAGAAAACGCTGTGGATCTCAACAACTACTGGGAGAGCGGTGAATGGGCCATCATCAACGCTGTGGGAACATATAACACAAAGAAATATGACTGTTGCCATGAGATCTACCCAGACATCACTTACTTCTTCATCATCCGAAGGCTCCCCTTGTTTTACACCATCAATCTCATCATCCCATGTTTGCTGATTTCCTGCCTCACCGTTTTGGTTTTTTACCTGCCGTCAGACTGTGGTGAGAAGATTACTCTGTGCATTTCCGTATTGCTGTCCCTCACTGTCTTCCTGCTACTCATCACAGAGATCATACCTTCCACATCCCTTGTGATCCCGCTTATTGGCGAGTACCTGCTTTTTACTATGATTTTTGTCACCCTGTCCATTGTCATCACTGTGTTTGTGCTCAACGTGCACCATCGTTCTCCCAGCACGCATAAGATGCCCCGCTGGGTCCACTCTGTGTTCCTGGACCTAATCCCACGCTGGCTCTTCATGCGACGACCTGCGCCAGATGGCCGGCGTCGGAGACTGTTGCTGCTCCAGCAGGGGCATAGCCGGATAGCTGGGTACAAATCTGGTAATTGCCTCAGCACCTCGGCCAACTGGTTGAGAGACGGGAAAAAGCTGGACGTCCCAGAGAGAAGTTGCTATGAGGATCTGGAGTTGGGAACATTGACATCATATTTCTCCTTTCGTCCTCCTTCTCCCAGACCTCCAGGATCAACTCCTCCACTGCAGCAGAAAACCCCACAGAACAGTCTGAGCCGACAGGAGGCAGCCGGAGGCACAAACAGACAGTTAACAGGAGCCAGACTTAATCCAACACAACGGCCATCAAAAACTGATAATACTACATCAGATTCAACATTCCTGCTTTCACCAAGTGTTCTACACGCTTTGGAAGGTGTGCATTACATTGCGGATCATCTGCGGGCTGAGGATGCTGACTTCAGCGTGAGTATTATGAGACATCACAAGCAGAATGGGAGATGCATCACTGTTGTTTCTCGCTTTATAACTTACTTGATCCTTGTCGACTACATACAATCAACCTTCCTTGTTGCACAAAGATTCATCGACTTTGAGGACACACTGTATTGTACGCTACGTGTGTTAAATGCACTTTGATTATGTTGCAGTTTAGGCTAGTTACTCTGCCCAGTTAATATTAAATGTTCTTTACTCGGTACAGATGTGCAACACTCCAGTCTGCCCATGTCAAACATTTGTACAGGTACAAAAGCCTCCGCCGCAGCAATGAGACTCACTGTCTCTGTTGTTTTCCATTCTAAACAGGTTAAGGAGGACTGGAAGTATGTCGCCATGGTGATTGACCGCATCTTTCTCTGGATGTTTATTATAGTGTGTCTACTCGGGACCATCGGCCTCTTCCTGCCCCCCTGGCTTGCTGGCATGATCTAGCGCTTGTGAAGAACTTCATCGGATTGAAACATAAACGCCTCCATTTGAGTGATGTTGACGTTCAAAGCGTAGCTGGACTCTATTTTGAGTTTGTGTGACATAGTAGTACCCATGATGTGGCCTCAGATGGCGATGTTCACACACCATCAACTCAAAATGATCTTTAGAATCTTTGCCCCGAAGAGAAAAGTTTATTATCTGTAGTTACAATGGGACTAATCTGTATGGTTTGTCCTCCTCTATCCAAACTTGGTTTAATTTTAGCTCTTTATCATCCTTTGACCTCTATGTTAACATTAGCATGTTGATTAGCATTAGCAAATGAACGTGGACGTTACTAACTACTCAGTATTAACCCGCTGATGTTTAACTGTAGCATGTAACATTTGTCGATGATAACGTTGGTATGTTAACATGCTGACGTTCAAATGTGCAAATGGTCTATTTGGCGTGTTACTGTAAAATGCTATTCAACGCAGGTTAATGATAACATGGAAGCAGCATCAGTAGTTGTGATAACTGCTACTGACCCGCCACCGTCCTGCTACCTGACAGGTGATCCACCACCTTTGGTTTTGCCAATGTGACTCAATTGGTGTAAGACTTCAATTAAAATGAATAAAGCGACAAAAAATAAATGATGTGAAAGTGGAAAACATTTATTTTTGCAAACAAAATTGTTACAAAGCTGTGTCCTGATTGGTCTGCAGCTTCTATAGACACAGCAACTCAATGGATATATTGCAGCCAGTATCCATTAATTAGTGCCTCGCTATTCATTGTCTGTCTAAGACTTACATTATATTACTTAACTCAATGAGGACACACGAGTTGCATTCATCTCGACAGATTTTTAAAGGACGATGCCACATTAGATGTATTTTTGATGATGATAATTATAAACTATGTAATAAATTTGATGATGGAAAAAATTAACTGACTGCAGACATGATATTTGTCACGTTCACATATCCCTTTGCTTTACAACTTAAAAGATAAAGGGAAGAGGAAGTCAGTCTTCTCGGTGCACAGATAGATTTTTCATATCTCTCTGTCAATACTTTATATTTGCACAGTGTGTGTGGAAACATCAATGCTGATAAACCTGGAGCTGGCTGCAGGGGGCTTCTAAAGCTTCAAGACTGCCTCAGATAGGAGTTAAATCAGGTGTTTTAAAAGCTGTGTGTGTTTGTGTTGATGCGTGGGATTGTCCAGTATTTTCTCTTTAGCTCATTGTACCTTTCACCTACAATATAGATTAAAAAAAAGGCTACTAACATTTGTTAGCTTTCATTATAATGGCAGATCTAAAGGTGGCTATTATGTTTCAGCAAACAAACAATTATATACAGAAGTTTACATTTTTATTTTCATTAGTGACACATTACAGAAACCTTTGACTCTTTCGAAAAAAGACCAGACACACACATCTGACACACCATTATCTATCTTCACTATAGTTTATATAGAACGCTCATAGTTTTAATATCATAATTACAGAGTGCTCCATAGATAAAACTTTTTTTAACAGGGCTGATCAATCCGTCATCTTTACATTTCTCATATTACTTTTTTAATTTGGATTACATTATTTACCCCTTTCTCTGACGTGACAACTCTTGTATTTGTCTCATACAGATGTGATATTTACAAGAATTTTTCAATTACTGAGCACACAATTAAGTCAATGACTCCCCCATCAACAGTTTTCAGACAGTAGAATGACATGTCAAAACAGACTGTGTCCTACACATGATGCCAACGGGCCACCGTATAGACATAATCATCAATTTCACTAAACATACTATGCTATGTATGTTTACATACATGTACGTTACTTTTTTTCTGAGTTGTAGCATCCTATTTAATCATCATTTAAAGGTAGATGACTCCCCAAATAACCTTCTGGTTTCTGCAAGATTAACGGAAGTGTTTGGGCCACAACAAATGAGAAGTTCAATTTAAGCTCAATGTGTAAACAAATGTGTTAACAGTCCATTAAAGGGGCGCGGGCTTGGCTAAATTTGCCCTGACTCTTGCTTGGTCCACGGCATCCAGCATGTTCTTGCCGTCCACGGCCAGAGTGTGTGCCGCAGCTAGCATCTGTTTCTTGCACTCGTCCTTCAGGGAGGTGATGGTGTTCTGCTGGGCCAGCTTCATTTTGCTGATCAGCTCGGCCATGTCTTTGTTCAGCAGCTTCTGGGTGCCCTCGATCTGTGGTGATGGTACGTAAACAATGTCTCACCAATACTTTAGTCCATATTGCAGCCAGGAAATTAAAGCTTCCTTATAACAGCAGGTAGAATGTGCAATTAAATTATGTAACCATAAGCACTATGTTGATAAAGCTTCTAAATGCTCAGTTTTTCTTTGAATTACTACTTGCAAAGATTAGCATTGAACTATTAGCTGTTACGGTTATTTTGTACATAACAATTCTGCACTTACATGGTACTTTATGTACATTTTGTCCATTGATTCAAGTCCTCTGGTATATATAATACACTTATTTCTATTTTGAGACCATTTCAGAGGGAAAAACATCAATGAACACAGAGAGCAAGGCGAAAACAAGCAGCAGAAAAGTTACTGTACCTCAGTCCTGACCGACTTGTGTAAGGTTGGCAGTATGTCATCCACGCTGCAGATCAGATCTCGTAAAGCCTTCCCCACAGACTGTGAGCAGAGAGAGATCAATAGAAGGAATGAATCTGCTGCAACACTAAGAAATTCATGCATGGTACAAACATATTGTCATATTGTACCTTGATAATGGTGATATACTGTTCAGGCTCCAGCGTGTTGACGTCATTCTTGAGTTGGACAACAACTCTGACTAATTCCATGACAAAGGTATATACTTTGTCGTCAGACCGGTCCAGTTCAGCTGTGGGTGCCGGCTAAAAAAAATGAATTAAAACACTCACCCACATTACTTCATACAAATTACCACTGGGTACGATCAACACTTTTTAACTTTAAATTAACTTTTTTCAAGTGACTCACTTCATTATAAATTTGTCTAATCTGAAAATCAGAGCTAATGAAATAAACTGGCCTTTTAGTGAGATAAAAAGATATTCTAATCCAAACTGAACTGATGTAATTACCTGGGCTGTGAGCCGTGGAGGCTTCTCTGGCGGTGCTGTGAGGTAAGAAAGATGAATATTAAAGGCACTGAGAATAATAATGACTAGAAAGACAAAGCTTAAGAGAGAGATAATAGTCTTCCATCTTAATTAAGGCGAATCTGTGATTTGAGAACTTACCATTCTCCATTTCAGGTTCATGGGGCTAAAAATACACAAAAAACAATCTCATTACGGACAGAATGCAGCTGTAATGAAAACGTGCTAATCACTTTAATGAATCAACTTCCGCTAAATGTTTCACGTACCTGAGGCACAGTGATGCTCACTGTTGCCATGGGGTCCTGCAAAAGAATAGGTAGGTTCATTTTATAGAATCTGGACACCGACCCTGTCTTTGGGACTGTTATAAGGGGAATGTTGTATTTAAGATTAGCGGGATGTTGAGAGTGAGTGACCGGGGTAATATTGTTTGACAACGCCTCAGTCAATTCAGGAGCAGAAGGACACAAAGACACAGAGACGGGGTTGAAAAATGTTAACGACGTTCTGTTTCCCACCAGAAGTTTCTTCTCATTCTTCAGCCACTTTTCATCCTCCATCATCTCCGCTTTCTGCTGGCGGAGAGTGTCCTGCAAGTTCTGTTTCTCTCTCTGCCAGAGGCGCTGTGCGTCCTCCCAGCTGTTCGGTTCAACGCGGGGAAACTCGTTTTCCTACAAGTGAACCAATTGTAGTGGATGATATCTCACAACGTTTCTATTATATTAATCTCTGTAAGTGTTTACTCAGACAAATTCAGTGCTGTACTTGTAAATATTTTCTTATATCTATGGGACACTGAAGGTATGACCTTTTCTCACAATATAAATTAGTCAGTGTACAGCTTGTATAACAGTTTAATTTGCTGCCATATCTTCAGTGGTGTCCCATGAAAAGATACTATAAAATATTTACATAAAGTGAGGGGTGTCATGTTGTTCTAAATTGGACTCGCTGTTACTTACCCCCATGCTGCGTGGTCGAGGGGACTTGAGTGGCACTGTGAGAGTGTTCATGGAGTCGACAGGCGACTGATATTCACATGGGCTGGCCAGGTTTGGGGAGCTGGCACACAAAGCCTCATTCAGCTGAACAAATACAAACAAATCAGCTCCATTGTTTTACACAGCCTGTCATCATGAAGAAACTGGCATCATCAAATGAGAGTGAGGTTACCTGAATTTGCAGACCAATACTGAGTGTGTTCCCAAACCGTGGCACTGGTTGCAATCTTGAAGGCTGAAATAAAATAAGGTTTACATCTAAAAAATGTTCATGAAAGTTTAAATTGTACGACTTTAACTCTTTAGCGGTCAGATTTGACAAACCTTGGGAGGAGGCTCATTAATATTGATTTTAGGCTCAAAGAATTTTGTGGCACGTGCTCTGTCCCTCTCGCGCTCCGCTTCCTGCTCCTTCTCCATCTTGTGGACATCACTAACAGATTTAAAACAATAGTTTATATCTATGTGTTTATGTATAATTCATTTGCAAGCAAGGTAAAAACAACCCTCAGTTTAGTTTATTTTTATTTAAAAACCAGCAAACAATGCTCCTCTGTATCAAATAAACTCTGGTATAAATTACTGGATGAAACATTTTCTGCATCTTATGACAATGAATTTGCTTATTACTGTGTTGTCTGTTATTTGGTCATCTATCCACTGAGAGGAGAAATAACATGCAGCTGGTGAATGTGTCCCAGTCTCATCAGCCCTGAATACCTAACTCCACTTTCTGTTTTTTAATTAAAAAGACTTTTTGTAGGGATAAAGCTCGTTTTTTTCTCACAAACTAATACCTGATTTTGACCACCAGCTCAGTGAAAGAGGGTCTCTCTTTGGGGTCGTAGGACCAGCAGCGGGTCATGAGTGAGTAGAGCGCAGGAGGGCAGTTGTCTGGTTTGGGCAGCCTGATGCCCTGCTCTAGCTGGTTGATTACATCTCTGTTCTCCAGCCAGTGAAACGGCTGCTGTCCTCGACTCATTATCTCCCACACACATACAGCTGTGGAACAGCACAGACACAGAAACACGTTAGGATGTGTCCTTACAATTATACCTTATGAATATTAATATAATGTCTGTCTTTAATCAAATAGAGATTTCGTACAATATCAACTGTATTATGCCCAAACTAAATGTATAGACTTATCACAGAGTCGTTATTCAGGGCACCAGTGAACATATATATTATTTTTCCCATCACAGTGTCTGCACCTAGCTGTTGTAACTGTATGTTTCACAAGCTCACCAAACATCCAGACATCGCTGGCTGTGGTGAAACGTCTGAAGTTGATAGATTCAGGCGCCATCCATTTGATGGGCATTCGGGTAACAGATGCTGCAAAGAAATGAGAGAAGTAAGAAACTCACTTAATTTATTCTCCTTTTTTGTTTTGTGCTAATATATTACGAGACCAGGAAATGTTACCTGTGGGGATAAAGGTTCACAGTTTCAACAAAAATTATACAACTAAATTATACATTTCTCTGTGAATCCTGAGAATTTGTTTTCATCCTGCAAATGACAATTTCTGGAGTAAAAATAATAAACGAATCAAGATAGACAACATGAAACAGAAAACAAAAACTGGTCAGCATATTCTATTTCTTATATTGTATGTTGCAGTTGACAAGCTAACACATTCCTTATGTAGACTTGCATCCTTGGCTAATGAACGGAGTCTGATGTTATTTTATGAAAGTGTTTGCCTTTTTGAAACATTTACATTTAGACACTGAGATGACACCGAAAGCTTGAGTCAGTTGGAATTCTCTCAGCATGCCTCTGTTACCTTTGTAATATTCTTCATTCTCAATATACCTCGACAGACCAAAGTCTCCGAGCTTCAAAAAGTCTGGACTGGCAACTAAAACGTTCCTCACTGCAATGTCTCTGTGGCAAAACATGAACAAGGCAGAAAGTAGAGAGAAATCATTTGTAGAGTAACAGACGCAGATAAAACAAGACGAATGCAGATTAGACAGGCAGAATGTTTAGAGGTCCCCGACGTGCGCGTTGTCACTCAACTCAAAACATGATGGAGTCTGTTATGAACACACAAAAGGCTTTTTATTCCTCACTGACAGACCTAAATTTGCATCTTGATTACTGCTCAAGGATACAAAAAAGACTGTTTTCATATTGCTCACAGACAAAAACTAATTTCCTCTCTGTGTTTCCTCTTCACGGGAGGCTGAATCCATGAGTGGCTGTTTTGCTGCCTGAAACTCGCTGATAACGTGCAGAATAAACGGGCTTTTCTGTCATCTCACATCAACTTCCTGTAACGTCTTGATATAAACATTTCAATTTTAAATGAGCACTACCTTCAATTACTCTTCTTGACATTCAAATACCTTTTCACACTGGATTGACCATATCTACGAATTATTGTTAACTAAGCACTATTGTTGTATAATATTACTCTACAATCTCCTTTCACAGAAATATGTTGTCATGGCACTAACATAAGACCCCATTTTAATATTTAAAAAAACTGTTTAAAGTGTATAAACACTGACTCCAGTAAAATCAGAAGGTTGTTTATACTTGTCTTATGATTACAAAATAAAAGACAACCTTCAGCATGTGAACTGATCAAATCTAGGACTGAAATAAATCTCTTACCTGTGCACCATGTTGACCCCTTCGAGATACACCAGAGCTTTGCATATCTGCAGGCTGAACAGCACGAGAGTCATATTTGACAGCTTGTTACTGTTCTGAGACAGGTAGTTCCCGAGCTGCAAGAGTATCAACATCTCAGTCAGAGGGACAGTCCGTCTACTCTAAACAGCGTCAGTCATCCACAGACTATAGATAATATCCTGTGTTATTGATTTTTATGAAGTATGATTACCTCTCCATACTGATAAAGCTCCATGACAATCCACACAGGATTCTCCTCTATGATTCCAATCAGTTTGACGATGTGAGGGTGGTTGAGATTTTTCATTATTACTGGAGTATACACAAAATTTGTACATTTCAGTTAAAGTAGTTTACAAGAAAGTTTTTTTTTTTTTTCCAGAATATTCTAAAAACTAAAACCTGTGATTTGTTAATTCACATTCAACTTATTATTAATTATTCTGACAAAATTGCGAAGAAAAGATTTTGAGTGTTTTCACTGATGCTTTATCATAAATGTATCCAATCGTTTGGACAGAGGCATGTTTACCACTGTGCATCACGTTTCCTTTTACTTTAATCGCTTTGAAACTGGTGATTTTCGTCTCACCATTTCGGCACAAAGAACCCAACATCGTTTTTACAGACAGCGCGTCTGAAGCACGAACCTGTCACATTGTTTTTCCCTCCGTCTTTTGGTCGACCTGACATGAGCTCAGACCCAGAGAGCCGCTTGTCAGCACAGAAGTGATACACGGCTTTCTCCTTGACCATTAGTGTTTCACGTTGCTTTTCTAGATGCGGCAGCGGACTGTGTTACGTGACACTAGTTTTCCAAAGTACTGCTGAGCCCACATATCACAAAAGCACAACAGTTGCTGCCTGACGGCTCGAAGGTCAGGCACACTCAACAAAGGTTTCCAGCTTCCGTCTTCAATCACTGAGAATTCCCCGAAGTCCCTGAATCTTTTTACAATATTCTCTATTGTAGATATTAAAGGGCCTAAAATCTTTACAATCTAACATTAGGAAATTCTTTTTGATTGACATCTTTGTCTGATCCACAATTCTCCCATGTGTTGAGTCACGACACACATTTTCTTGCTTTGACTCTAAATGATCTCACAGTTAAAAAGATTTATTTAAGTGGGTCAGTGAAAACAGCAAACATCTTTTCTTTATACTTTTGTCAGGTAAATGAAGGTTTAAGAACATTTTCCACAGTTGGTATTTTTGCCACGTACCTGCTTCACTCATGAATTTCTCCATAACATCAGGTGAACAGTCTTTACAGGTTTTCACTGCCACGTTGATCCTGTCCCCATTCTGTTCCATCGACAAACAAAAAGACACAATGATCCTAGTGCGCCCAAAGCACGCGCCTGCTAGCGTACTGTAGCTGAAGATACACTTACAGCTTTTTTGTAAACTCCATCGTAGACTTCGCCGAAAAATCCCTCGCCAAGAATTCGTCCGAGAGCGATGTCCCGTCGGTCAATCCCGTACTTCACAACTGCAGAATGAGAGAAATTTGGCAGTGAGTTCCAACAAGTATCCATCTGCAAAATACGTACAAACAACAACTTCAACAAACCTGATTTCGGCCTTTCTTCTGGAATCTCACAGTAGATGTCAGACCCTGATACATCAAAAACATTTTCACATTTTACTTTAGCACCTAGCTCTGAATATGAAGGTTATTAGAACATTGAAAGCTGTCAGCTCACCCATACTGTGTCTGGATGAGCTTGTGTTTCTGCTGCTGGCAAGAAAAGACGGAATGAGAGAAAGTCATGAAATTTCAAATTATAGCTCCTTAGAGCACTGACTGCATGTTACAACCAACAGGAATGATGACAACTTGGACTCTGCGGGTACGCTGAGAATGAAATGACTGGACAACTCATTTAAAAAAAAGAAGAAATCCTTACTTTGTGGGAATCTCAGGTAGGGAGCATCGTGGGTTGGCGTCTAACACAGAAATTGGGTACAAGAATTCATCATACATGAAAAACGTATTACCATACAACCTAAACCGTATTCGTGCACCTGTTTAAACACAGAAATGCTGAGTAAACTGATTTGCACACACCTTTATTTATTCTGTAGATAACAGTACCATCTGTGTTGTTTTCCAAGCGGTAATACCCATCAATAAGATCCATCAAGTTCTCTGCCACAGAGTCCGACGCCACACTGATCGACAGGCACTATGACAAAGGCATAGCACATGAGCTCAGCGCTAACATCTTCTGGTTCTCCAGGCTGTGCAATGTAGTATTGTGTCACAGTACACTGTGGTGTTACGGTGCTTACTTGTCTGGCCCCCTCTACGTCAAGTTTCAGAAGAGCCTTGCCGTCACCTTGACACAAGCACTGGATTTTCTTGATCTGTTTGAAGTCAGCTAGAAACACAGCCTGAGGTATGAGAGGGAGGAGAAAAGTATGTTGGCACAGGTTAGATATAGAAATTAGTTTGTAGTTTGGTACATTTCTTTGTAAATTATGGCTTGAAAATATGGGGAAAATAAAACAGTATGAGTCACCAACTCTTATAATGTGAAGCCATAGGAATAATTATTACCCAAACTGTGCACTAAACAAAGATACGCAGATAACACAGACTTATATACAACATAATATGACGGTGTGTTTGCTGACATCCTTTCCTCCACCGCGCTTACCGCTGCGTTCTTCTGTGTGCGCTGTCGAATGCCTCTCCCACCAATGACCAACTCTACTGACAAACTCCAACCTTGCTGTTGAGAAACGAAACGTGTTGAATGTTTGGGAAATTAGGGGGAAACACGAAGTGTGGGCAAAAAGGCGCTTTGTTGCTGTGTATCAGCATGATACACGAGGTTACTACTCACTACAAGTTCACACGGGAAGACCTCTTCATCATAGCTGACAAAATCTTTGAGGGTCTCGAAGAACTTGACCATGCAGTCGTCTTCTTTGAGCGCTCCATACTGCTGAAATGTTTGCTGGACCATCTTTCGTAGCTGCTTGGGCTGGATCACAGCCAGGGAAATTTAACATAAGTGAGCATACATTAATTACAATTTGTAAATATGTGTTTTTTTTCTTCCAAGTTAAATCCAGGACTGTTTACCTTCATGCTTGTGATCAACTGCTGAGGAAAGAAAAGGTCCAGACCCACTTCTTTTCTTCATTTGTAAAGAAGAAGAGAGGAAATAAAGACATCATTTTTGCTGCTTGATGTTTCCAGTTGTCAAGTTACAGCGGGGTTTAAAAAGGGTTCAAATAAACTCTATGCTTACTGTCAACCAACACAGGAAACTTCATTCATCCAGAAAAATATCCAAGAGGAAAATTAACTTACTCTAGCAGCTCAATGTTTGACTTCTTTTCGAGACCTTTTGCATTCATGTCTTTATAGAACCTCCTGTAAAAAGAGAGCAGCGATGAAGCAGGTGAGACTGTGCTCAACTGTATGTCCATTCAGAACCTACTGACAAGGCTGAAAACCGTCATGGCGCCAACCCACAACAATAAAACTGAAGAGAATGCCACACAACACATGGGCAACATGTTTGCTTCGTCCTTATCGCTCTTAAACAAATAAAATAAGTCTGTGTGACTGTGAGAAAAGGAATGCGACGAGTCACCTGAGCTCCAAACACCCGAGCTGCAGTGCCATCCCATCACTGACTTTGCTGGCATGATACTGCATGTAATCACTACGTACCTGTCAAGTTAGACACAAAAATCAAGACGTTTTATATTAATACTACTGTTAAAATATATATTTACAGTGACACACTCGAGCGTAGCTTGTTACCTGTTGGTAAAAATACAGCAATGTAGATCTGTCGTCTTTGAACTCCTCCAGGAAATTGACAGGAATGTATCTAATACGAAGGTCATATCTGTATTCAAGCAGCATAACCAGGCAAGTTAATCCAACGTTTTAATATAAAACGCAGCCAATGGCTCTTGACGTTCAAACCCATCTTTACCGCCACTCAGCTTCCACGTGATGGCTCTCGTAGCGTTGCTCTACCTCGCCAACAGTCAGATCTGGATGCAGCCAATGGCGCTCTTCAGACTTCAGATGCTTCAGGAGGAGGCCATAGCATCCTGCGTGTTCAACATTTGGCCCCAGTCGACCACTGGCCAGAATCGAACGAATGATGCCCTTAAGAAGACAGAGTCATTTTTATCATATGGAGTCTATATAATTAATAAACTACAAAATGTCCATGTTCACTCACCTTAACCTGCCAGGAGCTGTCACATTTGACCAGCTTAAAGTTCTTGCCCAGGTTGTTGTTGGTGCAGAAGCACACTTTGATGATCTTCACAAGTCCTCCCTCCCCAGTAAAGTGTGATTCGGGGGGACTGGACTCAGCGGTACTTTGTTTTGGACCTGGCCCTTTCCAAGCAAGGGTGTCCCCAGACATCACCTCATACATTCTTAGGGTTGGTCAGCACCGTCATATGCACATGATTCTTTAAAGACACAAAGATTTGAATTGAGATGTAAGGTAATTGGGAGTTATAAAGTTATAAAAAACTCTGACTGGATTAGTTAAAAGAAAGAAAATAAGTGCTTGTTTATGAAAGTAGTCTATAGGTCTGATGACGGCACTGCATCTGTGCACGTGAACACGCTGCTCTGTGACAGGATTTACAACAGCACTACATGCTACACATCACAATTATACTGTGATCTTGTGTCATACTGTTTATGTGACTCACACAGTTTGATTATGAGATCTGCTGATTAAATTCCTCCCTTCCTATGATTTTCAAGTGAGGGCCTGCGTGATCCATGGAGCAAAATTGTGTCAGTGTAGAGACTTGTATCATCTACATCGAGGAATTTCTGAGGAAATGCCTTAGTGTTTCCCCTGACTGCAAACAAAGAGGAAGAACGTGACTGAAAGGGCTACAAGTGGGCAACTACCTGTCTCCAAGCTGACAGGGCAACCGAGAAAAGATTCTAAACCTCAACGCAAACAACAAAGAATGTGATGACTAACCAACCTGTAATTAGGTGTCTGTCTTTAAGGATAAGCGCAATTATTTTTTCAGTCTATAGTCTATAGTCAAGTGCTGATGAGCAACACAACAAAGGTTTTATTTGCTGTAATTAATTCTCTTGTTCATACGAAGTTGTATGTTGAATGTTATCTTCTTTATTCAGTCTAAATGTTTAGTGGAAGGTACGTGGATAGAAGATGTGTTAACAGTAAAACACTTAGTTAGTACCTTCCTATTTCTCTACTAACCAGCTAAACGTGTTCCAATACACGTACATATGGGCGTATATGTAACAACTAGCTCGACATTGACCAACGTTCTCTGCCTCCTACCACTTTAATCTCAAATTAGATTAATATGCAAGATACAGCCTGTTGAATCGTGTGGGTTTTGTTACCTCTGGCCAGAGCCAGGCGTCTGACCAGCTTCTAACTCCAGAGATATATTTACCCCATATTTAGCTTTGTATCTAATTCCTGGCAAGAAAGCAGATAAATTTACCTGCCACAATAGGGGACTATTCCTTTAAGATGGTGACAGTCATCAGACCCTTATCATAAAAAGAGGAATAAAAATGTACATGTTTGTTAAGAGCTAAAAGAAGGGTACGCAAAACCAGCTGATTCATGAAGTGACTGAACCTGAAGACTCAAAAACGCATCCTGATGCATCTGTGAACACAAACACAAGTCCACTCCTCACAGTTATCCACTGCTTACCAATCCAAACTCCCAGGTCCACTGAGTCAACAAACCGAGTAAGAGACAGAGCCAAATGCTACAAAACAACAACAACACACCCGGCTATGAACTTGAAATGTTAGCAGCTTACCCACCTCACAGCAGTGTCCGTCAGTGAAGTGTTTTTTTAGGTGTCGTAACATCTTATAAATGAAGTTTCAAGCTGTTTGTCTGCTGTGAGTGATCTGAGTTATGTTCCTTTCTCTCGGGGCTTTTTCGCTGCTGCTGGACGGGGTTGTGTTTTGTTAGCCTGAGGCCATGAATTCCTCAGCAGGGCTCTGTTTATGCATATGTGTGTGTGTGCACTGAGATAGGAGAGAAATGAGAGAGCAGACGAGTGAGCAGCATGGCCGGCATGTTGCACTATCGCATGGGTGGGTGAGGCCTGACAGAGTGGATCGAGGAGACAATCAAGAACGAGTAAGATGACTTGTACGGGGAAAAAAAAACATCCATGGTTGGGTTTTCCAAGTATGTGGAGTTTGCAAACACACTCCTTAGATCGCGCGGAAGAAACAGTGTTGAAACATAGCGTAGAGACATTACATTAAAAGCTGCAAATGCAAAATCTGCAGTCCCCAAAGTTTCAGCATGTGTTAAACTAAAATAAGAGGTGTTCATATATTGGATAGAACTTTACTTTACTCTACTTTACTGGTCAGAATCACTGTCACGTCATCAAATATGTGAGACACTAAAGCCTAGAAAGCAGTGCATAGTCTGGCTCTGGGTACCAAACATTACATTTTTAATGCCAAGACAAATGTCCTGAAGAATTTGTATTTTATTAATTAGTAAACTGCATTTGATTTTCAAACAAATAAAATTCTAGTTCCATTTTCTTTAAAGTGAGAGTTTGCTTCATTTTTTCGTCTTATGTAATGAATGGAATGAAAGATGTTGTTTTAAACTGTGACAAACAAAGGTTTTTATAGAACAAGCAATAAAACAATTCTATAAAAACTTCAAGGTTAAAATCAATCAGTCTGTTGAATAAACCAGAATATGTCCCTTATAAGGCACGTTTGTAGTCAGATTATGTAACTGTGTTTTGATTTTGGGGGCCGAGAATCGACCACTTCTTACGAGCGGGACAGTCTTTCAAGCAGATCTCTCGCAGAAAGTAAACAAACATTAGACACTAAACAATAATAGTGCAAAAAAGGTCCTAATTAAAACCAGCGCCGGCCACGAAATCCTTTATTTTGCTTCTTCTTAACAGCACTCTATTTACTTTTTTAGTGAACACGTTGCATCGCTTACACACCCTTGTGCTGGCACTTGAGTTGTTATGGTAAAAACTGTTCCTGAGGTAGATTAAAAAAAACTACAGAGAATAAACGAGACCTAATGTCAGCACACAGCTGAGGAAAGGTTTGCCCCACCACAGGTTTAGGGTAAGTGTCTGTTATGTACATGTTATGTCATATTAACAGTGTAATAAAAGAGCCACTCTGAGTCTCAGTCTGTGTTACGGCCACAAAAAACAAAATGATATAGGTGGACAGATATAGGTGCGATCCTATAGTCCAAAGATTTGTTTGTTCATTACACACAGCAGAAATATCAATAACATTATCAGCCTCTATAATCCAGCCAGTCCGGCCAGGCTGTGTCTTTCACTGTGCTGTGGTGCAACGAGAGACGCTCAGTCTGCAGGAATCTGTTACAACACGCACCCCTGACAGCATCAACAGATGATGTGTCAAAGTAACAGCGTTTGGAAAACAGCTGTGACAAACAAGCTTCCGAGCTGACTGACCCGTCTCTTTATTCACACTGGGTTTTCTTTTTAAGCTGCCTTTTTTGTCTTACAACAAACATGCGGTGCTTTCGGTGCTTCATAAAAAGGCAGCGAGGCCCCTTTTTCCTGGCAGCGACTTGTCAACACAAGCAGGCGGCTCTGCGGCGCGGAGGGTCCGCGCAGCGCAACTGCATGACCCCGGGCCCTGGAATGCGGCTCTGCACAGACACGCTCTCTGTCTGTGTGTCTGGGAGAAAACCCCAGCTACTCGTTCACATTAGTAGCACTTCACTACTTTAAAAACACAAACCCCTAAAGTTTCATACATTCCCACAAATCAGGACTTTCGCCGTCACGTTTGAGTTCAGGTGTTTATTTCAGTGACCAGTATGAATGTGGGCCCGCGGCCTGTTAGATCCACGCTACTGAAGTCCCCACGTTACAAAAGGCACAAACAACAAACATCTGCACGTGTTGGTCCTACCTGATGCTGACTGGATTTCCCCCAAAGCTTGGTAGAAAGGATTATTGCTGTCGGGTGCACCGGGCCTGAGAGTTCGCCTCTCGCACTGTTGGTTCAGTAAGAAGGTGGCAGGTGGCCACTCCCTCACCTCTGGGATCCTGCTGTAAGGTGGGCCCACTTCCTTATTTCAGGAATCTCTTATTCTGGAAATATGGCGGATTGCGTCTTCCAGCCCCGCACCGTTTTCTAACCAGACTGATTTTTTCTTGTCCTTTTCGCTGCAGCCCGTGGACTTTTCTCAGACCACTATGTTGGCCTTAAAGCGTTAAAGTACATTTCAAGACCTTGTACAAAACGCTCAAATACGTCATAATCTTTTGTTAGAAATGATGGTCTACAGTAAAGTGTATATTTTTCTCAATCATTGTTTTGAGCTCAATCTGCATTTCAGTGGAGTTTTTTTACTTCACTTAAAAATATATATATTTAAAGTCGTCTTCACTGAAGACTACAATTGTCGCTACGTCATTGTAATTACACCACGTGAACACCAGATGGCGATGCAACTTAATAAAAAAACCAAACGTGAGCGCTGCATTTGAGATGGGATGTTAGTCTTATGTGAAAATACTGCATCTCCCTTTAATGTTCAAAGGCACATTAAAGGTAGAGAGAGATTAGAGCCACTTTGGGATTTGCTGGTATGAACTTTTCTGCTTTTCAAAGTAAAAATCAGAATAGCAGCGTGGACATCACAGCAAGTGTGTTAATCATCCTTCTTTATTGTAAACAGTACATCTTCAGCTTTTAAGTCAACATACTGACTCATCATGTTAATCCACAACGATTTGCTGTCCCAGAACAGGAAAAATGCTTTTATTTATGTCATGATGTAAACGATGGAGCTGTGCATGAATGATGTTTGTCCTGCTATGTGCCCACAGCAGCAGAATTTCTCAAATAAACAGCCAATCGTATTAATAGCTCTTTTGCTTCTCACTGCCACAACTAACCTCTCAACACCTTAGACTCACTGGAGAGGCGTGCAAAAGACACTCTGCGCGAGCATGCTCCAAAGCCGCCTGTGTGTGTGTGTCCTGAGTTTATGTTTCAGAATCCTGGCACAGCTCCATACGGGGAGGTGGCACATAGCGTGGGCAAGCATAAACAGGAAGGTGGGGTGGGATGGCGATGATTTAAGAGTTTCAAGGCATAAGGGGTCTTAAACATTAGTGTTTATGATCGCCTAATTCCTCGAGAACAGGGGAACCATTGTAACAGAAAAAAGTTTACCGTAACATAGGCCTGCTACTGTCTTGATGGGCACCTGTTGTGGGTTCTTGCCCTTGACACCAGTCAGGCAGGTGCTGGACGGTGGGTGTGATTTGGTCTCAGTCTGCCCCAGACTTGAACTCCCACACAGCTGTCACTGATCCCCACAGCTATGCTGAACCCTCTGGCACAGAAAGCAGTGCTGGAGGCTACAATCGAGGAAAAACAAGTGAAGAATTAATGCCACTTACAAAAAAAATGTTATGTTATGTGCAGCATATACTGTAGTAGTTCATATATCTGCAACGAATGTCATAAATGTACGTGTCAATGAGATAACCTTTATGTCAACACATGTGGGACTAAGTATTTGCCCCGTTAGCCAGGCAGGGTTGGACAACATTTTGCCCTAAATGAAATAAAATGTCTACATTCAGGCAGTAGTCAGGTTTGTAATATTATTGTTTGTTTGCTGATCTAAATTATTTAAATGTGACAATAATGTGACAAAAAAAATCAGGAATGGGGCCAATGCTTTTTTCAAGGTACTGTATACTGAAAACGTGGTTCGCATGGATCGTTTACTGAACGGGCTTCCTGGTCACGGTCGGCTGAGCGACTACAAAGGGATTCAGAATGACTTCACAGAGACTCACAACAACTACAAAGAGACACGAAACAACCACAGGGACCCAGACAATCACAAAAAGATGCATCGGCCATAGAAAGGTGAAACTACTTACGTGTTGTGATGTGATACAAGACAACCACAGAAACATAAAACAATTACAAAGAGATGCAGAACAACCACAAAGAGACACTTTCTGTCTGCGATTTGCAGTATCAACCTCAAAGCTTCATATTCTATTTCTATTCTATAAGATAATCGTATGTTTTTAAATGTGACAAAGGTGGCCCATGGTATAGTGGAATATTACAGTCCGAAATGGGAAATAGAAGTAAAGGAGAAGCATAAAATGCACGAGCAGACTAATATACAGTTTAGCTATGCTTAACTAATTTGCACCTCTGTCAAGTGTGTCTTCATTATTAAGATTTGATCACTTTGTAGTAGCTGTTTTTTTTTACATGCTTAGTTATGGGTAAAAGCTTTAGGGTATGTTTATTCAACATGGAACTTTTGCCCAGAATATCTGAGGGTGTTACCGTCTCTGAAAGCAAATATTTTCGCTGAACCTACCAGACATTCGACATTTGGGTCGAATCATCTGGTCTAGGCCCTATTTTTAGAGGCTACCCTTTTATGCGGGATGAAGTGTTATTAAAACAGTTCACATGTCCAGTGACCTCACCCTGAACGCTCACTGTGAAAATGGAGCCGTGGAACACTTTGATCTTACAGGTCTGCTCGCCCACACCTCCCTCTGACTTGTCTCAGAAGTCCTCACACCGACTTCTGTCTCTTTAATAGTGCCTGGAATATTTATCTTCCCCTCGATGGCCATTAAGTTCACATTCTTCCACTATTGACCTCTGAGGTCAAAATGTTGTTGACATCACCTCTCTGAGTAATGCTTAGCTATGACTTCTCCTCGTTTCTCTGTTTGTTCACCTTTTGACTCACAGAACAGACACCTGCAAGACAAAGAGAGCGGGCACCAGAACGCCAGAGGAGAAACGGGGGAGTTATTTGGTTTGGGTCTGAGGTGTGTAGGTCTCTAGTGTTTGTGTGTGTGTGTGTGTGTGTGTGTGTGTGTGTGTCCTGTAAAAGGGGTGGCCATTGAATCCCATCTAAACTCAGCGGGAGTCTGCAGTGTTCAGTGAGGTGTGAAGTGGTCCGGGCCAGGAGTGGATTATAAACCTGGCCTGAATCACAATGGAGATGAGGAACAGCGGGGGCCCACATTACAGCTCAGCAAACAAGTTTAAATACACAAGAATTTCCCATGCCCACACTTAAAGAGGCATTCTGAATGGAGACCTGTTGTTTCAAATGATATACAATTAGGCCTCCTAGAGGAAAGTGTAAAGGTCACGCTGCTGGTTAAATGGGTCTCGTAGCTTAAGCATCAAAAACAGCAGGTCATTAAAGACAGGTTAGACCGGGGCTGATTATGTGTAACAAAAGAGATATTTAAATGCTCATACTCCACAAAGCCAAATGTGTTGGAAACTGGGTGTTAGAGGATAAGCCCTTTCAAACTGTTTGAGGTTGATATTATTAATTAACTAAATGTAAATTAGGCAACTACAAGTCTGTTTGGCTTGTATCAGAAGTACACAAATAAGTGGAAAGGTGCAGATTATTTTCATCAAAGCAAACATCTTGGCACCAGTGAATCGATTAAGACAAGATAAACTTAATTCCATGCAAGGACTTGGACGTCTAATGTTCTGTGCGCACCTTTAGTGCACACCTGATGCATGAAAGAATTTATGTCAGAAGTTGCATAACTGGAAGAGACTATGTGGTAGTTGAATAGCAAAATACATTGAAAATGGTGTTGCTATGGTCCCACAGTACACATTGTAAAACACAATATTGTTACTGCAAAAGATAAACAAGGAAGAAACCTGTCTTCAACTAGCAGAGGTGTATTTCCAATTTTATAGATTAAGAAAAATTCCCAAAATATAAAAGTGCAGCTTTTCCTGCCTAAACTTATATTGATATAATTTACTTTTGGCTACTTGGAAAACATGCAACACGCTGTAAACACAACACTGACAATCTTAAACAGAATAGTTGTCCAGTGAAAGTCTCCTCGAGTGGCTTTTTTTGTGAAGTCAGAGAAGACGTCTGGTTCTGTCTGCGCCGCAGCCTGGAACAGTCCAGCTGATTGCCGACTGTGATTGCGTGCTATTTGGTGCGAGGCACATATCTTAAGTGTTTGATGGACAACAGTCCTCGCCACGGTTGGAAGAATAACCGAAACAGTAAACTGGAGTCAAAACCAAAATAACGACATCAAAGAGTATAATATGCTTCACAGAGTTAGAGGCAGGTGACAAGTCTCGGCGGATTTGTTGGTACATAACAATTACTTTCACATTAAACATAGTCATTTGATACATTTTTAAGATAAAAGTATTGCTTGTAGCAGCAGCGGGTATGTGGTTTCATCAAACTTTACCGTATGCCACTGCTCCGCGTACACTGAATTGGTCATTGGCTTTGTTGATCCATGTCCTTGTGGTATGACTCACACTCTGAAGAGGTTTAAATTCCCAGTGTGAATAATGACACTAATGTGGTAACTTAAAAGTTTTAGGTTACACAAACACACTGATCTTTACAGAATTGTCTTTTACTTTCCAGTGACAGCACAGTGTCAGTGGTTTGTCTCTCAGGGGGGTTCACTGTGGCGCTCAAATGCACATGTTCGTTAAACAACAGCCCGAGAACCTGTTCATTTTCGCGACGACTCTTTACCACGCAGGACCGTGCTGCTGTGACACAGTCTAAATTTGTGGGATGTCATCCAGAGTAATTATATTCAGGGAGTGCTGGGACATGCACAGAAAGCAGTGAAGGCACGGCCGGCATGCTTCAGTGGATTCTATGAGTGCAGCTGCTGAGGGCATCAGATGGCACGATAACTTGACAGAGGTCAATTCTCACTGTGGTCTACGGAGACAAGGGCAGTGCACTAATGAGTGAGGGTGTTAGAAAGAAAAGCTACTTTTGGGGTTCATTATTACCAAGAAGTTGGTGTGCTAACCAAGATGCATCCAGTGCATGTAACAAAAGTACATTTTTATTTGATTGTTTTTTATTTGTATTATTATTATTAGGTGCCTGCCATATATTGACTCCCATTCATTTTAATGGAGGCACCTACTATTCTCCACCTCTAAACTGGCTTCTTTATTAGGTGCCTGCCA
>JAUMTR010000016.1:8121616-8161146 GCA_032270685.1 Microctenopoma stevenorrisi
GGCTCACCATTAAATCCATTGTATTTGAGGAAGAAATTTCACCACAAGCCCCTAGACGAGCTATATTTCTAAATCGCATCGTGACAATTGCAGCAATTGGAGCACCATTCTGTTTGAGCAGAAGCAGAAGTCTCAGGGATATCAAAATAAAAACAAGCTCTGAGCTGAAACTACTCGGAGAATTGGACATTCAGTCTTTTATGGGAGAACAACAAACATCTGCAGCACTCTGTCCACAGAAATTATGGACCGCACTGCACACGGCTTTAAAGCTGAATGATAATCTACTTCTATGTTGCTATAATAGTGCAGCGTTTTATTGATTCTAAGTAGTTTATGACGTTTTACACTGGTTAGATTACAATTTTCCTGTATTGTTTTGTTGACAGCTTTATAGTTTATAATGCATTCTGTGTGCTCTGTTTGTTTTTTGTTGACTTTGATGTTTTCAAAATTACATTTTCAGACTTATACAGTACAAATTGCAATAGTATCTGAACTAAATGGCACAAAAACCTTTGAAGTGCTACTGAAGTAGGTTTTACTCTTGTCGGTATAAAGGCATGAAAGCAGGAGCACAGACAAACATTCACATCCACTCATGCTTGTATCTGTCGACAAAACGCTTTTCTGCACGCACACAAACACGCTTCCTCACCACACACAACCTTGGAGAGAACAGAGGGAGGAGGGGCAAAAACAGGATGATGTCACCTCTGTAGACAGCTAAGCCCAGGCTTGAGATAATGGTGACATTTCAGGGAAGGTGATGTCATTCTTCCACTGCTACCTCCTCCTCCTCCCTTTTCCCCCTCTCCTGTCCTCCTCCTCCTCCCCTCCCTTCCCTCCTCGTCCTCGGTGCAGGTGGCTGGACAGGCTCTTTGAATCCCAACACAGAGGAATTAGCTTTTGAATAGGCACAGAGCACGCAGGCAATGTGAACCCAGCCCCCCGTGCTGTGCTTGCATCTGTGATGTGTGAGACTCTTAATGTGTGTGTGGGTGTGATGTAGGTGTCATGTGTTTGAATGTGGGTGTTATGTGTTTTAATACGTGGGTGTGTGTGTGTGTGTGTGTATGCGTTTGGACATGGCTGTGCGTTCTCTGTTCTCTTCTGGTGGTTTATAGGCATTAGCATTAGTTTAAACCGCGTTCGTGTACCGGCGTGTTTATGCTCTGCGTGTCTACCCTGGCTGAGTGTATTGCATGTGTATGTAGATGGGATTTTTTTGCCCTCCATACCAGCTGCCCACTGAGACCAATCAAGCGCAGAGCTACCTAGCTGCAGGGCTGGTTGGCGCAGAGTCTCTCGCTGAGCCCCTCACCCTCAGGATCAGCTCATTTAAGGATTCCCTGACTTCATACAACCTCTCATTTCTCTGCAGAAATGTCTTTTATTACACATAACAGTCAGTTGTTGAGGCTTAAGTGGTTTTATCCACTTCTCCAAGCCTTGTACTGGATGTAATGAAGTTTACTTTGTGGACAATTTTGGTCAAAATAAACACAACAAATAACAATAGCAGCTGTACACTCAATGGCAGTAAAAGGTAACTTTCCAGAAGGTGCGTTGCAAAAATGTACTGGGTATTTGCATATTATGGAGATTTAGTTTAACCTACATAGTGGGCTGATTGCCACAGATAGCGATGCTTCAAAGCCCAGTGGCTGTTGTACCTCGAGTCTCACCACTGAGCTCGAGGCTGCTCACAGGCAGTATTTTTATCCCTGAAAACTCACCGCTAGTGCACTGCACTTTCACTCTGCCAAGTTCTGGTACGTTGTCTTTCTTCCCCTGTTGAGAGGACTCAAAGCAGCGTGTGTGAGCTGTAAACAAGTTCCCACCCCCCACCCACACCGCCACACACACACACACATAAAAACACACTCTCTTTCTCTCTCTGTCTTTCAGGCTGTCTTATCATATGATTGCTTTTCGTATGTCACACACTTGAATCACGGGGCACAGAAGGCTTCCCTTCGCACCTAGAGGAAGTTGGCCAGAAACCAGAGCACATGTTACAGCGGTAGAAAGAACAACTGCTTCATGAAACGTGTGTGGAAAAACAGCATGAATATAAGCAAGAACACGGCAGCTGAATGCTGCTAAATTTTAACGCAGGGCGTTTTAGTATTCGCACTTTCCAAAACACAAATTGTTGTTGTGAAAATTCTTGATGTAGCAATGGTTTGTATTGTTCCTGTCTTACTTCCTTTTAGCTACACAAATGTAACACTGCCCCCAGCCTATGCCATCAGCCTGTTCTGTCAGAGGAAAGATTTGACTTTCATATTCAGTATCTCCAACCATGTAAATATGCACATGAAGCATTAGAACATTTTATGTGAAACACGTGTTATATAAGAGAAAGAGATATTGAGGTTTATCTCACCAAGAACACCAAAGCTGTCCTATGATTTTTCTTCAGAAAATAGTATTGTTTTCAAACAGTTTCTGATAGAAACATTGTGATTATGTTGTAAGAGCTGAAATGCGCTTGGTTCAATCAAACACCCACTCTCACACATACACCCTTTTTTAACCTGGTTTTAACATTTATCACCATAGAGAGAGTTGCACCTGTAGACAGTGTGAGATAAGAGGAAATCACCAAATGAAGACATGAAATGTGATGTTTGCATTCTTGCACGGGGTGTCAAGCAATTAAAAGCTTTCCCTTCCTCAGCCTGACGATTCATATTTACTGAACCTGAGTGGAAGGAAATCGCATTCTGTCACGTGTTGACCACTCACCGCCT
Organism: Microctenopoma stevenorrisi; assembly: GCA_032270685.1. Classification (NCBI taxonomy): domain Eukaryota; kingdom Metazoa; phylum Chordata; class Actinopteri; order Anabantiformes; family Anabantidae; genus Microctenopoma; species Microctenopoma stevenorrisi. The sequence goes on from JAUMTR010000016.1 coordinate 8,124,376, forward strand.
GTGTTATCGTGGATTGCAGAGTCAGTTATTGAACCGCACTGTAAAACACTATTGATGCATGTATGGTAAATCAATGGTTTCTGACATACGGTACATGCTGTGCACCCTGAACCTCCCCTCTCATACAAACAGACACATTTTGACTCGTGCAGAATATAGAGGAAATGAGAGCACTGACATGTGATGGGAGCTGATGGTGTTTTTAATTTGCAAGAACAACAAACAGGTGTGCTTGCACATGAATTACCTTGGACTCCTGTTTTGGTAAACATGCCGTCACGTGAAATGACAGATGGCTTTTTCAATCCGGGAACATTCATCTTTGATACACAGGTAATGATGAGTGGAGGATCCCCCAGGAAGCTGTGCTGTCAGGCTGATGAACTCATTAGACACGCATCAATGTCTGAACAGGAGTGGGCCTGTTTCTATCACCCTTTGTGACACCGTTTCCCCGTTCTGGCTGGAAAGAAACACTAATTATTATATACAGATATTTTTTGGTACCTGAGGTGTCGCTGAGGTACCTAATGTTAAACGCTCTCAGCCTTCCATACTAATGGCTTCTGGAAACTCTGGGAATAACCAAGTCAGTCCCCAAAACCTTACTTTATATATGATTATGAAGTCATTAATGAAAGATACATAGCCTGGTACCAAGACATTTATTGCAGACTCTGCGTATCTCCATTTCGTCCTGACCTTTTTAAATGACTTACTAACACTATTACCTGCAGACTTGATGGATTATGAGAAAGCAAGGGGGTGATTAAGAAAAGTGCACGGGCATCTCACTATAAGCCACCGGGCTTGTGAAGTGGAATTTGGTTTGGATGCGTTACTGATAATTGATGATGAAGTAATTGAACACTCAATATTAATAATACAAGCCACAGGCATGACGAATTAGAAAGCTAAGGAGAGAACTTCCCCACTCCCTATAAATTCACCTTGTTGATTCAACATTTAGTATCAATATGATCAAGATAAATTGTGAACCTAACAGCCATATCATCAGCATTTTATTATGATAAGATGTAGTAAAAGGTCTTGTAATCAGAGACCTGACTGGTCTCGACCAGCAAAGGCACCAACTTTCACGAGGTGGATTTCCCCCCATCTAGGCTGACAACATGTAACAAGAATGCTGCGATGCATTTGCTCGGGCGCTTTGCATTTCTGATGACCATTGCTGGCAAGCTTGGCTGTGACCTTTTCTCTAAATCTCCCTGATTTGTGCACAAGGGTAATGTTTATGAACTGCAGGTGGCTCCTGAGGGGTCACATGGGTCCCAGAGGGAGACCACAGAAGAGCTGCTTAGGGGATGACCTCACTTAATCCTAGTGTGTTGACGCCTCAGTCATCACATGAGCGAACAATGTGCACTCAAATGTGTGTGTGTGTGTGTGTGTGTGCATATGAACGTGCATGGGTGGTGATCCTGAAGCCACTGTTTGCCTCCACTGCTGCTCCTAACTCCTGTCCGACCACCTGAAAGAGGGGCGAATGTTTTAACAGCTATTTCTATCCGCCCGCATGCCTCCACACTTCCTCTCCAAATCAAACGAGCACTTCAAAGCTACGGCTCCAAAAAATTCCCAGTCTGACAGCCTGTGGGGATTTTCAGGAAAATGATGTCAGCTAGTGGATGTTGTGTTTCGTGTGGACAGATGAGGTTCACTTTTGAGAATGTACAGTACAGTAGCTGATGCCCTGTGAGAGTTTCGGGACTAAAAATTCTAAACCGCAGCTAAAAATAATGCACTCAATTTAAAATTATATTCTAGTAATGAGAAGGATTATAAATGGAGCAGAAGCTATTTTTGTTTGCTTTGTGTTCCACTCTTTCTACTAACGAACACTGCAAGAAAACCACACTCGGTGGTTCAAGATGATGATTTTGCAGTTAAAAGTCAAGTCAGTGAACAAAATAACATTTTCCAGTTGTTAGTGATGTGGTATGTACAGCAGCTACTCAGCTGAATTCATTAAGCTGTTCAGGTTAAAGAGTTCATTCAAGTTATTCTCACTCAGTCTGGCTCAGGGACACACTCAGGGTAGGGGATGGGCCACCACCTCCACACAATTACATATATGTGATGAAATGAGAAGGGCGTAGCTTGTCAGCTCCATACTGATAGATATAATGGCACTAAGACAGAAGACAGACTGTGCACCTCTATGTGAACTAAACGACGCGCATGCCGTCTGCTTTGGTACTGATTTGCAGCACATGCAGGTTTTCTGATCTCATCTCATGCCGGGAGCTGAAATGAAGCGTAATGTATGACTCAATTTAATCGTCATATACAGGTTTCACGATGAGCTACTTACTACAGCGATAAACCATGCTCACTGGATTCTCCATAAAAAATCTTCATCACGTTTACTATAACATGCAGACCAGTAGCATCAGGCTCTGTATTGCTCCGTGGAGGCAACAAGCAAGATTCCACTCTATGTTAAAGAAGCTATCATTTAGTAATGGTGTCATGCGTAACATAACCCTATTCACGGGTTGTTTACAAGACTTCCTTTGACCTCACATCATTGTGCTAACACACATGGTTTAGATTTTTGATGCAGGGGGAGGAGTTTACTGTAGGCTTATTCAGACAGCTGCAGTAGAAAAGCAATGAAGAGAAGCCGTCAGTGTGGTTTAGTTTGGTGTGACATGGACTGGTCGGTTGTGTTGATGATGAGACACAAGTTCAAGTAAGTTTCTCATCATCACGGGACCCGCTGTTTTGTGTAGTTTGAATTTTAATGACAACTTTAAGGCCAAAGGAGAAAGTCCAAAACCCCTATTTATTTGGCAGCCACATAGGAAATGAGGTCATCTCCTCTGCCAAGTCACTATACCGGTTATTACACACATAACATCATTGTGGGTTTGGCTACGCTTGGCGCCACTGCATTGTGTGTTGTGATATTTAGTGCTGTGTGATGTCACTGAATTCATTGACCAAACTGAAATATAGTCCAATAACCATTTGGTTTTTTATTTCTCCAGTATATTCTAAATCATCCTGAGACTGAATCTTAATCCTTTATGGATTTATTTTAGTGTAATTTTGTTTTTCTAATCTTTTGTCTGTGCAAAAACATCTCCAACCGATTTCCACTCTGCCGAAAACCCATCCCTCACAGACAAGACAAAGTAAGATGTGTTTTCAGAGCTGTTCACTCTGTCCTTGCTTCACCCAAATCTATGCTTCCATCCCTTCACTGCTAGAAAGCGGAGGCAGTCATGCTCACAGTTGCATCTCTTCAAAGGCACTTTAATGGCACGTCAATTCCTGCTTCCCCTGGGATGTTGACTGGAGGAAGATCAGGAGACTGCCTGTGACTGCTGGCTATGGAGGACCAGCAGTTGCAGCTCATATCCACATATCCAAAATTTTATCATCTCTCAAGTAGGCAGAGACACATTCGCCTCTGTGAACCCTTGAATTTAAAGCACGGCTGTCAAGATGATGTCTAGCTGTGTGCGTGCTACTGGATGCTGATCGTTTGATCTGCATGAAAATGCTCTGAGCAGAAGACAATCTCTCCAGCCATTACTGCTAGTTAGGTGCCTACCTGGTATGTTCTATTATTAACAAGGCCGGGGAGAAACATCTGATGGAAACATCTTCATGAATATTTGATACAATTTCTACAAATCCTGAACACTGCACTTTAAGTTCTCGTGGTTTATGCTATACCTTGTGCACAGTTTGTTTAATGTGGCAACTTGATTCGACTTGACTTGACACAGACTTATATTTAGCTTTTATGTGTCCTCCTGCTCACTTTGCTGCTCTCATATATGGCATACACTGGAGTAAAATACCATACTGTAGCCAGTGTGCACCACTTGGGTCCAGACTGAAATATCTCCAGGTAACTTCTGGGATGCTGTGAATTTTGGGGTTCAGCATCTTGCCCAAGAACATTGTCGTATGTAACTAAAATTGAATCACCAGCGATTACTCGTTTGGTGGATTGCTATTCTACCTTCTGAAAAATGTATGCAGCTCATTAAACTATAATGCATTTGTATGCCATACATACCCATCAGCCTCAGTTTCACTTTGTATTTAGTGCTAATAAGCAAATTACAGTATGCTAACACTCTAAACACCCAGAATGTAGTAGCCAATCTTCCTGCACACAGAGCCAATTCAGAACGACCCATTAATTCGACTGACTGCGAGGTGGTCATGGAAAAGCAGGTGGTCCTAGCCACAGGTATGTTTGTCAAACTCTCTGCCAGAAATGGAGCCACATCTGTCAGTAGGACAGAAGGAGGATTATGACACCAGTGCCATCCTTGCACACAGACTGCTAACATCTGCTGCCCATGTGCTGTGTGCAGCGGTGACAGAAAGCTGTGTAAGGCTCAGTCACCCAAAAAGCAAATCCCCTGGGAAAAGAGAAAGGAAGCCAGTGTAAAGACAGTAAAAAATCATTTGCAGCTCAGTCATGCAGCCTCTTTGTTTTTTTTTCCTTAAATTGACCAGAAAATAGAATTTCTCAAGCATAAAATTCTTCTGTGGTGACAGGATAATTTCATAACACCGACTAAGAAATGTGAGCATAGCTACTGCTGAAGGGTACAAAATTGCATTCAGTAGATTCTAACATTTGAGGTGTGAAGCATAGTGGGTGGTAGTTGAAATGCTTTACACCATGACTCCACTGAGCACTGACTGAGCTACTGGATAATGACTGTCTAATTAAGACAACCTTAAAATTATTCAAGACATGCCCGAGACCCCAACAGCTTGGTTACAGTGTATGTGTCTTTTCTTCCTGGATATTCCACAGCTCTTTATTTCTGGGAAGACGGTGGAAATCAGGGCTCACACTGAGCCTGCACTGCTCAATCAAGTGCCACTGCTTTAATGTGAAAAGAACTTGCAACTGACAATATGGGCAAAGTCTGTCCTCAGATCTTCAGAGGCGCTGGTAGATCAGACGGCGGCTCCAGGCAATCTCCAGCAGCACAGTGGAGATTCAGAGCTGCTGACCCCCCTGAGATACAATGGGGCTGCCCAGGTAGCTGTGCCAGTGTGAGAGATTTCAAAGAAAGGCGCAGCTGCTCAATTGATTTTGGTTGCTGCATGTCTAAACCATGACTACGAGGTGATGTGAAATTCTAATGTCTGCTAATCCGGATGAGATAAATGATTTTGAAGTTGCTAACTAGGTCAGCGACGCATGAATAATCCAGGAGCAGTTTAGTTAGTAATATGTTTTCTTATATTTCCTGCATTTGTATGATTTAAAATCCCTCTTCCATGAAGAGCATATTCAGTCTTAATTATATCATGATAACAACCATGAAGTAAGCATTTCAAGTTGCTAAGCAAAGTTTTTTAAGATTTAGAGCCAAACATGACGTTGTTGTATATGGTAATCCCCTTCATTTGTATGATAATACTACATCCTGTGGACCGTGTGTGTGTGTATACGTGCTATAGGTGCTATGGTCTACACACACATCTGCTGTGTATAAAAAGGCCCAGAACTGGATGTATTTTTTGAGGAGGCTCAGGTCCTTCAATGTCTGCAGCACCATGCTGCGGGTGTTCTATGAGTCTGTGGTGTCCAGTGTGATCTTCTTTGCTGTGGTTTGCTGGGGCAGCAGCTTGAAGGTAGCTGACACTAACAGACTGGACAAATTAATCAGGAGGGCTGGTTCTGTTGTTGGTGTGGAGCTGGACCCTCTACACGTTGTAGCTGAGAGGAGGACGCTCTCCAAATTCCTCTCAATCCTGGACAATCACTCCCATCCTCTACACAGTGTTCTGGCTGGACAGAGGAGCACGTTCAGTCAGAGACTTCATCAATATCAAGTTCTCCACTGAACGCTACAGGAAATCATTTCTTCCTGTGGCCATCAAACTTCCTCCCTCTGTACAGGGAAGAGGGGCGAACAACAAGCATAACTATCCAAAGTAAAGGGTTATAATGCTTTCTCTGTCAGTATTTGCAGTATTCATCCATTCTTGAGATTTATGTTATTATCATGTTTTGGGATTTTTATTCTTATATATTTGTGTTTTGTGTCTTAGTATTCTGTTGGTGCTGATTCTGGTTGTGGTTCTATCTAATCTTCCCTGAACTGAGAGCGGCTGTAACAAGGCAACACAAATTCCCTCTGGGATTAATAAGGTGTTTCGAATCTTGAATCTTGAATTGAATTGTTTACGAGGAAGAGAAGATTTTGCAGTCTATTCACAGACCAGTCAAACAACTTTCATTCTTTCTACCCACTCTGCCAGTCATTTCCAGAGATGGTAATGTGTATATAATTCTAGATTCACACAACTTTTAAGGAGACAATGCCTTTTCTATCCAGGTTTGGATGTCTGCTGTATCCAATTACTTTAACACTCACAGAGGAGGTTATTCTCTACAGGCCAAACAAAAGAGCACTGTATAAGGATGATCCTTCGCAGACATCTAAAGATATGTAAATCCGGATAGCTTGGGGGATGATGTAATGCAAAACATAAAATCTCCAATATCATGACGCATACTGCTTCTGAGTAAGTGGACTGCTGAAAGGTGGAGCCAGGGAGGATTTATAGTGCCTTAAAATGTCATTTTAAATTAGGTGAGTTATCCGATGCTCCGGGCCAGTGGAAAAGACCCTCCGGGGTTGTTTGTCTAGAAGTCACCCCCTCTAACATTAACAAGGCCTTGGTGAGAACAGGAACTATGCCTGCCCACCTTAATCAAGTTAAATAAAGGACTGTGCAGAAAATAAAAAACGTGCTGACCCTGTTACAGTTATTTTTGCAGGAGCTCAAACCCTCTGATATTTCATTTGTTTTATGATATAGAACATGCCGACTGTGCTTGGCTCCGACTGATGATGATTCATTTTGAACGTCTATGGTAAATCACATTGAAGCATTTACTGAAGTACATTTCCCAACGGGATATCATTCCCTGATCACTGTGAAAAGCATTGTGATCTTCATATTACAATTCCTTGGGATGCAATGAACCCATGGGGGGCATCTAACAGCAATTCATTTGAGGAACAAAGTCAGCTTCTATCATATACAGCAGAGCGAGTGCTATGTACTGTAAGTGCAAAGCAAAATCAAAAATGTAGGCGTCTGGAGCTTACAGTGAAGTATGAAAGTCCCATTTTGCACTCTGAAAATAAATTCTATAATATAGATTCAGTTTATCTTCCAACCTGAGTAAACTAATTTGTTGGGGAGCTGTAAGCAATTTCTGTGCTGGATGGTAATGTTGTTTTTACTAATCATAGCAGTATAATGTTCCTGCCTGGGTGAGTTTTTTGCCTGCAGTCATGGTAAATTAGGCAGTATGCGTGGCATTCTGGAATCGCAGAATTATTCGAGTCCTTCTCTCCCCCAACTCGTTAACTATTCAATGTGAACTCCTGATCCTGCAGGGTATTGACATTAATTCCCCACACTACGAGAGCAAGCAGTTTGGAGAGTTTAAAAAGATTGCAAACCATGCCCATGCCTGCCTTCGAACGCTGAGTTTTTCAAAACAAACTAACCATTTGCTTATTTGTGTCTTGCTACTTGCCTGGAGAACAGCCCTGTCAAATGCTGCATTATTTAGTGAGAAGCTAATAATGCCTTTTACGAGCCTGTGTCCATTACAAGCAAGAGAATAACAAGCTCATCAGCAGTGACAACAGGAAGAGCACTTCTGCTGTTTAACAAATTGTTGATCACAAGCTTTAATCCCGTGGACATGATGAGCTACACTTGTTACTAGGATCTTGTTCTGCTCCTGCTTGTCTAAACCAATCCCATCTAAGCAGCGCAGTCTTTGACTTGACCTTGGGCAGAGGATTTCCTTGAGGGCAGGGTGGCCACTCTGGATGTTTAACAAACTGGCTGAGGGTGAAAGAAACAGGGTAGCTAGTGCTGAGGCAGGCAGAGAAATGTATGAATGACTGCAAAGAGGGGAGCATCCAGCCAATCAGAACATAGGGGAAATCTGTCAGCCAATCACGGAGAGCTTCTCTTCTCTCCCTTCTGCTTCTCCCTGACTTCTTCTCCTGACTGTTACCAGGTCACTGTGCCTGCCCGCGCCTCTGAATAATCTGTCTCATTGGGTCAGTGTGCCTCTCGCAATGCGCCTGACTGGCTGGTTGGGTATACGCGGTTGCTAGGGAGCTCAGCCAATCAGAGCAAGGCGGAAGTTTCCTCTCGGTTTCTAGGCAGGTTTCACGTGCTGTAGATGTTTTGGCGGGAGAGTAGGAGAGCAGGAGCGGGAGGGGTGGCTGCAGGGTGAAGTGGAGCATGTGATTGTGTATTTGTGTGTGGGTGTGAGAGAGTGAGCGGTTGTGTGCATGTGCAAGTTGAGTGTGCATGTTTGCAAGCGTGTGTTCATTTTGCCCTGCCTCTTGCTTTCTGATGCAACATCGAACAGTTTCTCCTGGGCTACTAGGGGACCTTGTTATGTTTTTTTTTCTTCCTGTCCTCGCAGGAAACGAGAACCAATTGCTGTGCTGTTGCCATCGTAGCGGGGAGGTTTGTTTTCCCTCCACTTTCATCCCTGGTACCTCCCCGTCGACAGTTACCGTAGAAACAAGAGCAACTCCAACTCTATTTCCATCCTTGTCTCCTTCCTTCAATGATTTATCATTGCTTTCTTTTTTTAATCCATTGCAAAGCACCTACCTACCAACACTTTAGCAGCCAATGAAGCATTTAGAAAATTGTGTGACATCTCTGAAGAGGAACTGTATAAAAGCAGGGAGGAAGAACTGCTCAGGCACATGCTGGGGTACATCGTGTACAGTGGCAACTGAACTTTTAAGCTCTGTCAAGATGTTCAAGCTTGCAAAGTATCAAGATTAATTTTCAGATAGGGCGGAAAAGCTTATACTTCCCCACTCACAAAAACGTGAACTCAGAATATCTTCAACATCAACACGTTATTGCCCCCACCCCCTTTTAAACCCTCTGTCAACAGCAGGAAGCAGCTCATCACATCTGACACGGAGTTCCCAAAATTGCATTATTGTGACTTGAGTGCACATTGACTTACAAGACTGAAACTGGAGAGCTGCGAGTGAGTGGATAGTTCAACAAGTTAGGTCAACCAGGTTCAAAATGGCACACTCACTTAGGTTATTTTTTATTTAAAATTAGTACACAAATAATTTGTGTTTTTGGGTTGGCTATTTTAGTTAAATGTATATTTCCATACTTCAGGCAATGATTCTAAAGAGTAATTAACAGTGTTGTAAAGGCAAGTATATTGTAAAAAAAGCCAGGGGAAATGTGTATAAGTTTAAACTAGCGCTAGCATAAGCTGCAGGGTCATATTTATGAAGTTACACTACATGAAAATGCTCCAGAACTCACTAATAAAGCAGAAATAATTGAAAATCTCCCATTGGTTAGAATAAAGAGCATCACAAGACATTGAGAATGAAATATCTCAGTTGACAGTGTAGTTCAATGAGCAACAGCAACATTGCATTTACTTTGATGGGAGCTGTGAGTCTGCAGCAGCTGCACTTCCTGTTCAGTTGTGACCGATGAACTGCTGAAATCTCTTGGATGAGTTGTGAATTGTTTTCTTGTTGTCTTAGTACAAAGTCCGAGACGAGCTCAGTACTAAGGCAAACAGACTTCTGGTTAAAAACAATTCACAACTCGTCCAAGAGATTTCAGCAGTTCATCTGAGTTTAGGCATTTTGCAGTATTGCTCTTGCTCTTTGAACAACACTGTCAGCTGTATAGAGATATTTCCTTCTCAATGTTTTGTGATGCTTTTCATTCTAACCAATGAGAGATTTTCAATTACTTCCGCTTTTTTTTGTGAGTTCTGGAGCATTTTCATGTAACTTAAATTAGTACAGCAATTAGTTTTTTTTTCTTCACCCTGTGATTTTTTTCTAGTCAGTGGCACCTCCTGGGCTCCGTACCTTAGTCACTCTACTGCAAGACATATTATTTAGACAAATGTGTGAAGTATATGTAGTTATTTATGTTATACAATATAACTATAATGATATCATAACTCAAATATCAACTCGTGATTAATTTACCACTGGAAGTCATAAACAGCATGGGGATAACTGTATCACAACAATTATCTGTGGTTATATACCAGTGCAAGGAGACCTGCAAATTGGGCCTAGGGATGTTTTTGGATGCTGTCATTGTGTCGCCTGTCTGTGTGACAAATGGCTTGTTAACCACCTGGGTTCCTGCTGCTCAGTAATCATTAAGTGTTCATTTACTTCAACTTGGCATCACAGCTGGATATGCGGAAACAAACTAAAAGACACAAGTGAAACAAACGTATTACCATACGACACTGGCTCAGTGTTATTTCGTATAGGATTACATTTAATTCATGACATAAAAGTGGTGTCAAAATACACATAATCATGGTGAAGTGTTTCCCTCGGGTGGTTCTGCGCTTCAAATGTGTTACCTTTGGATGAACTCTGGGAGAGCTGCATTCATTGGCTGAGCCCCTGCTGTACCTGTGGTTAAAATCAAGAGGTGTTGACAGAATAGGCAGGAGGAGGAGTGGAGGCGGACAGAGGTTTCCAATAACCTGTAAAAACTTGGCATCTCTGTCACGTAATTTAACAGAGGCAAGAACAATTTGTGTGAAAAACAGACTCCTACAGAGATTTAGGCACATACTTAAATGGCAAGGGGATTGAAACCATAAAATTGTCATGTGAAAGTGCATGCGGTACAAGCACAAACACTGATGGAGTTATTTGGGTGGGAAAAAGCATGAATATAGAAGACAAAGCGTCTGGATGTCAGACACCATTAGGAAAAAAGCCACAAAGCAAATTGTATCATTATACAGTGGACTTTGAAAATGTTCAACATCCAGAGTCCTATCACCTCTCCTGGCAGCACGTAGTCAGAAATAACTCACTGTGGAGAGTTTTTGACTGCCTCACTGGGGAGAAATTGCTCAGATAAAAATGGGTTGGGACACATTGTATGCCACTGCATCTGACATATTAGAGGTACTGGAAGTTTCAGTTTAGATGACAAGTTTCTGAGTTCAGAGCTTAAACAAAGACTGTTTTCCCACTTCAAAGGGGACGAAGATGCGCACTTGAGAGTAAAAGACAGCAAATGACTTAAAACAGTGGATGAGATTGCACAATGCATGATGGTTGTGAATCACTTGCGCTGACAACGCATCATGTTATGTTCTCTACCAAAAAAAAGAGGTAAAAATTCTGATTAGCAACAGAAATGTGTCAGCTCGGTGTTCAAATAGACAACTATACTTCACCAAACCACAGTTTAACTGATGAAAAACTACTGTATACCCCAGAGTCTATTGGCATGCGATACTGATTGAAATGCATTATTCCTGGAGCTATTGTTTTGGAACACTAATTAGTTATTGATAAATGCAACTTTGATTTTTTTTTCATGTCTTTGTTTTTAAAAGCAACATATAGTAGACTAATTACTTATTTGAAAAGCTCTGCCTCTAAAAGGTTTATTTAAAAAGCACAATAGGACAATGTGCCACTTTTAAATGTTAAATTTTAAATGTTTTAAATGTGTAATAACATACCAGTGAACTTGTAATATCAAGATATCAACCTGCTGCGAGTAGTAAAGTGCACTGAAATTGAAATGTATTGTTTTTCTGCCCGGTTCTATACATGGAATATGCTTGAGAATCTTTTGACTGACAACTAATGAGTTCTATTGATATTTACAGCATCACCTCTAACTACATCCTTACAAAAAAAAAACAAAAAACAACAACACACAGAGTGAACAAAGTAGGCAGTAACATCTGCCAAATCATCCCTTGTTCAAAAAATTTGGGTGGGGTCCCCTTAGCTGCAAGATTGGAGTTGGAGGGGGTTGGTGTGGATGGGGGGTTGGGAGCCATCTTAGCAGCTTAAACAAGGCTGAGCAGGGGTTGTTTGCTAGTCTGCCAATAAACTGTGCCTGGGAATTTTGTGAAAAGTTGAGAAAATCACACTTCACACAGCAGCATATTAGCACGGTGTGAAAACATAACATCCTGCACCCAATGACCAACGCTCCATGCAAACGCAATTGCATCTGCTCTCATCCAGAAATTGTCTCTTGGGAAAAAAAACTGGGACTCATACGGTGAATCAAACAGTTTCTGTCTTCTTGATTGTTTTGCACTCAGTTGCCTCTTATTTCAGATCAGACTCTGTCTCACTAGTGGTATTGTTTTTAAGTGATTCCATGTGTGGGCGTGGCACACTCTGCAGAGGGTCACTGTCCACATCTGCTGACAATAATAACACAGTATTTCCGCTTCATATTTGGTCACACCGGTGTTAAACTGCTTTATATACATCGACTATAGTAAGTGTTGGGTAACAACACATTTTATAAGCTGGTTATTTGTTGAATTTGTAAAATCAGTCTGTATAAGTATTACTATGGATATCTATACATGTACTAGCACAAAGCAAGTAGTAAATGAAGTTCCCCACTGTGCAGAGATGCTACTTTAATGTGTACCTATGTTCTGACATTTTAATAATGTTCGCATAACACACGTTGAGACATTTGAACATGGAAGGCTCTGCCATATAATGGATCACTGGCATGCATTTGACAGCTAAGTTAATCTATTTCACTGACACGCATGTGTGACAAATACATTTGTGAATCTTGTTGCCTTGACAGTACAGCACTCGTGCTCACACCGACCCCGGCAATTGGGTGGACGTGTTCTCTCCATCGAGCAGCAGCTCCCAATCAGCTGAGCGGGGCGCTGAAAACAGTCACACGCCTGCTCTTCGCCTGTGTCTTCTCCTCTCCACGTGTCAAGATACACAATCGGAGGGCGGGACCATAACAAACGATCTGATTGGTCCTACAAGAGTCACCAGCTTGTGGTCGCGAGGAGGACTGCGCGCTTAAAGGGCCAGACACACTTATTTTTCCGAATCAAAAATAGCAAAGCATGAGCACATCTAAAACAGAAACTCAATTAAACCTGAATCTTGTTTTATTAGTTGTATTTTAAATCATAATTAGGTATAATCAACTAGGAACTTATGGACTAATCTAATATAATTAGCAAAGAATTACACCATTTTGTGCCAGTGTCAAGTAGGAATTCATATACAGATAGACAACTTTGAGATAATTTGACTTTATGTTTTTATCTTATGCCATTTTACACTTTTGCAATTCAGAGGTGAATACTGTACTTTTTACTTCAACCAATGATGTAACATGTTTAGTTAGCGCAACACAAAGTAAGATTTTTTTCTAGATCGAGATTTTTTAATTAATTGTGATATATGCATATATTTAACAGTGAAATACACTTAAAATACCCAACCACGGTTAACTGTGACAGCTAAGTCGGTTCATACCTTATCGGTACATTCTAACTAACGTAATGAAATAACAGATTAGTGTTGGGCTCTAATAATCATTCCTTATCAAATGCTTGTGTTTAAATACAAATAATTTATATGCTGATTTAAATAGCGACTGCGTTTTATATAATGCAAAGTATCGTATTTGCATAACAACCGTGTAGCTGACTCTGTTTCTTTACAGGGCAGGGGCGGGTCTCTGCCCGAGGGGGGCGGGCCGTGGTGACAGAGGGGGGAAAAAACATCCTCGCTCCAGTCAGCAAACATCCACGAGCGGCTGTGATGAGAAGAGGGATACGACTCACTTCACCGCGGCGCGTAGGAAACGAGCTCACGGCAAGTTATCAAGATACCACCGACAACAGCGAGACACGCGTTTCCTGGCGGTGAGTGTTTGACGCTCGGTGTCCCACGTCTACGCGGAGCTTTGGTGTCTGTAGTCCCCGAGGTCCGCAGTCGTTGTCGGTGGGAGTTTTGTCAACAAGCGCGCGGGGCGCGCGGGGCATGCCCGGGCAGAGACGGGACGCGCGGGCGCACCGGGGAGCGGAGAGACGCGGCACGTGTGTGCGCGTCCTTGTTCCTCTGATAAATGGACGCTTCTATCTGTCGTGATAAACGGACGGACGGGTTCAGCCCGTCACATTTGACGTCTCCCGGTCTGTGCTTCTGTTTCAGGGTTTTCTTTTATTCCGCAGAGAATCGCTGTGATTATCACAACTCGTCCGGTCAATGAATGACGAGTGTTCACTCCACGCATTTCTGACTGTTGTCGGCAGCGCTTTATCGGCTTTGTTAACTCAGGGATGTTTGTTTTGGCGAGGAGCTGTCAGGCGTAGTGGAGGCAAAGTGTCCGACGGGTTTTTATTGCCGTCACGTTTTGGATTTGGCCATAATCTCATTGTAAGCGTGGAAGCATGACGGAGAAAACTGTCATTGAGTTGAATTTGTCCGCGTGTTATCCTATCATCGTGTGTCCGCCTCCTGCGTGGACAGGCTGCGTGTTTGTCTGCGCCGATGAGCGCTCGGACTCGCTGCCCGGAGCCTGGTGCTCCTGATGCTGGTGCAGACGTGTCACGTCTCCGCTTGCACTCTGGAGCCCACATATAGAGAGAAACTCGCAGTGAACAGCTTAATTGTGAGGTCATCGTAATACTTATACCGTGGTGACGTGAAAATCGTCAATCACCATCCCCTCTGAAAACACGGACAGTTTAGCTGGACTGGATCTCTGGATGAAACAGGACTCGCCACACCGCGGGACGCGTAGAGTTACTTAAGTGAAGCAGCAGCAGCAGAGCTCACCTTGTGTGCACCGTCAGTCGGAGCTGTGCATGGAGGAGAGTCCGGTGCGCGGATGGTGCAGCAGAGGGAGCCACTCTGCTGCTGCTGCTTTGAGCCTCTGACCAGCACGGTGGAGGCTGCCAGGCCTCCCTGCAGCCCCAGGCAGTGTGTGTGATGTGTCCCAGCCTCTGTTTATTTTATACGCGTCTGACACGATGGCAACTCTTGCCAGTAGAAATTAAAGTCATTGCTATGAACACACAAGTGCCCGTTTGATCCCAGTGTAAATTGAGGCACAGTTGCAGGAAAGCCTGTAAATAAAATGTACTACATAACGTAACTGGAGGAGGTTTAGGTTGTTTAGTAAACTAATGTGAAAATGATAATATGTGTATAATAATATATGCTACATCTCACTGTACTGGTGCTGTTTTTGCACAGTTGCTCAAAATGTAATTTCCTCCTTTGACTGAGGATGACATGACATCATGCAGCAGACACTTTAACAGAGCGATGTATGACTGGGACTGCTGTGCTGGTCTGTAAACACAATACCAGTGGATCCAGTTTCAGCTTTTGCATTTGCCAGTCAACCCAGCCCATTTGTCTCCACTTACATAACAAAAGGAAAAGACAGACACCCTGGACCAAAAGGAAAAAAAGTGACAAAACAGTTGTTCTGATTGTGGCACATGGCCAACAAGGAAGAAAGTGTAAGCGTTGTAAGTTGTGTGGAGCGGGCATGGAGTGAAACTCGTTATCTCACTCGTGAAACGGTTGCTCCAGGCAGCACATGACTAGTCTAGTCCAAACTTTGGTTTCACACAAACCAACTTCTGCTGTGTGTGTGTGTGTGTAAGAGTAGACGGGCGACAGCCCAGTGGTTGTGCGGTTGAGACGTTGATGTCGCTGCTAACGTTGAGCAGCGGAGATGTGTAGGAGGAAGCTAATCCCCCAACTGTGCTTTGCTTTGTGCCACACAGATTAGGGTAATTCTGAGAGAGAAAAAGCCTTTCTGCCGAATCTTTTACCACTCTAATTACGATTTGGCCAGCTCTTAAGAGCGATTTGGCAAAATGTGCTGTGGCGGTGGGGCGCATCTAGCGTAGCCCACTGGGTCCCCCCTGCTCAGGGTGTTTCCATACATTGGGCTCTTGTTGCTACTCATCACTAAATCCAAAAACAGGATTATCACTGTAGCTTCGCTGGATCAATTTGTGTGATCTGTCAGTCTGTGTTTGTTTTCACTGTTACCTCACACAACATAAGCCTCTTAGTGGGTATTATAATGACTAATGATTCGTTTTCATTTAATGCACACGGTGTGAGATAATTTTCCATCTGCCAAAGGGCAAAGATTCCACCGATAACTGGATTATATTTGATGCATATGTTGTTTGAAACGCCGTGTTAGTTTTGCAGCGGATGTAACAGGACGTACACCTTCACAAGAAGTTAAACTTCTCTCTCATCCATCCACAGAATATTAGCCCAAATGTCTCGGCGTTTATTAGGATGTTTTCAGGTGAATGTGATACGAGCCTTCGTGTTGTTTTTGGTCAGATGTGGCTTCCGCCTTGCAACTCTCCCATGGATGTCATTTCTCTTCCCAGTCTCTTACTGTTGACTGATGAACACCGACCATAACTCATATAAGTGGGGCCGGCAGTACTTCAGATGTTTCTTCTGGGTTTGTTTGTGACTTCCTGGATGACTCGTGATGTATTCATTTTTGTAGGACGGCCACTCCTAAGGTTGTCCTAAGAGTGTTTAATGGCTCTCACCGTGGTTCACTTGAGTTTCAAACCCTTAGAAATGTCTTTGTGACCTTTTCCAGACTGCTAAATGTCAATCACTTTGTTACTCATCTGTTCTGCTCATGTTATCATCTGGTAATCTGGCCTGGGTGTGGCAAGTGAAATTGAACTCAGCTGTCCAGAAATGCTGTTAATCGTTCAGTACATTCATGATTTTTTTTTTTCATCGCCTCTACTTATTTTCTCCGCAGGGAGTTTACCGCTGAGGCATCGGATGGATGATGAGGAGGAGGACATGTCACGGCCCATCTCGCAGCACTGGGGAACGCCCTTTAGGGACGTCAAATACGAAGACCGGCCCACGCATATCGGAGCTGGACAGGCCCTCGCTGGTGTCACCGCTGCCTTGCCCATGTCGCAAAGCCAAAACAACAACATCAACTCGCTGTCCTGCAGCTTGCAGCAGCAGCAGCAGCAGCCTCACATACCCTTTCACGGTAAGGAAGGCATGACATACTGAGATCCCGCTGCAGTGACCCTACAGTTTCAGAGTGCACAGCACTGAATGATTCACACGTGCAACCTCACACCATTAGTCATTCCTCTCGTCCCGTAGGTTCCCGATTGTCATTAAACAGCTTCTAGACTCTTGAGTCTAGTTTGACAGTGTGCATTCTCCTCTTACAAGTACAAGTCAGTTTGTTGCATTTGAAAAACTCACAGAGAACAATAAGGTCATACATGTGCAGAGATCCATACACGCTAATATAGCGTTTCATTTGAATCCAACAGTGTTTTCCTATGTCTAATCACATCAGCGTGACGTTGCCCTAATTGAATTGTGTGTCTGGTTGTTGACCCAGTGTCAGCGTGTGAGAGGTTCGTGTTGTTCGGGATTTAAAGTCATCAATACTGAAACGCCACTGACACTGTTATTACCTCCTCGTTCGCTGTAATCTAACCAGTAATACATGTCATGCGCTTGGCTCCGTGCCATTTCGCTTTCCAGACAAAGTCCCGCTCGCTCAGTTTGTTAAGAGGTGTGAGACAGAGGAGCAGGGCATTCTTCAAACATGACAACAGATAAAATTTCTCTTTGCGTGGCATGACTGCAGAAGCACATGATAGACTTGACACAGCCCAGAATGCAGCATGTCACTGAGGTCATTGTAGACCCAGAGCAGGTCTGATTAAAACCTGTTTGGGTTTCAGGAAGCATTACAGCAGCAGTTTAAATTAGATACTGTATATTTGACTAAGCTGGGCAGACACAGCTGTGTTGGAGAACATTAATCGTAATCAAGTCAGTTTGGCTTATCTTTAGACTGTCTGCAGACTGTTGTCTGAGGTTTTCACGGTCTAGCGTGAAATCAAAAAGGGAAACCATGCTTTTATTTATATATTTGCATCTTTGAAATCCAACAACATATGTTTTAAGAAGCCTGTTTTCCTCCTAGGCAACGCTGGATTACGTTCACACTTCCCCGCTCAATTCGAGCCTATGGAGGACAGGGGACAGAGGCAGATCGAAGAGGAAGAGGGAGATGGCAGAAGGGAGGACGATGACAGGGTGGCACAGAGGCCCGAGGACCAGGCAGGGGTGAACGTCGAGGTGCAAATTGGCCGCAAACTTCGGGAGATCGGAGACAAGTTCCAACAGGATCATGAACTGGTGAGCCTCGCCCCCAAGCACCGAAATGAATCCACACATGACGTCACACTTCACACAACCAGCTGCAGGGCCTGTATGCACTTTACAGCCAAATGTGTAAACGGAATGAACACACGCGCTTCGAATGCATTTTAACTAACTGCTGTACTCGCCCATTTAAAATGTGTATCACCAAGACCAGTCAGCAGCAAAGAAATGTGGGTCTGCTCACACTACACTTTGTTTGTACTATACTGTTCAACTATTCATGCATGCGAGCTTTTATATGATTGGAGACATGAATTAAAGCTCATTTGTGCCAATTTGTGGCTCACCTTTGAGAGAAAAAAGTGACGGAATATATCGCCAGCGGGGTTTGCCACAACCCACACTGGCTAAAAATACCATGTGCAGTGATACAACCACTTTCTTGGCCACACTGAAGTGAAGGCAGAATCCTATATCAAGCAGGATCTACTCACTAAAAAGTGGAGTACTGTCAATATTTAAGTGTTCACTTCCAGTTTTGTATTATGGTCAAGGTGATCTTAGTCAGAATACAAAACATTGAACATGCATTGCTTTCTGGGGCAAAGGTTTTGTTGCCAATACTGTTTCACAGCAGAGCTAATACCTTGTCATCACAGTCAATAGTAAAATAAGGGTTACAGTTACAGTTAAAACAAATAAATCAAACCCATAGTCTCGTATTTTTAATACCACCAGAGCTACCTGAAAAGAGCAGAATAAAGGACACTGTCCCGATTTTGACCTTTATTTCTTTGTCTTCATTCTGTGACTTTTACCTGAAAGTATTCAGACTTCTCAAACGAGTTCACACGTGAACATGAAGAAATTTGTTAATTGTGAAGGAAATCGAGCATCAACGTTTGCACTGGTCACCAGGGAACAATTAGGCACACATTCCATGTGTAGTTTGAGGTGTGTAGTTAATTTTGCGTGCTAAGAAATAAACATAGCACAAACAGGGTGAGAACCTTAAAGATGCACTTAACCATTAACTCAGCTGTTCCTGGCCAGGGCTGCACACACTCTTTTCTTTTCTTCTTTGGAAAGATTTGATATCACAGTGTGCATGATACCGATTCAGGGGCTCACTCGTAGCAGTGTTTGAAAAGCAGTTGCAGGTCTGACAGAGAGTCCACATTAGCCACATGCCCATAAACCTAGTTAATAAGTACAAACATGGGATAGGTATTGAGTTTCTTATCTGCAGCCGTGGGGGTTGTTTTAACAGCAACGTGTGGCTGATAAGTTTTGCAAAGCATTTAACTGTGTTGTCAGTGCAGTAGCAGAGAGTCGACGAATAAAAGCAAGAAATATGCGTGACAGAAACACAGGATGAAAGAACGAAAAGAAAGTGAAACGGTGATGGTGAGAGATTTTGACAGAGTCTGCACAAACATTGAGGAAGCGCAGGTGAGATCGATGCGACTGTCACGAACATGTTTGTGTCTGGGTAGACTTGGCCGGTTGTTTATGTGCTCGTCTAAAAATAGCATCTGACTCACACACTTATAGACGCAGCCAGTAAC
The DNA here is from genome assembly GCA_032270685.1 of Microctenopoma stevenorrisi. Taxonomy (NCBI): domain Eukaryota; kingdom Metazoa; phylum Chordata; class Actinopteri; order Anabantiformes; family Anabantidae; genus Microctenopoma; species Microctenopoma stevenorrisi. The sequence goes on from JAUMTR010000016.1 coordinate 8,144,000, forward strand.
ATGACGGCTACCCACAATACCTCAGTTGTCCCGCTAGCGGCCTCGCTGTATGTGTGTGTGTGTGTGTGTGTGTTGTGTGTCTTTTGGTTTGTTAGTGTTATTCTGTGACAGCAAGATAAGAGGAGGAAAAAAATGTCTTTTTTGTCTCCTGTCTGTGTTTGAGTTGGTTTCATCCTGCAGGATCTGATACTGCTGTTGTAGGAATATTCCAAAGGGAGGATAATCACAAGTGAACTTTTATGATATCCAATCACTTACGCTGCTATTGTTAGACACTTGCTTCTCCTTCTCCTTCCTAACATTCCATTCTAACATTACCTGAAGGAGCAAACATGCACATTGTCAGATTGCTAAACTATTTAGGGTACAGTCACCTAAAATGGGGCAAACCAAATCCCCACCATTCTCCACTACCCACACAAATGAGAGTAGAAAGATGAGCCTCATGTGGAACATGTTTAAATAAGCATAGCAGTGTAGAATTAATGCAATTAAGGACAATTAAGGTTACGTTTAGCAGTGCTGGCTCAATTCGGTTCAGGCTGCTAGTTCTGCATCAAATAGCCTGTGGCTGACTCTGATTGCTAGGCTGGTGGAGACCTTGATGGAGAGAGAGAGATCGTAACAAGATTGCTTATGCAACAGGCTGCAACATCTGAGCGTGGCTGTTCAGAAAAAGCCAGTGGGGGCTGTGCAGGATCAGAGATGAGGAGGGGGAGAGCGGAGATAGCAGGGCGCTGCAGGAACCCCTTTATCTGTCTGAAGTGCACAAGGGCTGCGCAGTCCAATAGAAAATGACAGAGCTAAGGAGGGCAGCTCTCTAGGAGGGAGCAGTTTCGGTTTCCTTCGCTTTGTTTGGGTAATTATTCAGCTGACTTTGCTATTATAAGACAGCTGTGATGAAACAGGCAGCACATTCTCTGAAAGTGCTTCACTTTGAGGCTCTGAGGTTGTTCAGAAGTCAACAGTGCATCGTTTAATAGGAGCAACGGTCTTAGGGAGTATGTTGGGAGTGATATTGAAATGGGGGGCAACTCGTTACATCTGTTAAGATCACCTGGATTATAAAGTATTACAGTTATATTCGATCAGAACATGTATGTAACAGACATGTCTATTTAATCAGATCTATTTAAGCTCACGCAGGTTTTAGCACAGTTTAAAAGATGTTACATCAAAAACCTTACAAGCAGGCTAGTTGTGCTTTAACACCCTTAAGTTCGAAGCAGCCAAACGTTTTGATGCTAATAACTTTGTCTGTCTTCTCTTCTGTCTCCTTGCAGTTATTAAGGGACCAGGGAGAAAATCTGCCAATCTGGATGCGCTTTACTGTGGCCCTGTTTGGTTTTCTATTTCCAAGAGGGGCTCTCATCCCCCGTCTGAGAGGAGAGCAGAGGTGAAGGGACCTGCTGGTCCCTGCCTCGTTCCTTGTTTTCCCCACCCAGGGACAAGGGACCAGACTTGAAGAGATGCCCCTGTGAGGTGGAACACGGGTTTGGATTTTGTTTTCTAATTGAATATGAAGACGACATGAAGAAAACACTGGTCACCGCTGGACGGAGACTGATTGCAGTTTTTGTTTGTTCGTTTGTTTCTTTCTGTTTGTCGTTTTCTTTGTTGTCGTTTTGTTTCTCGCCTCTCCAAGAAGAAGCCATTGTTTTTGAAGAGATATTTTCGAAATATTTGTAAGATTACCTATTTTGTACAGTAAACTGCTGTTTTTATTAGGTAATTCAAGTCTTGAAGGACCTCCATCAGTCCAGGGAATGCCTTATTCTCTCCCGCCACAGCGCATACTCTTCTGCATCCAGGAAGTCATATGAAAGAGATACATTTTAAGATTAGGCCACTTTTTTTTGGAAAAAAAAAACAAACTCTGGACGTTTTTTTGTGCTGAAGTTACTGGCTCCAAACCTCACGGACTCGAGGCACATTTTTAATTTATTAGGAAGAAGAAGAAAAAACAAGAAGCCCTGTCCTTATCAGTAATTGTTCCACACTGGCTACTTTAACGAAGAACGTTTGCCATGACACAGCGGCATGATTTAAATGCATGTTTTACCAGCCTCCACTGTCGACATAAGGACATTTTATCAACCTGTGTCGCCCTTCAGCCTCATCTCCAGCAGCACTCATGCTCATAGAAGTGGCCTAAAGTGAAGATATCAGATCCTGTTGATTTAAACGTATACTTGAATTTAGGTGTACTGAAGATCTTGGTCAAGTAACTTGGAGTCTTGACATCTTGATTGTGATTACTCTTTCGATTTGTGATCACTTGTTTGTGGGAGTGTGTGCTTGGCGTTTCCAAAATGTGCAGTAATTGTGAAACCAAATAAGCACAACGTTAATCAATTCTCCTCTGTGAGATCACGATCAGGGAACTGGAAACAATCAGACAGCTGAAAGGCCTTGGATAAATTTCATCATTCCAAGCTTTTCACAATCTCTTTCTCCGGCTGGAATGACAATCGCAATTTTTGCCCCTTGCTGCATTGAGGGTCGCCTGTGAGAAAGATGACGTCTATCAGCATTTTTAGGTGTGAGCAATATTGAAGCCGGTGGAGGAAAGTTAAATCTTAGGGATAAATTGCATTTGGACTGAAACTGGCATCTGTGGACTGACAGAACCCAAAATATGGCTGTGGTTTGGTGAGACATGCCCATTTACAAATATCGTTTAGGTTACATGTGCATTTTTATTTTATTTCACTCCAGAGGTTAAACGTCTCAAGCACTGATTCAAACCTAATTTGCTCAACCTTGTATGAGACAGTTTAAGTTTAGGCTCGTTCAGGTGCTTTCTTACACCAACTTCTGTACAGTTCGTAAAACGTTCTTTATTAACACGCAGACACATTTGGATATATGAGAAAGTTTATACGTGTATTTGTGACAACTGCTACATTAGCATTACAGCAAAGACAAGGCCACTGTTTATCAATATAGGGTTTATTAAGAAAGTCTTTGTGGACTTTAAATAAAATGTAAAAAAAATTCTTCTTTTAATGTCATTTCAGTCTGTTGAAGACTAATGATAAAATCTTTTGAAGACACTGATGGGTTTTTTTCAACTTTATGTTTTCTTCAGGGAGTAGTTAATTAATGTATGGAATGCATTTGATAGAAATCTGCCTTTTAGTGAGGATTTCATCCTTTGCTTTTAACCGATTGTGGTAGACGACGCTGAGCAAGCAGCAACATTTCATTTAGCTTTCGTTTCTTGTGTTTTCCTCACCGTGAACGTGGAAGTGTGTTACAGGTTGCCAGGAGGTGTTTTGTCTTCAACTACACACGTAGCTGAACCATATGTTTGTTTCCTGCAAACACTGAACGCTGAGCCAATTCAGACAGTTGTGACACACTCTCTGGTCTTCAGCACATCCCCGCTCTTAAATATTCATCCGTTGCTGTGTTTAACTACTCCCTGTCCTTATTGAGAACATTTTGTTTGGTTCCCGTGAGATAATTTATTCTAATTTATTTTGTGTATATTTGCTCAGTGCTACTGTATAGATGCTATCTCACTGTGTACAGTCTTTTGCTTCTCATTCTCGACGTGCATTCAGTTGTGTGTTTGATGCCTGTGTATGTGGGGAGGTTGGACTAAAGCCATGTGCCTCGTGCGTTCTCACACAGCGGTGTGAGTATTTACAAATCACGCGAACAACAGACAATCAAATGTACAAAACGTGCCTTGTGAGTAACAGACCTGCCGCATCATCATCATCATCATCAACACTTGGCACAATTACCCAACGTCACTGGTCACAGCTCTCGTTTCACTTGGGCTCTGTGAGATCAAAATACTCTGATACAATACAGTTGGCACAAGCAGTAGAGCGCATCCGTTGTGCCTTGATACAAAACCTTTTTGATTCCTCGCATCAGCTCACGAGGCACAGGCTCAACCTTTGACATCTCTCGGTACGAACTGCGATTTTCACCACGCAGAACCTTCACGATATCAGAAATGACTGTTTGCAATCAATGTGCACTGTAAAAAGATTTTTTTTTAAAAAAACCTGTATACTGTATTTTGCGCCTCTCTTTCTACTCCTGTGCTAAACTTCCCCACTAGCTTCTTGAAACTTTTTAAGATCTGTAATATGCTGGATAGGTCTAGCTCGTCTGGGCTTTTGTGCTTTATAATCTGCAATCTAGTAGGGCTGTGGGTTTACATTTGAAGGAAGAATGAGCCACCGTGGTGCCCAGTATTATTTATACATGAGATGGGTTGAACAGCCAGTCGGTCGTTGTGGTGTCGATCTGAGCCTGTGATTACCAACCACTGTTGTGACCCAGACTCCAGTGAAACATTTGTTATATGTTCAACCTTCAGTGTCTTTAATATCAAATTTCTGCCGTTTTTTTTATATTCAAGGAGTACATCTTAACTGTCGAGTGCTATGATTTGGTGTTTTTATACATTAGACATGAATTTGACACAGCTGTTGTTGTTATCTTTATATAAAAAAACATTTTTAGCAACATTTTTCCATAACATTTTGTAAGATGAAGAGAAATCTACAACGAGACAACTGTTTTTTGCTTTTCTATGATTGCATTTTTTTCAATGTTGTGGAATTTTTTTATTTGGGATATTGCCAAGTCTGCGGTGTCACTCTCAGTTCAAGGGCTTTTTCAAAATATGTAAATGGAGTAAAAATGCATGTCCAACATTCCTAAAGAAATCTGTATCTTAAGGGTTTGAATGTAATTTAATGGCGTAAAAATCACAATATCGCTTTTAATACATGAACTGAACAGTGAAACTTATTTCAGACTCCTGTATGAGCAGTGAGTTTGTCTTCACGTTGCTTTCTTTATGTTCAGAGTGGTCTCAAGGATTTCACATTCATGTGTCCTATGAAGTGAGACCCAGTCCACATGTAGCATTTTTTTGTTGAAACATTGGCTGTGTTATCTTTGGGACTGCTCTGTCTACTGCACAGGTTTCAGCGCAGGACGTAGAGTTATGGAGGGATCGGAGGAGGACGGTGGATGTTTGTTCTTTTTCTAGTGCAATATGCTGTACATAAGAGCTTGGCTCTCAAAATCTTACTATTTCCCTTAATTTCTTTTGTTGTTAAATGGGTACATTGCTGTTTTTTTTTCATTAAATCTTTATGAACAATTGATTGGCTTGTTCTTTTTGTCTTTTACTAAACGGCGAGACGAGACATGCTTATTCACATCGCGCATTTCATTGCAAGAGGCAGACAAAAGCAAAACAAATCTATAATTAATAATATAAAAATCTAATCTAATTGCCTCGTCACAGTTGAGTCCGTGTGGACATTTGTGGCGAGGTATGTCTGAGAAGTACAGATCACTGTAAGCTTAACCACCAAAATCGATTCAGGTAGTCATCGTTTCAACAATTCTAACAATGATTATCAATCATTTCATTACGCACACAATAACCATCCTAAACAAAGCATATGCAATGATTGTCAGACAGATCATTGTCTTCAATGAATGCTTTGGGTAACTGACAGCACTCGTGAATCAGCCCGCGTTCGTTATAATGTTAACGATATAAATACTGGTCACGTTAATAATTATAATGATCAAAGGTCAAATCCCATGTGGTCAAAAGCAGGATCAGATAGACGGCAGATAAGCTTCCCTTTCTAACTAGACTAAATGTATGTAGGACTCACCACATGCTCTAACATGTGACTATTTTAATTAACTCTGTGTGTGTGTGTGTGTGTCACTTGACATACTTCTGTTGCCTCACTGCAGCAACCTAAAAAGTCACGTCCCTGAATAAAAAACAGTGATTTAACCCCACTGAAAGTCCATTGAGAGTCAATTTAGCATGAACAATAGAATCATTTCATGCACTTCAACCCCTAGAGGCAATAATGTGTCTCAGCTCAACATGTTTTTTTTTAAAACCTTTTCCCTTTAGGTGGGAAAAGGTGCAAACTTAAATATACCGTGAGTCACTTTTCTCTCACCAGGTTTCGAACACAATCTCCCCCAGGCAGCTGCTTGGTGTAGACAGAGGCAGCAAGGACAGTTAAAAGGTGTACACATGTATATGGGGATAAGGAAGGCAGAAATACATGACCCCAGGAAAATCGAGCAATTTGTTTCCAGGGGGCCTAACCTGAGGCTTATAAAGATATTAACAGTGTGTCATGCTACGTGGCAAGCTGAAACACTAACGAGTCAAATGCTGACTGTCATCTCTTGGGCAGTTTCAGTACAGGTGTTCTTCTGTGTGAGAGTCAGTACGTTTAAACATGTTTGAACACAGACACTCATCACAAATCACTTGCAGACAAGTTGCCTGCCACCCAAGAACAATGTGAGACAAATGACTAATGTTGGATTGTCAAGTTACGTCAAAGAATAATGCCACATTGTTTGTATTCCCAAGAGACACAGTACACCAAAAAGTGCATGGACCTAATGAGATGCTGCCGTGTTTTCACTCCACAGCTGCTAATTTCAGAATAATGCCCCTGACACATGACAACATTTTTCATTCTGTCCAAAAAAGTAATTAGTATTTTTTGTTGTTGATGTTCATTGTTTTCTGTGTGCCCCTGGCAAAGTTTCACTGTGCAAATTGTAATACCAGTAAACACAGAATTTGCTGTGCACAAGACAGGAGTTATTTTATTTCCTCCTAATAGTTTCGTGATGAAGAGCAGGAAGATGTTCTTAAAGTCTATTTACCTCACAAACCCACACTGATAAAAACTCTTTGGAGCAGACTGCTAATGTTTCAAAATGTATCCCAGAATGCAACGCTAACATTTCCAGGCTTTAGGTTTTAACCACAAACAGGCTCTGTGTTTCCCTCTTTAACCCCCCACCGGTTGGAATGAAAGCCCTGTCCCCTGGGACAGCTGGTAAATACAGACAAGTGTGTGTGTATGAGCATTTGTGTGTGTCTTCAGGGAGAAAGAGAAAAAAATGTAAGGATGGGAGGGAAGGAGGGGGGGACAGGGATGTGAAGGACTGCTTGGCTCAGCAGTTTTTCGCACACAGCCCTAACAAAGACCTCTCTGTTCTCCTGGCCAGTCAATCAGGGAGACACCCTCATGATAGCCCGGTGCCTATCTCAAGTGTCACGCCTGAACTTCAGCACCCAGAGAAGATCCAGTCACTGGTTTGTTTACTTCAGTCTGCCTGAGAGCTCCACAACTTCAAACCCTTTGGAGTCTGAGTAGCCTGAGGGGTGCTATCGTCGATGCAGGGCCCGGGTTTTTCTCAGGAACTCTTCTCTGGAACAATTTAATTTTCCACTGCGTGTAATGTGCACATGTTTTTCATTACAGCCTTTAACTTGTTATAATCCTGTTACCATAAAAACACTTTTCTTTGTTCGGTGTTTTCTTGTATATTCGGCATGGCTACCGTGAATGAAGTGAGGACAGAAATAAGCTTAGTGTGTGCCCGGTTTATCAAAACCACAGTGCAAGCCCATGAAATGCATCACAGATGTGATGACATTTCAATTATCACCTTCTGAAAGGTTTCTGTGTCTGTGTGGTTGCAGTCAGGGAAACAGGAAAGACGAGGGCATGTCTTCATGCATTGCAAGTGTCAGAGAACATCCACTTTTGCTGTAAGCAGTCATTGATCAAACTCTCTTGACACCTGCAAGACGTTATTCACTGATGCATATTGTATTCTTCAGGGTATACTGAACATCTGACTACAGTATTACAGGTATCCGTAAAACCAAATCGAACGCTCAGCGATTGGAAATGTAAACTACTCTTCACTTTTATAAGAAGAAAACACACAGAGCAGAAGTAGACATCGTCTGGTGGAACAAAAATAATAATAAGGTTTAATAAACGTGGTAGGTGTGGTTCCATCCTCTGAGGAAATGAACTGCCTCTCTAAAAGGGCACACATGTCAGGTGTAGCACTTCAGCAGGGTGTTGGGTCAAAACATATCGGTGCAGCTGCAGCTGCAGCTAAGAAGTGGCTCTGGGGAATAGCACAACTTCCTCCATAGATGAGTCTCTGCTTTGTTATTATATCATGTGATCATATTACAGTAACTGACTTCCATGCAAACACTTACCTTTTTGTAGGTGAGTGAGTATTTCCATGTGTAAACAACTCTACTCTGTTTGTTGTGTGTGTTGTACTCTAAGCCAGATCATTCAAAAAATACGTGGCTAGGTAATCTGCAGGCCTTTAGCACCACGGTCACACTTAAACAGACCCTAATATCCTCTTTAGAGTTAGTCTTCCTCTAAACAGTTTTTTGATCAAAGACACTAAAACATTTACCACATAAAAAGAAGAATACTCTGCATAACAATAACATCAATAAGTAGACTGGTCAATCTAAAAAGCCGGCACTCATTATGAGACAGATGTGCAAGAAGGTTCCTTTCAAAGATTCTTTTCTGAAATAGAAAATCGTCTGAAGTTGTATGAAACATATCACGAAGGGGATGTTCAGTTATGGTCACCTCTCAGATCAAGGGCCTATGGCCAGCTGTTTGCTCGGTTTGTCACAGGCCTTAGACTGTAAACACTTGAGACTTAACTTGAGACTAGTCCTCAAAAGACATAAAACTTGACTTTTGCGATTTGGGACTAATCCTAAACTTTATTCATAAGTTTTCCCTTTATTGTTGTTTCATTTCAGTTATGTATAAGTAAATATGTTTCCAACCCAACAGTTTTGTTCTGCTTTATGATAATAAACCCCAGTCAGCACAATAGTAATTATTATAATACTATTTCTTTCTGCATTCTGAAGGTTATATTGCGAGACCTTTCTAAAAGCAACAGCCATATAATGAAAGTCTCCAGGATTCTTCATGGCTTTCCAGAACAGTGTAAAGGGACTGGGAAGCAAGGTGTTACAGAAAAGTTATTTGCTTGTTCAGCGACTTTTTAACACATTGGATTTAGGGTCTTTATAAGCGCTGTTACCCTGCTGATTTAGAGATGTCCTCACCATCTCTCTCAAAAACCAAACCTGCGGGGCCACGGAGTCTTTGTAATAAGCAGTCTGAAACTGCAGCCCCTTGCATGCACACACTGCACTACCAAATAAAGCTTGGCAGCAGCCAATCCATCTCCCTGGGTAATAAAACTTAAATGCAGCCTCTGAGTTGAGACGTGCCTCCAGGGGGACTTGGTGTAATAAGCGTCCACTATTGTCCCTGTCATCTGAGGCCTCCAGTATATCTGGGAGGATAAACTACTGAGATGATAAGTGGTTATTTATATGACAGTGACTGCTGTGTAATTCAAGACAGAGAAGTGGTGAAAGGCTGCAGCAGATTTAAAAAAAAAAGATGTGTCTGTCTCTCAGGTATTAAGTGAAAATATGCTGAAATAATAGAGTGATAAGTGATAAAAAAATGTTTTATGCCTGTGTTGTGTATGTGTAGTGTTATAGGATTGTGATCCTGCAGAGAAGAGGCTGTGGTGAAGCAGGCTACATTTGACTTGTGCTGTTCTGCTGTGCTAACATTTCCTGATGAGAGGCTGATGATAACGTTTTTCAGGTAGTCATATTACTTAGTTTTTCCATTTTTAAATGTTTCTCTGAGCTTTAAATCTTTCTTGCACTCTTCTAGTGCCGAACACACGTTTGCTTTTACTGAAATTGAATTTGCATCTGTAGTCCCCACTCTGATGTTATCTGACAGAGGTTCTTTCTTTTTTTTTCTTCTGATGTTTATAGCGAGCCTCTGATGTGTCCCTTCCCAGAACGTTTTGTTTATGACGATCTGCCTATTTGATGAGGGTCAAACTCTGATGATCATGTGTGTTTACTATGCAAACAACCATGAATACTTCCAGAAAACAGAGTTGGCAGTATCAGTTTACACAGTGACATAATAACACGGGGACATGATGCCCTGCATGTCAGATACTTGTGTGATATGTGACTAACCGTGTAAAAACAGCGGAGTAACGGCTGAATGATGGATGTGATGAATTAGCTTTGCAAACACCACAAAAGCAATGCAGCCCTTTCAACAGTTCATGTAGACAGACAAGCTATTTACAGAAAGTATGAGCCTCATGGAAATTATTGAGCATGACAAAAGCGCAGGCTAGCTGACTTATTGCATGATAAACAAAAATCCACCTCTTCTCTCTATTGTGTGTGATAGTGTTTCCATGATACATTTACAGTAAGTGCAGATTATAAGTGTATTTAAAGCATACAGCCACATATTCCTTTGTGAAGGTCTTAGAAATGCCCTGGTAATTTTTGGTTTATATAAATGTGTGAATATCTGCTGTGCATATAAAACAAAACGATATAAGTTGTGTTTTTTTAATATAGTATTTTATTGGGCTTTTAATTGTAGGAGAAAACATTTGGGAGTTTACCGAGCAGGGATGGTCTAATGAAATATGCTAATGTCAGATCCTGTGTTTTTGTTTTTCACTTATTTCAATTCACACACCCACAAGTCAGACCAAGTGAAGAACAAAATCCAACACACTGCTGTGTAAGTTTATTTTATGTCCCACTGGGAAAGATGTTTAAGAAAATCTGTGCTTCGTTCAGTGTCAGACTGTACAATGTTAGCTTGAGGAATTTCAGATGTGCAATGAATATTTGATGAATTGAAACACAAGCTATGCACACGTAACATATCATAGCTGGGCAACTCCTATATTTTAAAAATGTAGATAATCTTTGGCATAGTCACAGTCATAGTCTTTTTCTTCAGTGTATCCTGCATCATCACGTCACCTGATCTGAGTGGTTGATTTGGTTTGACCTAAAGATTCGAGAGCTGTGTTTGTTCATCAAAGCTTACGTTACCTTATCAAGTATTAAGTGACATAGTATGTTGTATCACAACTTAAGTATTACGAGATAAGCGACTGGTAGCAACAATACTATTTTGTCTTCAAATATTTGCACACGCTTGGCCGATGCTGATCACAAAAAGTAAATTCAAAGTTGTGTGATCATCTGTTTGATTTATCTGAACAATTTCATTGATGATACAGAGTCTATTCAGGGAGATATCAAACTGCTCAACTAAACTATATCTGCATGACTCTGAAATGGATCCCGGAGGCCTTTCGAGTACCTTCTTGCCTTTAGCATTGTGAATACCCTGCTTAGGTGCCGTTTAGTTTTTAAATGGGCTGAGCACTTGTTTGTTATTTCCAACTGTATAGCTTTACTCAACTACCATCTGGACCAGAAGTGGTCTATTAAAACTGTAATCTGATGTGAAGGGCAAACAAGTGAGTAGTCATTATGTTTTCCCTTTCAATGTTTTCATTACAATTACTCAACCCACTCATGATTTCCTCTCAGTGCCCTGAACTGGCTAAGGTCTTAACATTAACTGCAGCCTGAAGAAGTCCATTGTAGACTTGAAAGAAAATGAATTGGACAATCCTCATTTAGGGCAATAAACGGACGTGACTTCAGACCTCGTGGGGATGTGTAGAAAAGAGAGCTAAAGAGTCTGGTAGGAGTAGCTGAGGAACTCCCTTCTCTCGCCAAGTAATTGTGTTTTATCAGTGTTTATTACATGAGTGATGAAAGAGTACATTTGCAGTGAAATTGTCTTATTCAATCAAACATCTGGGAGACTACAGCCATCATTTCAGAATTTGAAGAAAGGAACAAGTGCAGTATATACTGTAAAACCCAGATTAGCACATTCAACATTTTCATTTCATGTGAATGTCAGACAGATTTATTATCACTTGAAGCTTGTTAGATTTGGGGAGACATTGCAGACAGTATATAATAAGATTAGAATTCAAACCAGGTTATTCAAATTATACATGACATATAATCTGAAACTCACCAATTACTTTCGTTTGAAAGAGAAAGTGCCTCGTACTAGTACTACGTACTAATCACAACCACAGATAGTATGAAGGAAGGTAAAAGGTCGCACACACTCCTATTACTAACACCTCGCTCTCCGGAGACGAGCAGCTTGCTCAGATGTGCTCACAGTCTCCAGCTTTTACTGCTCTGCTCTGCAGCTGGACGGCCAGGGAAGAGAGGCATTGTTTTCTATGTTAGCACAGTCTATCCCGCTGAGGTAAAAATAGTTCCCAGCTCTATTCTTTCGCAGCAGAGCCAGCAATGGCTGGGCCAAGAACAACATTTGGACATGGCAGCAGATGTCCCCAAACAAGCCCAGTAGGACAGGCCTGTGAGGGGGACTTTTGGCATTGCCCCACTACAGGGAGAGGGGAGAACAAACTGCAAACAATGTCATTTATGAGGACACTTGAGGGAGAGCAAAAGTGCCTGCTTATATCTCAACCCCAGACACTTCATGGGAGGCTCAAATTTATGATAATGAATAAACTCTTCTACTTCTTTTCTGCCTCTTTGAATGAAGTAGTTCACTGAGTTTGCCAACTTATTCCTGGCTGTATGTGCCTGCACTTTTCTTTTGATGTGTGTTATCTGCACAGTTAAACAGAAAATTACAGGAAATGCTCCCACTAATTGTCTGTCTTATGAGTCATATTTAGACTGGTGGTTCTCTACAAGAAGATTAATGAAACACACGCAAGTGCAAAGTAAAATACCTTTGCACTGCAAAGCCTCCTCTATAGACAACAAACACTGACAAATGTCCTCATCAAAGATGTATTTTACACATTACTTTGTGTTTCAGTTAATGCATGCAGCCTAAAGCACCTACCTATGTCAGCTCCTGCATGCATCGACACCAAAATCTGCACACGGATGGTGCTGAGTAAAGAAGACATCCACAGTTCAGTTTAATGCTAAAATAAAACATTAGCTTTGTAATGAAGTGCCACATGTTTCTACCATATGTTAGTTATAGCATCCTGAGTCTTAATTCTGGTAGCCTTAAACACAATGAGAGCCTCCACATAACAGTGAAAACACCACTAAACACAAACTGCAGTGTCAGGTCTGATTTCTCATTTCTTCTGGCCACATGTTGAAGCTTCCTAGAGAAACCCAAATTACTCATTGTGTGTGTAAATGTACTAAGTCACTTTGGATAAAAAGGGTCTGCCAAATGGTTTTGCACGAGTATATTGTGTGAAAAGAACAACACCCAATAGCAACTCGTACTAACAAACATCTTCTGTTGCCCATCTGTCTGACATCAATGCCATTTCTTGGGCCCCAGATGGTTATGTTTTACTAAGACTGATTTGTAGCTGTTGCTCTTGGTCTGTTTCCCAAAGTGCACCAAACTGAAAGAGAATTTACTGTATTAGATTCAAACTTTTACAAATTCAAGCAAAACTAAATATCAACAATCGGCAAAAATTCAATGAAAATCTAATGGTTTATAGATAGATACGTTTCTTTTATTTCATATTTCATTTAGCTTTACACAGCAATGCAAAGGGCATGCTTTGTGTACAATAAAACAACTCAGTGATTATATATTTATTAAAGTCAACACATGTGTTTTGGTAAATATATATATTCAAATATGGATATTAAACGTCCAAAAGTTCAAGCAATTGAATCTTCTAGATAGATCTAACTCGTGGAGCCAAATTGTTCTTTACTCCATCCACCATTTGTCACATCTTTTCTCATAACTTCAGGAGCCATCTCCTGATTTTCCATCTCAATCAGCAGTATGAGCGAGAAGAGAAACCTACACCACCCCCAGAGACTACCAGACAACGGCCCTCACATCAGTTTTTATTCCCTGTTTCCAAATCTAGGTAACAAACTGTGACCTGGACCTGGCATGGTAGCAATACAAATTGAAAAGCTAAGTGATACATGATCCAGTGCTATTCTGGAGAGTTTATAATATCCCCAACACCATGCCAAAATACACAAATAGCAGAGACTACAGGTTCCATTGTTAGAGCCATTAAAAACATAAAACTGATATATTTTTCACTAATCTGGTTTTAGGTCATAAATTTCACAAGTACAATGACAGAGAGAAGCAGCTTTATACAACAACAGGGGGAAAGATTTCCTTACTAATATTTTGGAAGCCTTCTAATATTATAGCAAACTCATTCATGCATTCTGTTTGCAGCAAAGTTACATTAGGTTATTCTGGCAAGCCCTTCCAGAGCCTTTGTTTACAAGATGCAACAATTAGCCGAGATAACAGTCTATTTGCTGTTACGGGGCTCATGTTACGTGTAAATATGTGCTCCCAGAAATGGAGGAGGTGATAGCTCCCTGAGTGATGAAAATGTAGTCTTACAGAATGACTTCAGACATCCCAGTTCTTGCGGATGTTTGTCTATTGTGTCATCCACACATGTATAGAACCCACTGACTCAGAAACGCCGGTTTACGTTACAAATTTTGGCAACTATTACACAGCACTGCACAATGTTCGTGACAAGCAAGACTGTGAATGACACAATACAATGTAAGACCAGCACAGGTGGGTCCACATGACAGTAGTTACAATTAATTATACAGCTTAAAACAGCAGAAGTAAAAAAAAAACAATGTAGTCTTGTTCCACAGCTGTGTCCTACAGTGCTATCAGCAGAAAGGGAAAGAGCAGAAGGGAAGGAAAAGAGGCAAGGGAGCAGCTCCCTTTGTCACCATGACAGCTTGTTGTTCACACTCCTTCACTTCCAACTCTCAGCCTGAGGCTTTTTATCATGTTGTGGCACGTGAGCTACCTCTGAGAGGCCCTTTCTCTATCGGATTAAAAGGCCACTTGACTGCAGCTGAGTGAAGGTGGAGAAGGAAACGGTGACAGAATGGGCATGCGCTGGACTTCCTTTGATAACGTTAGTAGAGGATTTAGCCATTTAGGGAGGGGCTGGCACTAAAAAGTCAATCTTAAAACTGCTACATAAGAAAATACATACTGTAGACAGGTGTGCTGCCACAGAGAAAGTTTAATGTAAATGTATTTAGAAGCAACAAATATACATACATTTGCATAAATGTAAAATATTTATGACTGTTGTTGAGTAGCAAGAGAAGTGATTATTCAAAGCATCTTAGAGTTTGGTGTAGCATAGGGCTTTGGGTTTCAGTGTGAGTGTTTACATAGTCTGAAGTCACCTATTTTCCAGTGTGAGCATTGCAGACCACTCTTCCTAGACGTTACACACACAGCACTTGATTCTACACCTGACTGTTTATCACTGGGACAAACACATCACATGCTTTTTGTGCAAAAATTACACAAATTAATTCTGACACTGTTTGATGCTTCAATAAAGCCAAAAAAATAAGTTGCATCCATCAACAGAAGACCACCTAGCTTTGTGTGTGGGAATGTACTAAGATAAATAGGTCTGCCAAATAGTTTTGCACAAGTAGATATTGTATGAGAAAGAACCCAAAAGCAACTCATACTCAAACATCTTCTGTTGTCCATCTATATGACTGATAAGACTAATTTCTTGGGCCCCAGATGGTTATGTTTTACTAAGACTGATTTGTAGCTGTTGCTCTTGGTCTGTTTCCCATAGTGCACAAAACTGAAAAATAATTTACTATGTGAGATTCTAACTTTTACATATTCAAGCAAAACTAAATACCAAAGCTATCATCACACATTCAGTGTAAATCGAATTGGTTTCGTCTTTTGGCGAAGTCTGTTTGGCCAGTCTGTTTTATCTACAGTCATTTTCACTGTGAGCATGCAATGATAATGTACAGCCTAGTCAATCATATATAAACTTAATCTGAACCATAGAAACCATTTGCGCAAAAAACACTGTGTGCAGAAAAACAAGGAAAACTACACATACAACCCTGAAGTTATACATACAAATGAATTCTGACACGCTTCAATTTGATTGGTCAGTCATGGCCAATGACAGGGCAGACCATCCCTGTCGTACGACAGGTCCTGAAAGGTACAGCGGCATTTTAGTGTTCATATAAAGCAAACCAATAAAGCCAGAATAATAATAGATACATAATAATAATAAAAGAATTTACCAAGGTGAACTTTAATATGCGTTGGTTTGGTAATTAGAATATAAATGTTTCCATGGGCAATCGCACGCGCTGAGCGCTAGCCAAGCTAATGCTAGCTGCTAGCACTGAAATAGTAGTAGTAGCTGGGTCAGCAGCACGTCCACTGGGCTGCAGAGCACACACACACACTGACGGCAAACCTTTTAATTTTCCAATTAGTTGTAATATTTGTAATATATGTGATAGTTCCACTCTACAGAGGAGTGATAAACATTGTAGGGGAATTAAACCATGTATTTATATGTTTTTTGAACACCCACAGAAACGTGCAGACGTTTTCACTTTGCAGATGTTTCATATGGATCCTTTTACTCAACGATGTCTACAAAGTCAGAGGAGATAAATCTACATCCAGCTGGAAGCTTCATTGTTTCACGTACAAATCCTCTCTACAAGTCGAAATCACTGTGACATTGATGTGATCCCATAGAAATGGAGGAATAACATGTTGAATATAATCCAGGGTTGACTAATATTGCAACTGACAGTACATAGTCTAAGGTGTCACAAGTCTACACCTACTTTACTCTTCCGTTTTAAAAGAGCTTTTTGTCCACTGTGCTTCATTGGCAACCCACCCATTCAAACATTATGTTTTCTCATTGTAGGAATAGCAACACCATAGAATTAAAACAAAGTTAACTTATGTGGGTTGTCTTTGATGAGCATGATAATAATACTGCTAGTCAAGAATTGTCTGTGATTTAGACAGCCCAACTGCAGAGTAGAACGTGACACATTAGTATTAACTTCAGCTGTTTCAATATGCCTGTTCATGTGAGATTTTTCCTGTAAAAGGCTATGTGCTGAGAAAATATTCTTGTTATGATCCCAGTGAGCTAGAGCCACATACTGTAAAGACAGACAAATTCAAAATGGTGCAACAACTGGCCCTGATGTTGACATTCAGCACATCATGGGTTCTGGCTTGTTTCAGACGAAACACAGTAGTTTGGCCTGTCTCCAGAGAAAACAACATCTGGATTTGTGTCTTAATGGACTTTGCTCAGTGGTAAAAACACTGAGTGTGATGGACCGTTTCTCCCAGAAAAAACTCTCAAGTCAAGTGGACATCAACCATGATGACTGTGTACTGTTACAGTTTTTTATAGATAGTTTATGCAGTAATGACACACTGTAACTGCATGTCATTACATGTTGTGTACATTGTGACTTGTCTCTCCCCTAGTTGTGCTTCGTCCTTCTGTCCCTCTTTTTTCTGTTT
>JAUMTR010000016.1:8161878-8184376 GCA_032270685.1 Microctenopoma stevenorrisi
TAGATAGATAGATAGATAGATAGATAGATAGATAGATAGATAGATAGATAGACAGACAGACAGACAGACAGACAGACTGCTGTAATATATATATATATATATTTGACCTTTCTTTGCTGTGACCATAACATCTTACAAATACCAGGTTCTCATACATACTGTAAGTGTGAATGCAGGTTCTCATCAGACACTTTGCCACAGCTGGACAGACAAGGAAACCTCACGTCAGACACCAACTGCTGTTGATAAAGCTGTGGTTTTAGACATTTGAATTCAAAGGGATACATACGTAGATATAAATCTGATAAACCCACATGTACTGCACATGTTGCTGAACAAGATGTTCAGATGCTTGTCACACACAGGCACGTACACACAGTTAACATCTACTATTTTACTACCTGTCATGAATTCATACTGTATGAATGACACAGCATCGGAAAGGAAATTGGAAATTGTCACTGTCATTGAGATATTTTGAACAACTACAATTTTCTTTCTAGTTATATGGATGGAAAATTAAGTAACTGTGTTTGATGTGTTTTTAAAATGTATACCAAGTAGAATTACTGGTGATCAAAACTCTACAGGGTAGTAGCCTAAATACTGTTATATTTATGCACTGAAAGCCACTTGCACATCTTTATCTTCACACCAATATTTCATTTCCACTGCCACTTTCCACTAAGTATTGAGTATGCCGAGCAAGCCATTAAGAGTTTCCCAATGTCATAAACAGCGTTGCCAGAAACTGAACATCTTCCTTCTAACACAACTCATAAATCCTGTGCGACTTTTTTTTGATAGCTGACTAACACTAGAAGGATTTCACTTCAGATATCAATTTATTCAAAGCCAACCTTTTCCAGTGTGAAGATTTTGTATTAAAAAAACTGTCAAGACATTGACTGATGGGGAGTTTGTGCATTTTGGGATCAGGCTTAATTTTGTGTGGAGAACATTAAACTTGTGGCTGCTCAGCAGTGCACGGGGAAACAGCCCTTGGCTCCACAGACACTTACAAAAGGCCAAAAGGGGAGTTGAGTTGAGCACACACAAACATAAGTAATGACATCCAGCTGCTGGTGTACCCACACGCACACAGACACACATAAGCACACAGACACATAACAACACAGCAGAATTCAGTAGCCTGTAGATTCAAGAAACAACAGTGACTTGATGCATAGAAGGATATTTGCTAATGCAAATGCAAATGCCACAGCCGTACCTGGTTAAAAGTGGTGGGTGTTGTGGCTTTTGTGTAGAACAATGTGTTTTGCACATGTGGTTGTGAATATCTCTGCCTTAAAAAAACACAAGTGTCATTGTACCTTTGACTATGCTTTACTTTATTTTAAATAAACTAATCTCACAAGTGTGTGCAGGGGCCATTTTTGTCCTAAAAAGATGGGAGCTAACAGCAAATGGGAGCGTGTTGACTTTTCTTGATAAGAGACCTCACTTAACCAGTTTCTTAAATGAGCTTGGACTGTCACGCACAGGGGATTTTGCAGGCAGCTCTTATCTCACACTGAGAGAGGTGACATCACTGTCCGTGGAGACTACTCTAGCACATAGCAAGGTAGAGCATCTGAAGAGTTTCTTTTCCTATGAGCGTAACACAGTGGGGAGGATTACAAATTAAAAGATGAGTATTAAAATATGAGTATTAAAATATGAATTTATATAATTATGTTTTAACCAGCTTATTGCTTCAAAATTGCGTCATTTGCTATTTGCCAATATATCATGCAGTTTTTATTCATTGTTCTGAGATTTAAACACCAAATAGCTTTAGCTATAGTTTGCATTCATCCTCATTTTGTATTGCAAATTCCAGTCCAATTTTTGTTGATAGTTGATGAAAGATACTTGTTGTCAGAAAATTACTTTACAAAAATGCCATGCTCGCTATTGAGTGTAGTTTTAGGCCAACAATGTACATCTCAGTATAACTTGAGCAAAGAAATACAAACCCTTGTCTTGTGAAGAATTAAGTTTGTTTTCATTATAATATTTCTTTCCTCAATACATAGATAAAATATGGAATCACTAAAGGCAGCTGTCAAATCTATAGTGACAAATGTATAACAAAATACATATGAGAGTTAACCCAATCAATTCACATTTAAAAAGCATTTAGGCATTGATGCCGCAGCTCAAATTAAGGGGCTTTGGCAGGTTATAATTTCAGTGTCAGTCAGAGAAAGAGGTGGAAACTCTTTGGGGTCTGCGGGCACCAGCTGCGTACCCCTGTCCAAGCCAAAGTGTCAGCTGGGAAGTATTCTTTTTAACAGAGCTGACAGTAAAACATAGAGACACTGTAACCTGAGATGAAAGCGACAGGGAGAGAACGTAGAAAAACAAATCCTTCTTGTGCTGCCAGTGTGTGTTAAAGAGAATGGGGATGGATTAGTGCAGGATGGGGAGAGTGGAGCACTCCTTCCCCCTCTTTATCAGATAACTGCACGTTTGTACAGAGAGACCACAAAGAGGGGAGATGAGGTGGCGTCTGTTGAAATAATAGCAAAAAGAAGCAAAGAAATATGGCCTGAAAATCTAAATATACCACAGCACCTCTGTGCGTTGCATTAAAGTAGCAGTAGGCAGGAGAAAATTACCTGAGCACAAGAATAAGGAGAAAACAACCATTCTAGCTAACTAGGCCCTTTAATCCCAATAACATGTTCCAGTCTTTGTATTAAAATCTTATAATCTATATTGTTGAATGCAGCACTAAGATCAAACAATACCAGTACAGAGAGAGGCCCTTTGGTAGGGCAGATTTGACATTGGTCTATAATTGTCTAAAACCCCTGGATCAAGAGTAGGCTTTTTGAGTATATTGAGTAGACTTTACTACAGCTACCTTAAAAACCTGTGGCACATAGTCAGATTTATCAGGTCTAATATGGACATGCTGACCAAGGGCAAAGCCTCTTTGAGCGGTCTAGTCGAGATGAGGTCTAAGAAACATGTTTCTATCCTGCTTTACAGGATAGAAACAGTCCAAGTAAGACTAAGGTCCCACAAACAAATCTAGAGCTGCTGGACAAGAGTGTTCAGTTACTACTGCTGTTATGGCCTTGGTCTTATGCCTGTCTTTTGCTTTTCGAGTGTGTATTGAAATAAGCATGTGCAGATGCCTGCCTGGGATTGGTGCCTAAGATGCCCGCGCTTGCTTCCCTTGCTGCCTGCCCTACTCGTCAGTTGGGCTGGCATGCCATCCATGGCCTCAAAACAAGCTACAGCAACCTCTCCACAAGCGTGGTAGTGATTTAATGTGAGCAGCACAGCATTGTGCAGGTTGAATGTGAGCTCATTAGTCGTTTCTAACTTCTAACTGTGAGTGAGGAATCCTTCTTTTTTTCTTCCTTTATATTTTTGTTAGGGGTTGCACCTACCTCCCCTATAGTCTGCCTTTGCAGCAACTTCTAGTTTTGTATTCTATATGACCAATCATTACAATAAATAATTTAACCTCCACCATCTGGTTATTTAAGTCGGGACGTAACAACTGCAATGTAGGACGAAAAAAAGATGTCAAGAGGTATTGATAGGTGGATTTCTAAATACTAATCAATGCTAGGCTAGGCTAGCTATTTATACTAAGCTACTTAACACAATCTTCTTATCAAATGTTTGTCAAATTATTACTTACTGCTGTAAATCTTTGCATGTGATGGCTGCACACAAACGCTGACGCGACAAGACATACTGCATCAGAGCAATTGAAATAGACATACTGCATCAGAGCAATTGAAAGATGGGTGAAAGATTATGCAACCACATGTAAATCAGCATGTGAGAACTAGATAACTAAATACAAGAAAATAAACAAACAATCGACCATATCTCGCATGTTGCTCAAAAACTTAAGTTTTATTAGCTTAAAGTTTCGACTCAGAAGTGCTATTTGGAGACTGATCCTTTTTTTTGGAATTGTGAGATTGTTATGAGCAGTATCCAAAACACTGAGGACACCAGCTGTAACCACATACTTGAGTTACATAAAACCTGATCTTCAGACAAGATGCGGTAAAAAAAAGAGAGACTGTATAATACAGACGATCATTATCACCAATAACAGAAACACCCACAAACTCACACAAAAAACAGAAATAAAAAAAAGAGTAGAACTTTGTTATGAATGCATGCACTCAAAACTGTTAACACCAATGAAAACAAAGGGGGATATCCTGTTTTTCCAGAGCCCACTCCTCCCAGAATAGCACAGCATGGCAGGGAGGTTGTTACGGTTCTTATCACAGCCCGCATTATCCTGGTCTGTGTGGCAAGGAAACATCCCTTATTGTTTTCACACAGGCTTCCTTTCAGACTATAGGCCGAAACGGCCAAGAGCGTTACACTGTCATTCCTTTCAGTCGCTGCCTCTCATTAAGACACTGTCATCAGCATTTTCAGCTAGTGTTACAGAGCCTCCACCCCCTAACCTATCTTGAGTTGTTGCACCATATGGAAAACAGTAGATTGTACCAACATGCACAGACATGCGCTCTCTCAACTCCCACTTTCCCACCTCTAAACATTTGACAACCGGTGGATTTAAGTTTTGCCAACAGTGCTTTCAAAGTATAACACTGACACATGAACCAACATGCCCCCTGTGTACTGGCAGTGTATATGTCACCAGGAATCCCATGCATCTGCTAAATGCTTATATGCTCTGCATTGCTTCTAGTGCTATGGTGTTTTGCATCATATACACACGGGACACTTTCATAGTTCACCCGTACATATCTGTGTCACTCCCCTGAGCACTCCACTTCTCATATCCACACTCACTGATAGTTTGGCATGTGAAAGTATTAAAGGCTCATAAGAAGAAGCTTTACAGAGCAGCTGCTGCTCTGCTGGCATGCCTTACTCCCTAAGTAAACCCACACGGCAGGTATTTGCGGCATGTGATCTGCCCCCAAGTCAAGGGGCATTGTGCACATGTGCAGGGGGCATGAAAATTTCAGCAGAGGTTAAAAGGTCAGCAATTTGAACAGCAAGGTCAAAACTCAGGGCTGGAGGTTAGGTTGGGCTGAAGGCTTGGGATGGCGCAGCAGCATTATTTCTTCCCAATGAATGCGCTTCACTTTCTTTAAGTGTTTGTGAGCTGCCAAGGTGAAGATGTATAGTAATTTCTTGTGGGACAATAGAGGCTGAAGTCCATTTTCTCTTTGTGTGTTTACAGTATCTGCCCTTTGGTCCAGTAGAACCACTGATGCCAAATTGGATTGTTTCCAATATGCGTGTGCACAGTCTCCTCTGACCCTGTGTGCAGCGATTTATCACGAAATGAATACGGAATCTCACTTTAATTATGTTCAAAAACACAACAGTAGAACATTTTAAAGGTAAAGGGTTTCATTTCTGGATTTTGGTAGCACTGCAAGTCACCACAGCTGAGCCATGTTATAGTTTTTCCATAATAACAATCAAAAATTTTGTGATTTTGTTTGTGGTCCATAGTGTGTTTCAGCTGCAAAAGTCTTAACTTAAGCCACACCCCAAATCCTATTGCGTCTATGGCACATAGAGAAAAAAACTCTTAATAATCCTTGTTACTGGTATTCCTTGTCAGACAGAACACACAATAATAGTGAGTAAACGCCTCCGCATGCTGATTCTGTCCAAACAGACTACTGTAACTATGGGTTTGCATGAAATCCTGTAATTTTACAAAGTAAAAACAAGGCAATTTAACCTCAGTTCTTATACATGCAAACAGAGAGTTCCTCTGCTCACGTACGACACAAGGTCATTACGGTGGAGCAGCGCTGACACAACATGCACTGCATAGTGAAAAATGTACACCTGTCTTGCTAACTGTCAGGGCCAACTGTCAAGCTAGACAGTCATGGGAAAACTCAGAGAGCAAGTCACTGTGATGGTTTGTTGGTTTATCTCAATTAAGTAAAGCGATAATTTCCAGCATCTGGTCATGGGCACAATTTAAATTCCATGCAGAACTTGCCAAATATATGATAACTCAATTTGACAAAGATCCACAAGAATGAACATATTCTGATATTCATGAGAATTTTGAGACTAACTACTGTAAGAAAAAACATTGATTTAGATTTACACAACTACAAAGTATATTTTATTGATAGAAGTAGATTTCAACAACTCTGTGAATTAATATATAAAATATGATAAATTATTTGAAAATATGCCCATGAAGAAGGCCTGTTGTGCTGAGAATTGTCTTTGCTGTGGTTCATGAAAAGACAGCTGACCTGGTTTGGCACACCACGTCTCACACGTCACCCACACTGTCTCTTGAATAGCGGGGAAGAGATGTCAGTCTCCAGTCTGTGTTTCGGTGAACACGGTCTACCACAGCTTTCAAGTGAACTGTTTACATCTCAGCATTGACATGTGGCTTAAGGTGGAGACTTGCATGTCACCCAAAACACTTGTAAGCATAATGGTGAGAGATCTCAGCTGGAGCTGGAAATGACTAAGAGATCACTTACTGAGTGATCTGAAACAACCTCAGTGTTCCCTTGAGAATTTATTTCATCAAGGTCTCTGGTAGATATAAGAAATCAACCAGCTCAGTAGATTTTCCACCAGCCTAAATAATTAATGGCTTTTTGGTGTAGTACAGTATATTGCCAAAAGTATTGGAACATCCCACCAAATCAATGAATTCAGTGCAAAAGGCAAAGATCATGAGGGCAGGAATAAGTGAGTTTTTGACTGGCCGGTACAGAGCCTTGGCCTTATAAGCATACTGTGTACAAGTACACAAAAAAGTACATTTGGCCAATCCTAAATATACTTAACCCTTTATTCACTGTCGGGCTAGATTGGCTACTCAGTGTACTGAGCATACATAGAATTATTTGTACGTTTGGCTTATACTTGAACTTGTGCTTAACTATACTTGGAGTTTAGATTACTTTAATTATACTGACAAGAATACAGGAAGGTATAAGTACATTTGGCACTATACACATTTGAGCTATATTCCAGTAACTATGATCAGTAGATTGAAAGTATACTACAAGTACAAATAGTATATTTGTACGTATTTTACGATTTATTCTGTCAGGTGTGTTTAAGGTTCCAATGAGTCAATGAGTCAGCTTTGGCAGGACTAAAGGTAAGCGTTTGAGTAATCTTACCACTAAATCTCTAAGTAAAGTTCAATTATCAAGACCACAGGTTAGCACTCTAAAGTGGCTGTAGATTTCTTTTGACAGCATCTCTTAATTGGTCAGGGTAGGAGCCAAGACTCAATGTGAGAGTGAAGTAGTGAAGCAGAATGGCCAGGCCATGGGAAGAAGGAGTATTGTTCTTGGCAAGGATCGAAGCGACTGAATCCAAGCCCCCAGATGGACTCCGACAGGCTCCAGCAATAATACACACACCGAGCGAGAATGGAGGTCACCTCAGGATACACATACAATAAATCCATTGTGACTGGCAGTCTCTTTTCAACGATATTCCCCTGCTCGAAAACCTTATCTACCTCAGCACACAGAGGAGATCTCTTATGAACAATTAATCTCAAATCTAAACAGAGACTAGACACTCAAAAACATACAAGTGTACAAGTAGAGGTTTTAAATTACATACCGTAGGCAGCTAAATGCATTGAGTATAGTTTTAACGAATTGACAAGCACAACATAACATAACATGCATAAGTACACTAGCATTGGAGAAGAATTAACATGAATGTATAGTAGCTTCTAGTTGGTTGATTTTAAGCTGACCATTTGTTCTGTACAAATAAATGATGGTGTAATATGCAAATGTGTCTCCACTGTGTTCTGTAAATTTGTACAGTTAATTGCTTTGCAGTAAAGACAGAGCTCTGCAAGGTCTGTGCTAATATGACAGTGTGCAAACTTAAACAGGTAGTCCTACGTCATGTTTATGTCAACACAGTAGCAGGCTACCCGTGTGAATGATTACACAGCTAAATTAATGTGTCCCACGATATCTACTTGTGGTACTAATGTCTAGACAAATGGAGACATGCAGACAGACATGAACATGCAAATATAAAAAAGGATCTAAATGTGCAAACCACAAAATGAGAAAGGTGTTGACTCTAGTATGTGCCTCCCACAGAAAATCACACGTTTACCCACACATCATCCTCAAATGTAACTTCCACAACTGCGCGAGCCAACACAGAACCTACAATAAAGCAGATTTAACTGCACACATGCACATTGTTATGCACATTCTGATGTGAGTGTGTACATTTACAGTACAGAAGCTTTATGGGACATGTTTGAATGGGAGAAATGTTTTTCTGTCTCTCCTTTGCTCTGTCAGTCAGCCTTTTCATCTCTCTCCAGGTTTTTCTCTCAGGAAACGAAAGACCACAGCAGCCATAGCGACAGAGAGCAAAGGAAGACCTGGCCCGGGCCTGTCACCTTTGGAGCATCCTGATTGGCTGAGGCCCACTGAGTGAGCTTTGTTGCTGTGTGGACAGTGAGGCAGGCATTTCTCTGAGCGTTGCCGTGGACGCAGAGCTATCTCAGCAGTCCTGTCAGGGCGGATTTACACAAGAGGCTCAAAGCTGAATTTTTCCCTCATGTGACACATTTTGTTGCTGTATAAAAGGAAACCTAAGAGTTACAGTTCATGTTAACTTCATTGTGACAAAAGGCCAAGTGATATATTGAGCAGTGCAGCTATGCAGAAGTATGCAGTTTACATACTTGTGCAGGGTAATTCTCTGGCCCTTGTGGCTCCTCATTTCTGATCAGTCCACTCACTATTTAAGGCCCCTGCACTTTCTCCTTTCCTTTGTCAGTTCACACTGTTATGCCACCTTACTGTTGTAAATCTATCATCCTCACTTGTCCTCTTTTAGGATGAGGTGTGCTGAAGGCTATTCGAGCTGCCAGTAGGCAAGAAGCAGAGTACATCCAGGACAGACTGCCGGTTCATCACATGCATGAAATAAACATTCTCGCTCAAATTCACACTTTCACAATTAACCTAACATGCAGGTCTTTGGATGGTGGGAGGAAACTCCCAGGGAGAACCCACACAGATACAAAGAGAATATGAAAACTCCACATAGACAGGCGCCCGGCCGACCGTTGGATTCATCTTTCTTACTGCGAGGTGTCAGTGCTAACCACTTCATCACTGTGCCGTCCCTGTTGTAAATCAATTTACAGAAATAACATCTATTGAAGTAATGTCTTAAGACAAGAGGAAATAAAGTTCTGACAGCACTTAAACTGTTTTGTCATCCTTTAATACAGACTGTGACGTATAGACACGGTATACCCACTAAGATGTCATTGATTAATAACTCCTCTGATAATCACCTTGATGAGAGCAAATTATTCAAATTAAACATTGAAACACAGATTACCAAAACAGTCAGCTGAAAGATTCTTAAATGCTCTGTAGCTTGGTCTTCCAGAGGTTATTGTCACCGTTTTTATGAGACACTAAATAATAATCTTCTGTCATGTTTAAGCTCAACTAACTAATTATCTAAGCACATTAAAGATGACTTAAAAGTTGTAGGCTTTAAGCATTTTATGCTAGACATCAGTAATGGTGACCTTTTGATGCAACGCACAGTGTTATACAACAGCTGTCATCAATGATTAGTTGGATGGCATCCAGTTTAAAATGCCGCTACAGCAGTTGCGGTATAAGAATCCAGTTTTGTATCCATCCAGTTTTCATGCATGTATATCCTATTCAGGGTCACAGAGGGCGTTGGATGTTATCTCAGTATGCACCAGGGTCATCACAGCGCTGTCTTTTATACTTCCACTTCAATAAAGTTCAGGTAGGAAATGGTGCAGACGCGAATCTGCTTTGGCAATGCCTTTGTTAGTCATTTTACCCTCATTTGTTGTTGCCCTGTGGCATTGTGTTGATAGATGAGGTTAAAATACAGTGAATAACTACTGACAGTTGTTTCCTCAGTAGGAAGGAGACATACAATGAGTTCTCTGACTCTGTTGTTCCCAGACTGGGCCCAGATTGAGGTGATGACTTCCTATGACTCCTCTGACTCCCTTTTGTCTGCATCACAAATATAAAATATGTTGATGAAATATTGTCATCATTCAGTGTTTCTGTTTTGTATGGTCATATCGTGCAGTGATAAACACCTTGCTTGCACGTGCCACTGTATAATCACAGGCAAAAAATGTCATTGTAGGTATAGTAAACACACTAGTACTTGTGTCTAAATGTGCAGACATGTTTCATTAACTCACAGTCTCATCTGTAATTACATACTAATGTGTCACAGCATCAGTCAGATCATTGACCCCTGGAGGATGTTCTCTCACAGAACAACCAGAGGCGTTTTCACACTGCATTCAAGTTCAACTTTATACAGATAAAAATATCAAACAGGATAAAAGCCACAAACAAAAATGCACACACACACTGTACAAAGCTGTTTTGATGCTTCATAATTGTTACAAACATGCACAATTATGCAATTATGTTTACTTCCTGGTTTCAGATCCAGCTTTTCCCGCTCTGCATGCCTTTTTATTTCCTTCCTGCTACAACTGCCTTTGCAGTGCTCCAAAACCCAACAATACAGTGCCCTTTTGTACTGGGTGGGGGTGCCAGATGCCATTTGTACCATCAGCAAGTGGCAGCAAGTCAACAAAACAACATGTGGAGGCTCAGAGAACAGCAAACAGGAATTGGAGGACACTGTATATTTATGTTACTGAATCCAAATATTTACACTGAATCAAATATATTTTGATAAAATTATTATGCAGAGCTTGACGAAAGGTCAAGCTCATAGTC
Organism: Microctenopoma stevenorrisi; assembly: GCA_032270685.1. NCBI lineage: Eukaryota > Metazoa > Chordata > Actinopteri > Anabantiformes > Anabantidae > Microctenopoma > Microctenopoma stevenorrisi. The sequence goes on from JAUMTR010000016.1 coordinate 8,172,666, forward strand.
CTTTATCCTTTTATGACATGTCCAATATTACATTTAACTGGTGAAGTTACAAGATTAGCAAAAATATGAGATGATCAAAACAGGCCAACAAGAGCTGGGAAGCTGCAAATTGTACTATGAGGATGATTTGCTGCCACGCTGCCAAGACAACAAATTACTTTTAATATTATCACACAAATACAACAAGGGATCAAGGGCTAAGAAATTATGGAAAGCCCTGAGTAATTGAATGTTCAATTATAATGATTGCTGTCAAAAACATAATGTCCATCAGGGAGTAGGACGAACAGTATCTCTATTATTTACGTGACAATGAATTACACAGGGATAAAACTTCTCTCTCATCAGACTCTGCTTGTCACCATTTAGAATTTGGAGTCTTGCAGACTTTTGTCTGCAAGTAAATCCAGCTCCTCTGCCTCCCTTCTCCCAGTCTCCAGTGCAGTGTGTCCTGCAGCTGTATTCAGGCCGTAACACAAGCAGTGAAGTTTACACAGAGGTAAGGCAACCTGAGGCTGCTCACCATTCACAGATCACTACATAGATAATTATAGCTACAGGCTTTTGGGGTTACAGAGGCAGAAAAAATGCTGAAAAAACATATTTATATATTTAATTATTTTAATTTATTGTTTAATGCAATAAGTGGAACACTTTTACTACACAACATAATAAAGTAACCATTATACTGTTTGTGGGCACATGTGAAGTGGGCAGGATGATACAGGCCAAATGACTATATACTGTGGGAAGATGAAAAAGCACCTTATTGTTCTGAGAACATAAAATCAAACTTGAAATCACCATTCTAAAGAAGACGTATCCCTCTCACGTTTACTTTAAAGGGTGAAGGTGCTGAGCTATGCTAATGAAGATGGTAATAGATGAGTTGAGAGGACAGGGTCACAGTTCAACCCTGGAGGCAATCCAGCCATCCAGCCATTGTCTGAGCAATTTTCCTGGCAAGGGTTGCAGGAGAAAATCCCAGCTGTCATTAGGCGAGAGGTGAGGTCACCAGCACAGGTCACCAGCCCATGACAAGACTTACAAATGACAGACAGACAATCATTCCTTACTACCTCACGTGGAGGGCATAACTACGAAAAGTACCAACCACCTTAAGGCTATATCAACTATAAATATCAAGCTATTGTTTTAAATCTCCTAATTGCATCAGAAGGTATGAATAAAAGCTTCAAGTAGGTTTTTCCTGTATTTTTCTCACATTCATCTGCAGAAGACAGGGGTAAAGACAAAATCTGCTCAATATGCCTGTCTCTTAAATATGTCTTTATTTATGTGGTGTCTTTATTTATATGTGGCTTCTGAAAAAAGCCGTGAGTGATTTAAAAAAACCTACTAAGGTCTTCTGTTTACATTTTATTGCGATAACCTGATCACATGCGTGTTAACAGACAAGACAGTTTATAATTGTTATGCTTTTGCACTATCCTGACACTCAAAACAGGACTTATATCTGTAGTGTCAATACTTAGCATATCAGTCCATCCAGTATGTGTAGACACGTGGTAACAGATACCAGTGCTATTACTAGTGGTTTTGGAAGTTAGAGTAAATGTCTCTATGTATTCAGAGTGAGTCACTCACACCCACGACCCGTTTAAATGAATATATCCTGTTGCACGGAAAAGTCTTTCACGTGGGTGTGAGTGCATCTCCAATATGCAATAACCAAAGTGCTTCTGGTCTGGAGAGCAGCACATTCAAATGATAGATACGTTACATCAAATAATAAACCTGAGATACACTTGTTTTCAGTAGAAAACTGCAATAGTCATCTAAAATATTTTCCCAAATGACAAGCATGTTGACAGTCAGTAAATGAATAGGCAAGAATGAAAAGACAATATATCCTTGGCCATGAACTGAAAAATTATTACCACAATATCCTGACATATTCAAATTTACCATTGTTGGTTTTTCGAAGATTTTCAGTGAATATTATGTCTTAACATTCATGAAGGAGATTAGTCTTATCAGCATCAATACTAAAGTAGCTCTGCAGGGCATCACTTATTGTGAAACTTCTGCCTTCTTTGGTCCACTGATTAAAAGCACACCTCGGCATCCAGCTAATGCTCTAATTAAAGCCAAACAGGCACAAAGCTTGCTCCACCAGATGATCAGTAACCCCCTTCACCAAGATTCATTTTCACAATGGTGTGTATCATCTCTGTCATTCTGTGTTCATAAGAAGATTATTAGTTAAAATAGTCGAAACGTGGTTTGCTTTGCAGAGTGGGAAGCAGACAAAGGCTTTGTTCAAAAGGTCAAGGAAAAGCCTTGGCTGTGTGCTCTCTTTAAAAGCATTCTTGATATCAACATTAGAAGACTTGTGTATATGCTTTAACCAATTTCAGGGTTTGATTGTGTGTAATTTTACATGAGACCAAACGTCACAACCTTAGAGGAATAGAAATGTTGGAGAAATCTTCAGTATGCAGCAAAGTCTGTTCCTGAACTTCTTCCTAAACAAAGCAAGTCCACATGTGGTGTCTACTCAAATGGGAAAATGCACTTGTTGAAGCCAACCAGCTGCAAATGTAATCAGAGGAGGTTGTTACATGACTCAGCGAGGCATGACAACATGCGAAGGTTCTGTGAGCAGGTTTAGGGTCAGAGTGTACTGAGTTACTGCAAACTAAACCTGCCATTGTCATTGATTTAGACCTAAATCATCTCAACACATGCAGTAACTGTGCACAAGTCATGCATGTAGTCCTAAGACTGGGTATGTTGTAACACAGCAGACACAGTCAACTTGAGTTCATCGACACTTTTGAGTTCGTAATTTCTAATGCATAGGTCATAAAACTAATAACTAATACAAAAATACAAATTAAAGCATAGACTGAGACTAAAAAACTGCACATTTTGAACAACTGTATTTCAGAGAAGCGTTCAAAACTTAGAAAACCCACAAAGGTTGTGCTTAGCCCAGACTGATTTCTTAATCTAGGTCAAAAAGGTTCTTTGACTATATTCAAAACATTAAGCGACTGCTGTCATGAGCCAAGATGACACTTTGAAAGAAAAACAAACTGACTATGTTCAACATGTGGAAGATATGTAAAACTGAGTGTCAAGTGTCAGTGTCAAGTAGTTTTTAATTGTATGCAAATGCATAAAACTGCACATCTTGTTTGGAAATATGCATATTTGAACAAAGATGTCTTCTGTTTCTTTTCCTTTCTGTGTGGGTATCTGCGTGCAAATGTGCTGCTGATACACAGCTGCAGCAGCTTCATTTATACAGGTGGCATCCTGTCCAGGAAATCTGGTGTTAGGTTTGACATTGTCAGAGCAGGTACAATGAATTTTTCTTTTTGCTTTTTGTTTTCCAGCCTAAGGGCAGGATCTTAAATTATCCAAACTGCAACTTGACTCTAAAGGAGGACAACCTCACTTGATAATAGGTCAGTCAACACGACATAAGAGGGCTCAGTATCGGACCCCTTACCATCAAAGCACGTGTGGTAATAGAATTTGCAGAAATGTATTTGCTAATTCATAACTGTAGGTTGGCTCATGACAACATTCAATAAAAAAGGGAAGTAGGATTACCACTGTCTTCTGTGTAGGTGTGGGGGAAGACCAATGTCAGCCACAGAATAGAAGATTTGTGGTCAGATATACAGCTGGTAAATGAATGTGTGCTGGAATTCACACATATTTTCTCAGAAATGTTTTTCAAACTTCCATTTGTTACTGGTAAGTTGTCAAGGTACATGCAAATATTGTGATTTACTTGGAACTTTTCAGATACACCTTATGTAGACACATATGTACCGGGAAAAGTACATGTAGTATGTTCAAAAACTTATCTGACACTAGTTACAATTACTTTACACTGCCTTCTAAATTAAAGACAGGGTTCAGTGTATGGTTATTGTGACTAAGTTAAGATTTAAGACTTTTAAGTTAAGATTCTCTGGTTATACCAGAGGTGTAATTCAGTAGTAATTGCACTTGCACATTTCACCTCTCACCGGAAAAGCTTCATGACTTTTGACTAGTTAACTTGCATCAGAAGCCAGATAAACTCTGTGGAGCTGTTAAGTCGTTGACACTTTGATGGTCACCTTGGGTTGTAGCTCCACGCCGCAGTCACATATTAGGTTCACATGAGTCGAAGTGTGAATAACTTTGAAACATGTGTAAATTGAAATCAAGACATTATTTGGTAGACAAAGTATGACAGTAGTGATAACATTAGTCACAGTAAAAACAGAAATATAGATTTAAAGAAGGAATGTCAAGAAGAAAGGTCGGTATTAATTCTTATATACGCATGTCACACAGGAGACAGTGTGAACAAAGCACGGAGAAACGGAGCAAACGGCCGTGCCTGTGAGTGTGTTAGACGCTTGTCTAGACGGCAAGCAAGATCCTTCCCGTCATTGTTGGTTGGCATTGAAGGGCTGCAAAACAGGAAATAATCTCTGGGGGAAAACATACAGCTATAAACATTAGAAAGTCAAAGACACAATGAGAGAGTTGTGAGTATGTTGTTTTAATTTAATTTGAATTGTAACACTAATTGGTTCATTCAACAAAGCACAGACTGGTTCATACATTTCAACACATTTCTTTTCTCAGTTAATTCTTGCTAAACAAATGTGTTGCACACCCTGGATGCCTAACTAATGAGATTATCCAAGATAAGGACTGAGATTATGTCAGTTAAATAGAAAGAGGTCTTAGACTTATCATCCTTAGTTCAACATTTAGATTTTCAATCTGTGCATCACACTATGGTTGCATTCACTATTGGAATCAAGACTGACTCAGATTTGGTCAGTGTTCGGGGAGGTAGGGTATTTATTATTGAAATATGTGCACTTATTAGAGGGAAAGACTTAAGCACAGGTGTTATTTAATGGTCTCTTGCTCCATCTTGTGGATTCTCTTGTTGTCCATGCTTAGTTTCATTTCTATCCATGAGGATAGTTTACAAAAATCTGATATTTGTGATGATCATGTGCCTTAACCTATTCACAAAAACCTTGGGTTTTAAACAGCTTCAAATTCATTGTATTGTTACTGCACAGAACAACTATTAATAACAAGCAACAATAATATTATTTCAACAGTCTAAAGTAGATAGCTTCACTTTATTGAGATTTTTACAGATGCATTTCTTTTTAGCACAGAAAGGAAAGAATATTAAAAATTTCTATATTATTATTCACATAGAAATACACATAAGATAGATTAATGACACCATATAGATGCAAACAGTTATATTAGTGAATCTGGAAGAATAAAGCCATAATAGCAAACTCAGGTTCTACAATCCTAAAGTCTTTTTTATTTTAACTTCAGCTATAAAAATCCCATATTTTGTAATGCCCATCAAATTGATCTTTTTTTCTGCTTTTTTGTGAGTATTGTATGGATATTGTTATTTTTTACACATCATCTAGAAAATTAAGGAGCAATACAGCAAACGTTGTTTGTAGTGGGAATTACAACCCAATAATTATGATCGGTGGTTAATAAGCACGGTAATTTTTTAAGATAATGTGTCTGAGTTTGGGGGCTTCATGTATGTTTTTTCAGAAATGTCGAAAGAAATAATTTTGTCTCAGTTCGGCCACCTTAGTCAGTCACGTGACGCGACTCTGCCTCTTCTTTCACCCTGGTGGTTAGCGGTAAAGCTCTGAAATTATCGCTCGTTTGTAATCTATCTTTTATTGACTTAAACGAAGCGATCGTCATGGAGATTGGGACAGAGATTAGCAAGAAAATACGAGTGAGTAAGACTTGTTGAAGTTGAATATGATCGATTTGCTCATGGTTTTAAGGTCGCGTACACGTTAGCGTAATACAGACACTGCGCTAACATTAGCTTGCTAGCTTAGTTTGTCAGTTGAGTCGAATGGTTGCGAGGTTTTGATTTACAAGGCTAAGTAAGGTTTTCTCTTATCAGCTTTAAATGTGATTATATCTTTCTACTGCACACTTAGTACATCGTCTAGCATAAAGCACAGGACAGAAAAAAGATAAAGTATTTCATGTAACTAATCATTAACACTCAGTATGTAACGTGTTGTCGTGTTTTTGGTTGTTAAACAACTCATGTGATGAGGTGCAGCCTGTATCTTCTGCCTAGATGATATGCACTTAAACTTTTTTGTTTGTTTTAGGCTGCTATCAAAGGCAAGCTTCAAGAACTCGGTGCATATATTGGTGAGTGAAAATAATGGAGTTGTTGCTCACTGGAACGAAACTTACTCTGTAACCATATCAAACATGAAATTGTAAATGTATGTACCATTTTAGACGAAGAGCTTCCTGACTACATTATGGTAATGGTGGCAAACAAGAAGACTTCCCAGCAGATGGCTGACGATCTATCTCTTTTCCTGGGAAACAACACTATTAAGTTCACAGCCTGGTATGATCAAAACCTATTTTGTTTTTCACCTCGTGGAGTACTTGGAATATACTTAATCTATGTACACAGATATTTCTTTTTACTCTATGCAAACTTTTTGGATAAAGCTATTTCCAGCTCAGCTATTTGTAGCTGTCTTTGTAACCGCATGAACTTATTCATTATTTTAGGCTACATGGAGTCCTGGAGAAATTGCGATCTGTTGCAGTTGGTAAGTAAATCTCTACATGCATTAAACCTTTTCTGCAACTATCTTCTTTGCAGCTCACATTTATAGCTCGCCTTCATATTTTTATGTTTTCTTATCATGCTGCATTATCATTTTAGAGCCTGCATCTCTCAAACAGTCAGACAGCTGTACACTGGCTGAGAAGAGTCAATCATCAGTAAGTGATGACAGTCTCACAGAGGAGTCAAAACTATTGGCAGTGTCCAGCTCTGGCTTTGATAGGACCGAAGCACGAGTGTCCAGTTCTGCCCATGATAGCAGGTAACTTGGGCACTGTTCATTCCTTTGTCTTTACCAGCACAAAAAGCAGAATGATGCAAATGAAAAACCTGCATTTATGTCATTTATTATCAGGAGGGGGACATTTGAGAAGAGTTCTTCTCGACTTACCTCCACTGTTAAACCCCTTATGGAGCTGCTACCTTCAGAGGCTATCATCGACATCAAACCAGAGATGGATGACGACCTTATTGCCGAGGACCCTTTAGAACTAGGCACCAACCATGGTCGTACCAGAAGCACAGCAAGTAGACCCACAGCTGAAATTTACAGACCGGGTCACAGCAAGTTTACATCAGTCAACATGGGTCGACCCACAGCAGGATCCTCTCACGCCAGGCATCAAGACAACAGAAGCAGCAGAAACTACAGAACCGGGTCCATTAAGGTACCGTGATTCAACAGGACCAGTTAGTTAATAATGATAATGAAGGCTGTAACATTTTAAGTGTAGGTAAAAATCAATTATACTAATGATTGGACTATTATGTTAACCAGGAGGAGTTGTCACGGAAACGTAAGGCGCCGGTAGCAAGTTCAGTTGTGCGAGTGAACCGAGCCACAGATGAAGACAGTGATGATTTGGAAGAAGAGGATGCAAGCTATGGAGGAAGAGGCCTGTCCAGTAGAGTGTCCCTGCCCTCTAAACCAGAACGGAAGTTAGTGATAAAGTCTTGATTCTTGGGAACATCAGATAAGACGACATTATAAGTCACAGTTAACAACCAAAATGACGTGACAGATGTGAACTGATCTTATTTCATGAGGCATTTAACTTTGCCCTTTAAAAGATAAACAATATTTCTGTTCTTCGTGGCTCTTATCATAAAATGTGTTTATGTATAAGCAACTGAAATTGAATTTACACACCCTTTCTGGTCTTGCTGTGTCTTTTCAGACCTACCCTCCCTCCAGCCAAACAAGCCAACAGGAATCTGATACTGAAGGCCATCTCTGAGGCTCAGGACTCAATCACCAAAACTACAGCCTACTCCACAAGTATGTTTCATGCAATCATGAGCTTTCTTTATGTGATTATAGACCACTGATATTTGTCATTACCACTTTATATCTGTACAATGATATATCTCCCACAGCACAACAGAGGCAAACAGTCCCCGTCGCACCCTGTACTCGATTAGCCAGCAGTGAGGAGATGACAGCAGCAATCCAGCTAGTCCAGGAGCACCTTCACGGCCTGGCCCCTCGTGTGCAGGACTACACCTCTACAGAACGAACTCTTTCAAGAACACCTGGTATGTGCGCTGCTTTAAACAGTACTCAAAGGTTGTCATGGTAACATGAAGCTTTGCGTACTGTAGATAATATTTACTGTAGATGCCGACAAATCAAAAATTTTTGCAGTGTTGCACTGAGGAATGTTACTTTGAAATGATTCTCAGACTAACTAAAGTCCTTATTTTCTTACAAGGACTGAGCTTTGATGATGGTACTTTTATACGCTATTATGAATCTAATATTATATTAAATTATTTAACATGTTAAATGTTGAATCTACCAGTATGGTGTTGTTTTACTATTTTATAAACTTTTCAGACTTATTTTCCCTCTGACCCAACTTTTTTAAATGTGGTGCAGGCATCATACTTAAAATTGGATTTGCAGATTATTATGAAATACTTTGGTCAGCTGATTAAATGTTAAAGCAAATAAACCAAGAGTTTAGAGTCAGAGTTTAGTTTTATTGCATTTTATTAAGTCCCAATTAAGTCCCAACTTTAGTCTAAATAAGGATTGTACTTGTTCAGTGTTTTAGATTAGAAAGTAATCTAAAATACTACTTGTAAACCTTTTTTTGTGTGCGTTTTTTTATCTTATTTTCCCCCACCTAGCTCCAAGCTCCAGATCTTTATCCTCACGCCTCCAGTTGAACGTAGCGGAACAAAGTGAAGAAAGACAGCAAAGTGACTATGGTGAGCATTTTCTGCTTTAGGTAAGAGCTGTAACACAAAGTTTCACAAGTACTAACACTGGTATGCGTTGCTGATATACCTCTAGATCTTGAGGGCACTGAAGGCAGTGAGGCAAAAACATTTGATACCCGCTCCTTCATAGTGAGTCGACCTCAGATCGAAGAAGCTCAGACCAGAACACAGCTCAAAGAGGAAGTCCAGGCTGTTATACCACGGTCTGTCCAGACCAGGTACAAGTACACATCCTTTCAAAAAGAGACTGTGCTGTTGGCATTTCTTTTGTGTCTTTGATGTTCTCTGACTCTGTATTTTTTTTGATGCTGTCTAATGTAGTAAGGAGAAAGTGAACTATGCCAGCCCCAAATTCATAGTGACTTTAGATGGTGTACCGAGTCCACTGGGGAACCTTACAGAGTGTGACATGGAGCTTGTCGACATGAGAGCCCCAAAGGTCACAGAGGAAAACCTTAGCAAGCCCAAAGTCAGCGTCCTTCAAAGGCTACATGGAGTAGTTGCATCGTCTGAAGGTCTTTACAATAGTAACAATAGACTTTATTTATAGAGCACACTTCAAAACTCAGTGCTGAAGTGTTTTAGTAAAGTCCTTTATCACTCATATATCAACTACACTTTTGACAGAGCATATGATGGATGTCGAGATGGCAGATGAGGACACTTCCACTTCAAAGAAGCTGAAAGTTACTGAGCGGTGCAGGTTTTGGCCGGTCTGTAAAAGTGGAGATGCGTGTTTGTACCATCACCCTACGACACAGTGCAAGTGAGTATATTTAATAATAGCTGGAAAAACATCTGACTTTGTCACTTGTAATGGTTACTTAGGATTTTAATGTGTGTCTTGTGTTTTGTTAAAGGACTTTTCCCAGCTGCAAGTTTGGAGATAAATGTCTTTTTATCCATCCGAATTGTAAATATGATGCCAGGTGTACTAAGCCAGATTGTCCCTTTACTCATGTCAGCCGCAGAGGCCCAGCGGCTCCTCCACCTAAACCAGGTGCTCATTACTCTGTAATAAAGCAATTATAAGACCGATTTCAGCTGAATAACAGTTTGTTGGTGACTTTCATGATACAACTCTAACTGGATTCACTGTGTTCACAGCACCACAGCTAGTCCAGACTACTAGTGTGTGCCGCTTCTTCCCTGAGTGCAAGAAGATGGACTGCGCATTTTATCATCCCAAGGTAAAATATTCAATGTGCTTAAGAAGTTTCTTTTCCACAAAAACTGAATGCATGTAAAATAGGAAAATGTTGGTGTAAATGTTTTTTTATACAGGCATTCAATTTCTGATGCAATTCTTAACTTTAATCCTCCTGTCTACAGCCTTGCCGCTTCGCAGCTAAGTGTAAACGTGTTGGATGTACCTTTTACCACCCAACAACATCGGTGCCTCCGAGACATGCCCTGAAGTGGACAAAAACACAGAGCAGGTGAACAGTGAAAGGCACATAATACCAAATTTCATATAACCATAATGTAACCTTTTAACCTGTGGAAATATCAGCAATTAATTAACACCGGGATTAAGATTAGCCAAGTAAATACATACTAAGGTTTATCATATTATATTGTACCTACTAATAATTTTTTACTTTGTCTTACAGCTAATACGCAACTTCTGATGATGTGAAGCTATGGAAGGCGTCTGTTATCGATGTTGATGGATTTTCATTCTTAAATTTAATTGTTATTTTCTTTTAATGTTTAGACTGATTTGTAAGAGATTTCTTTTGTAAGACAAATGGTTGAGTTTTTTGCTGATGCTCTGACAATATTAAAATATTCCCCAGTAAACTTTACATTTATTGTATCTTCTTTACAATGTGGTTCATCTTTACTACTCACAGATGATATTTAATTATTTTTTTGATGAACAAGTCCTTTAGGGGAATGTTAGTGCTGTTTAGTAATTTCTTTCTCTCTCTCTTTTGCTCTAGTTTTTTCTCTAGTGAAATTTAAGTTTAGGTATGAATCGCATGCAGTTGCACAACTGTAGATGATAAAGCACAAAGTGTAGAATTAGCATATTAGGATCACAATCCTGAGCATGTAAGAGATGCATATTTAGAATGGTTTTGTTCACTTTTAACACTGGAAATTCACGATTTGTTTTACTGATGAATCAAAATGAATCATGAACTAAAGACACTTCTTTTATGTGCATATTACACCTACATTCAAGACTCAAGTTGTGTTCTGTGTCCATAAACACTCAGTTTTACTTTGTTTGAGAAGAACAGCCTGGAACACTGCAGCTGTGTGTGTTTCATTTTACACAAATGTGAAATAAAATCCAAATAAATGTTCAAATATAAAAGTCCCAATATTATTTTTCTAGCATCAGATTATCAATGTTCAAATGGTTTTTGTAATGGTTTGTAAATATCTGTGAGTAATGTAAAGAAAGAATTATAAAACTTGAAAAATTATACTTGGTTGTTAATTGGATTGACAAAAGTGTTGGTGAAGACAAACGAATTTCCTAGCTCATTGCATTCATTGATAATACTTTAGAACTGTTACTAACTTTAAAGGTTTATTCATGACTATAAGATCAGTATGTCCTTGAAGTATGCGGTGGATTTACGCCAGATACAATATGTCTTATGAATATAGTGCGTTACTGTATTTAACATTTAATAGTGTAATTGTTTAAATAAAAAAGTAACTGTGCTTCAAATGAAATTAAAATAAAATACGTGACTTCATCTGACTGAGCTAAAATTTGAAAGTCTTACTTCCGGGAGCTTCGGCGTCCTGCGTGCTGACGTCACGTTTGTGAGAGCGAAAAGCCCGGTGAGCTCGTGAGGTCCTCGCCGGGTGCGGT
>JAUMTR010000016.1:8191562-8266536 GCA_032270685.1 Microctenopoma stevenorrisi
CGCTGCTCTCACTGTCCTACACCACCTCCACCTGGAGGACAGCAACAACTACACCCACCACACGCAGCACATCTCCTCACGTCCTGCAGGTGAAGCACATTTTAAACTGCAAATGAACTATTATTAATATATTTGTGTGTGTGTGTGTATGAATGCATCACAAACTTTAGGGGTTTTGTGCTTCAATGTTTTATTCTGCTGATGTATGAAACTGATGTATGAAACACAAATACTGAGCATCCAAATGTACATGATGACTTTATTTGCATTCAGTATATTTTGATGTGTTATATTTTACCAGGTTTGCTCAGATAATAATGGGATAGTGACACTCGGTGATGTATCATCACAACTGAATTTATTTGAGCTGTGTAAATGTCAGCTTTTCATCACTTATTGTCACTTCTTCCCACAGTTAACCTTTGTACTGTAATAGTTTGCTCGTCACCTTCCCTGTAACAGCGATGTGATCATTTGTGAAGTGTCAGTTCCCAGCAGCTGGCACTTATAGATACTGATAGTTATAATCTTCATGTACAATTTTAGAATTTGTGGACAAAAGTCAGGCAGATTTACATTTAACCAGGAAGCGTCGTTTCATATCTAAGTCGATGCACTTTGAAAAAAGAAAAACATGCTGGGAGAACTTTTAACTTAAAACCGTTTCCAGAGAATAACCCAAACACGTAAACCTACTACAAAACTGTGTTGTTTCCCACAATCTCAGGAGGATATTCACGGGAATTTCTTTCACGATAATCAGGTGACATTTCCAATAACCTCACATACATAACATCATGAAGACCATTAATTCAGTTACAGTCATTGTTAAAGTATATGACTGTAAGTCAGCGATACCTATCAAGTAAACAAAGACTTTTTCTATGTGTGAGGGATTACAATAACTTCACGTGAGCATTACGTTGTTTGTGAGCTTTGGTTCAAAAATTTGACCTTTGTTTTTTTCTGTGTTCATTGTGATTAAACTCAAAATACGTACGGCAGTGCTGTTACGGTCAACAATACCTACGCTGCTCTTCACCTTCCCTCAATAATTTGCTAATTAGAAACCTCCCACAGTTGTTTCATAGGAAGAGAGTCTACAAATGAGGGCATGCCAGTTTCCTATCTTAATAGTGGGTTTTTCCAAGAAGGTTAAGTCTGAAGAAGAAAAAGAGCCGTTACTGTTGAAGCAGTGGCTAAAATAAGATGCTGTTCTCAGCGGCCATTTCTACACAGGATCCTTAGGATGAATGTTGTGTGAGTAAAGATCATCTTTGAACAGCTGCTGGGCCTTTCACAGAGCAACAACAGAAAGAGAGGAAGCTGCTGTTTTAATGTAATAAAATATAAATCTTTTCAGCATATTTCTGCTTTTCGGTGACAGTATTAGCAAAGGGAGGCAGACATGAATGGATACATCTATAGATCCACCACTGCCTAAAGGTCATTTAAGGTTTAGAGATAAACTCAGAGAAATTGGGGCACTCTAAGTCAAAGCCATACCCTTGATTTGTTTTTCCCCAAGTCTCAGCATTTGTTCTATTTTGTGTTTGTGCTCTGGTTAAAGCAGAATTTTACTAATCAGCTTTACTCTTCTATTCTCTCCTTTCTTTTTACAGTCTCAACTCTTTTGGACAGCGTTAAATGCCAAGTATTAGAAATGTCTGCCCTTGCCCAAGCTCTTCAAAATTCCTGTGATGGTGGAACATGTTTTTGTGTGGGTGGACTGTTCTGCCAAGCAAATCTGTTTTGGTCCTGATTTTTTTTTTCTCACAAGAAAATCTTGTTCTTGCACCACCAAATGCTACCTCGTGATGGGGGCAAACAGGAAAATAATACACGAGCAAAGGGCCCAACAGGTCCAGAGTTGTAAATTTTAAATGTTTAAGGGGACTTTGTTTAGCGTTATAGCCTCATGTGTCAAAGGCAAGATTAAGCTTTTCAGCCATGAACAACACAAAAACACAATAAACGTTTCCAGTACGTTCACCCACCACTATGTACATTTAGGGAGTATTTAACCAAAATGTACATTTTCTAGAAGATTCCCCACACCTCAATATTTTCATTACCAGTCATTTATAGTGAAAGACAATGAGGGAATTCTAGGTGGGTTTTTGGGGAGCCCCTTGTCACATTTCTCAATGCCCCTGACATTGCCTCACCTTAGTGCAGCTGGTGTGGTACAGTTCTCGGCTCTGGAAATTACCATGAAACGTGTAAATATTCACCACCCAGTCATCCATGTGGAGTTTAAGGATGCACGGTCTCTAGAGGATTTTGTTGAAACACAATATCATATGTAGCTGCTAAAAAAAGAGGAGGAGGGAATGCCCGTGATGCCCATCTCACACACATGCACCCAGGCATACGCCCACACACTCTCACACACACACACACACACACACACACACACACACACACACACAGCGAGGCGAATATATATATATATATATTAATATGTATTTTAAAATAACTGTATGAATTCTTCAATGGGGATTGAGCTACTACCAATAACTACTTCTACATATAAAAATGTTTTTAACACATAGCCAAATGTGTTCTGAATCTGAGGGTGGCAATATCCTCTCAATTTCTGCATACTTTAACCCTTAATATGTATTTTTTCTGGACTTTTTAAGATGACCTTATGTGCTTTAACTTTCCATCAGACATGTGACTTCCAGTCTAATGCAACTTACCCAGATTCTTACCAGAAGCCACATCAGATACAGCTAATTAGGTAGCAAGCTAGTGACACAGTGTATCTGTGTCAGGGAGGGAGAGAGAGAGAGCGAGAGAGAGAGAGAAAGAGAGAGAAAGAGAGACTGAAACAGAGAGAGATAAAGGAAGAAAGCATGAGCGAGAGAGTGAAAGAGAAGGAGGAGTGACAGAAAGGGAAAGAAAAGAGGGAAGAAAGAGACTCATTACTCATAAAGTGGTTAGCCAAGTTCTTCTCAGCAACTCGTTCTGCTACACAGACTTTCTCTCTCTCTCTCTTTCTCACATACACACACACACACACACACGCATACTCAAAAACACAAAGCAGAAGTGGACAAAGACACACGGTTTTTAGTCGCTGCGGTTGGCTATGGCTCAGGGCTCTGACAGCAATGACACAAGTTACAAGTCCCCATCACCTGGAAGCAGACCGGTAAGTGTACACTTCAGTTTACTTTGTCAGTAATGCTCCCAGTTGACTTGGCTACATTCCGCTTTCACAAACGATTGCTGAATGTATAGGTAAAGCTTTACGAAGCACATTCTAAATACGCATCCTCAGCACTTTTAACCTCATCTTTACTAGTTTGCAGTGTTTTTTATGCATATTTGGTGGGCAGCCATGCCGTCTGTCAAAGATAAACTAGTTTTCTTTTCACAGTTTCTCAGTGTTTCACATGCACACATGGGCTGGAGGCACGAGTTGCCTCAAGTGTAGGCTTTTGTGAATCACACAATTCCTCACAGGTTGTGGGAATCCTTTGTTTTTGCACGTCCCTAAACTGTGAATGATCTGAGAGCTGTTAAGAACAGACAGTGTGTTTAATGCAGCTTTCTGTCCATGTGAGACTCTGCCAATCATCCTTGGTGCTGTCTAGTTTCACGTGTGCCAGTCTCTACCACATTGTTGCTACTTTTCTTGCTCAAGAGCATTTTGGAATGAAAACTTTCAAATGCTCTCATCAACCTGGGAGTTTATGTTGCTGCAGCAGGTAGTAATGATTTATTAAGCAGTGCATTACCATACAAATCAGACATTAGATCATTTATTATCTCTTTGATGTTCAACTGACGAAGCGTTTTGAAATGGATTCGTTATTACGATACCAAAGAAATGTTCAGGACATGAAACAGGGTGTGCGTTGTACCTAACCGATGACTCAGCCACTCCCCGACCCAGCCCTTTGCATTAGGTGCAATTTCAAGCCCACGTTCTGTCAAACTGCCATTAAAACAGTTGACGCTTCCATTTTTTCTAAGCTTCCAGCTAAGTCACTTTGCCACGTGCATGATGTTTTTGTTACTGTGCACACAATAACTGAAGGTATTTGTATTTGGCTAGAGCTCCTCAGATGATGCGAAGAAGGTGATGCGGAGAGAGAAGAACCGGATCGCTGCTCAGAAGAGCAGGATGAGGCAAACTCAAAAAGCTGACAGCCTACACTTGGTGAGGAGACCCTTTCCAATTAACATCCTGCTAAAACAGAGAACATTTTTGTAGTTGTGGGTTAGCTAGACATCATCTCAGTCTTTTGCCTTGAATAGTGAGTAATGTCATGTGCAATCTAAGGCCCTTTCTGATCAAACTCCATGAAATGTGGTATGCATGGTACCCATGATGTGCTTTGCAGCCTCCGGGAATGTACTATTTGTGCTATATTTACAAAATGCTACCTGACCATGTGGCGATGTGTCATGGCTTCTGTTGGGCTGCACACTTGGAATCTGCTCTGTGTGTTTGCAGAAGCTTAAGGAATAAATTAGCACGTGTGGGCAATCACTCTCTTTTGCAGCAGAATCCAGCACAAGAGATTGCAGCGCTGAATATAATAACAGGAGTGTGTCTTTTTTTTTTATAAAGCTCATATCATTTGTTCAGGTGTTAGTCTGCGTAAATCGCTCTTTCGTTTCATCTTTGACTTGGTAAAAAAGTCTTTTAATCATGAATAAAGCTTTTAAACAGCGCACACTTCTGAACCTAGAAACATCTGGATTTTTAGATATTTCATAAAGAGAGGCTACAACAGATCTATGAATCAGAAGACTTCTTTTGAAATAATGTAATTATGAGTATTTCAAGTCGCATGCATTAACTCTGCATGCTGCCACCTTTTACATCAACCCATATTTCAACACACTGACCGTGTATCCAGTAACTGTGTGACTTCCTTGTTCAAGAATGAATAATGCTGTACTTTACTATGTCACTACATTTTCAGTGCAACTGTTTCTCTAGATGTTATCAGATGGAAGTAGAGTTAGAGCTTCAGAAAAGTCAGATTGTAGGCAGAACAACATCCAGTGTTTCCGATTACATGAGAATCCTTCCCGTGAAGAGTATTCATCAGTCTTTTAAAACACAGTCACAGAGAACACCAGGCGACCAACATAGTCTGTGGTTTTGCTTTCATCGTCTCGCTAGATAAACAGGAAGGCAAATTTTCCCTCTCTATGACACCGTAGCTTATTTCCTGTTTCTACAGTAGTATTTTTTTTTCTTTTGTGTAAATGAGCATGAAATTGTACGTCGTGGGCAGGAGGGGAGAAAAAGGCAGTCACTTCTTGTAAAGTGCTGATAGCAGTGGGCTGTATTTGGCTAAGTGACGCAAGCACTGGGGTTTGCCCAAAGGTTCTGTGACAGTAAGGACCCACAGTTCTGTAATATAATCTTTTGACCATGGTGTGATGACCTTTTCATTACCAAGGTGGAAGATTTCTCCCCTACTATTCCCACACACAAAAAAACGTATGAACGACACATGTACAGGTTGCTCTATACATTTTATCTTGTTGAACAGTAAGAAATTTTGTTTTGGAAAATGTACTTACATCATGCAGAGTGGTAGAATTTGAGGCACATTGTGATGCATAGTGAACTTTCATATTACAAAGTCTGTGCATGAATCAACATTCATAGAACGTTTTTAAGGGACACTGCCTGTGTTTTGCACATTTTTAATTACATTACAATCTTATTATATTTGTACACACAGTACAATATATTTAAGACTTAAAATAAAAGATTTTGAATCATTTATGAATGACAATGATCATTTGTTACTTTTTTCTGGTAATATAGAAAATACTGCTTGATTCCATTACACCACCAGTTACTTATAAAGCAAAGGTAGCATCAAATTGCCATATGTCAGTTTCAGCATATAACCTGTATGACTGCCTGACTAAAGAATACCACATTTTCATTTTTTTTTCTTCCTGTAAGACTCGTAGTCCTGTTAAAGATATGCAGCCATTCACAATGAACACCATCTGAGGTCTACTTTTAGTTATTGTTGTGATACTATACTGTCTTGAAAACAGAAGGTAGCTGTGATGAGATCAAAGATCACCTATCTACATGTTCATGCTCACTCCTACAGAACTGAGTGGAAACTATTGACAGCCATAAATCTGGAAACAAGACTGAGAGTCTTACTGCCATGCTAGTAGCCATGTACTGCTATACACAACCACAACTGTGGTTTAAGTTAAATGCTATCAAGTTTATTTTTACCATTTAACACTAAACCACACCTCAGTGGGATGGTGTGTCATTAACGAAAATCCCAAACATCAGAGCTCCTAGACATGTGATGTAGGCAAATAGTGTCAATAGCTGTGTAGAACCTTCACTAAAGCCTAAAAAGGTCAACTTTATCATGAAGCGAGAGTAAATGTCATGTTTACTAATGTCTTTTTGAACCATTACTGAATAAAATGTCATATAAATTGGCTAAAATAGATATCTCAGTCTGCAGTGGCCCACACATCAAATACACAATACAAAACTGTTATGGTAACAAAATGTCCAAAGGCCAAATAAATATTTTTATGGTTAATAACATCTAAAATAAAAAGATTTGTTTTTGCATTTCTGTTAATACACATTCTGTCTGTGTGTTTCCAGGAGAGCGAGAACCTGGAGAAGGAGAACGCAGCCCTAAGGAAGGAGGTGAAGCAGCTGACAGAGGAGGCCAAGTATCTGACATCTGTGTTGAGCAACCATGAACCTCAGTGCACCGGCCTGGCTTCTCAGACGCCCGACATCCTCTACCCGCCTCATCACAGCAGCTACCACCACCAGCACATCACACACTACCAGCACTGACCCGACTGACTACCGACGCAGCTGAAGATGCGCTGTGAAAGAGAAGACTGACCTCAATGGAAGACTGACTGGACGTGTGTCTTTAAATGTTAGTCATTGTTCAAAACGGATCAAGGAGTCTACCAAATGAAGACAGTGTTGGATCGTCAACTGTGACATGCAGTATTCAAAACTATTTATTTTGTTTCTCATCAGTGCTCTGTTTGTGAACTTCAGTGGTTTGATGAGTAGAATTACGAACCAGTCTTTGTTTACATTGGGAGAAAAAAAACAACAGCAGCAGGTTATGTTCAGGTGACTCAAACGATATTTTTGTAAAATGATTACTTTTAGTGTCATAGGGAGAAACTCGTCCTGTCACATTTGGAGTTTCTTCAGGTGTATATGTTTAAGTGTGTAAATGTAGACTGATTATGCTCAGGAGCTTTCGACAGATTTGATTGTGGACAAACAGAATGTAGAGTCAAGATCCTATAAAAAGGCTTAGATGTACCAAAAAGAAATGACTTGGTGTAAGTACAGGCATTCAAAGGGTCTTGTTTTGTGGTAGGCTTATGGTGAACTGTGAGAAAACCAACCAGCAAATGTATTTATTAAATGTAAACCCTTTAAGGTGATCATTTCTGACCTGTTACTCAGTGCTTATCAGGCAGTGTTTTATTATGCCAGCAGGTTCTGCACTGGTGCTAATAACATGAGACAAACCGTGAGGTTTTATTGAATCTCTCCAACACCGCCTCTAGGTGGCACTGTTTACCTGTATGAGGGATTCAAGTTAGAGTAGCTTATATTTTGAAGCAGAGAAACGGACATTCACAGGCTCCTGTGGGTATGAATTATTGTTTGTTGTTAAACACAACTGGGGTTTTCCATGTTACTCTCCACTCACGCGTTCCACAAGTACCAATCACAATAAATGGCCTGTTATATGTGGCGAAAACGATGCTTTTACTGGTCATTGGTATCAGCAAATAACATACATGAGAGGAAATCGCTGACACTCAACGTGAGATATCTGTGTAAGAGGCTGATCCGACGACACAACACGGAGTTGGGGAAACTCCGCCCTCCTCCCGAGGTGACCGATTTGCTTTAGTGTCCCAGAGCGCTTTTAGGTCCGGGTAGAGGGTCACAGCAGGCGCTCAAACACGTGTTAACGTTCGGAAAACCTGCGCTGAATGGACCCTATGAATCCGTGAAGTAATCTGTGAAAAGTTAGGGCTAGGTTTGGGTTTTAGGCGGTAGTTCGACAACGACCCTAACTTCAGCCTGGCGAGGAAGTGAATTCATGGAGCCATGAGTGCCACATAAACTGGACGCCTTCATGCTTATTTACTGTTCAGATCAGGAGGCTCAAGGTTCGAAACTCACTCTGAAATGTAACTGGAAACATGAAGCTCCAGGCCTAACAGTCGGTAAAGCGCGGGGTGTTTATCTGTTCACATGTGAACGAGCTTAAGTTTGCTGCGCTGTCACGTTTGTACTCCATGAGTATATCGACAAGAATCTAGTTTAATATGAGCGAGAATCAATCGTTGGGAGAGGCAGAACTAAACGAGGATCAAACTAAAGCCGACTTGGAGAACAATGCCAAGCTGGAGGCGGGAGAACCGGCGCAGGGCGACGACGCGCGGAGCGACAGCGGCGGCCCCGAGGCGCCGCGGGCCACCCGCCTGTACAAGCGCCGCTGGATGATCGTGCTCCTGTTCAGCGCGTATTCACTGAGCAACTCCTACCAGTGGATACAGTACGGCATCATCAACAACATTTTCATGAAGTTCTACAACGTAGACACCTTCGCCATAGACTGGATGTCTATGGTCTTCATGCTGACTTATATTCCTTTCATCTTTCCTGTGACCTGGCTGCTGGACAAGAAGGGGCTCCGGGTCATCGCCGTGGTGGCCACCGCGTTCAACTGTGCGGGGACCTGGATCAAAGTGGCCAGCGTCAGGCCCAACCTGTTCGCCGTCACGCTGCTTGGACAGGTCACCTGCTCGTTCGCGCAGGTGTTCATCCTCGGGATGCCCTCGAGAATCGCGTCGGTGTGGTTCGGGTCAGGGGAAGTGTCCACCGCCTGCTCCATTGGGGTCTTCGGTAATCAGGTAGGTTGTGAGACAGAAAAGCGAATAGGTCAAGTTTCTCATTACACTCTTGACCCTATGCTGCAGATTGTGCGTAACGGCCATACAAACCTATTGGACATCCTCACGTCTGCGCAATTACGCACAGAGCATCTATTTTGCATCAGTTAGAATGTGAGAGAATGAATGGGAGCAAAAACACAGTGGGCCAGGTTTCCACAGCAACCATTGTGTCTTACCTTTCATACAATAATGATTACAGAAGATGAAGACAAAACAAATCCTCCTAGACTGTTATATCCACATTCAACTGAGTAGATATTGTCATGTGCTGCATGACAGTATGTGAACTGACAAGAAATGTATCATTCCTCAGCTCAAGGTTGGGTCACTGTGTTCCTAAAAGCATCATGTTTACACAGAACTGATTTTCTTTGGTGAACTTGCCCTTCCTTACCTTTATCTACTTGAATTAAACTGTGGACATAAGAGCAACCACAGAAAGACTAATACAAAGTTTGAAACCATATCAGATCCAAATATTCTTATATACAACCACAGTTTGTGGTTTAATGCTCTGCTATGTTCACGGTGAGTTTATCTATGTTCCTATTTGGATTCCCTGAAGTTGTCTGGCAATGCTGCTATTCAGCAGATTTAATACTGGCCCAAGGAACGTCTGACACAAACAGCATTTAGAATAAGCCTAAAGTTAAAATATGCATTCAAATGTGTCTTTAGGTTTTGATACATCGTGTGATATATAAACCAAGACCAGAATCCTGAATGCTTGAAAGTATGTAAGGAAAATATGGTTTAATGAAATCTGGAAACCTTTACAGTGATGTATTTTTAAATGATCTGACAATACATATTTTTTGCATTTTTTATTCCATAAAATTATCTGTAAAATGTGACCTTTCACATTTATGTTCAATTTACAGAAGCAATAACTGTTAGTGGGTTTCTTTTCTATCCTGTTCATCTGAATTATAACAAGGGTGCAATAATCAGCTTTGTGCCACCATAAATAAAACTTGAAAACATCATGTCTAACACTTAAATGTGAACAAACAACACTTGAGTCAAATTAATTCCAAGAAAATGTCACTAAAAAGTCACCACGAACTAGATTTTCTACAAATCTTCTGTTACTCTAAATTAGATTATTTTTTGTTAATAAAGCACCATTCAACTCTTCCTTCACACTTTTCATGCTGACACAT
Organism: Microctenopoma stevenorrisi; assembly: GCA_032270685.1. Lineage (NCBI taxonomy): Eukaryota > Metazoa > Chordata > Actinopteri > Anabantiformes > Anabantidae > Microctenopoma > Microctenopoma stevenorrisi. The sequence goes on from JAUMTR010000016.1 coordinate 8,201,708, forward strand.
TTGAAGAGGTTGGCGATAATTTGCCTCACACCATTCTCTAAGTCATTTGTATATGAAATGTTTGACAGATTAGGCCTTGGTTTAGTTATGTCATAGGTTATTTTATAGCTTCAGGATTGTGTTTATCAACACATATCATCATCATCAAACCCTTATATAATATGGTATATAATTCAAAGTGACTGCATTGCAGAATTTATTGCCACATCCATAAGTTCTCATTAACAACGTCTATAAAGTCTGAAGTAAAATCTGATTTCAAGTATAACTGGTAATAAAACTGGAAATTACTTTACATCATAAAACAAAATTTGAGTATGCATTTTGTTTAATTTTTAAACAACATGCATAAACAATAACTTTATATCTATGTCAAATATCATAGGTGTTAACTTCGACAGTGCAGTGATCCGTAAGTGATGAATAACAAAGACTTGAAAACCTGCTCCAGCAAACCCTAAAATCTTCCTCATGTTAAAGTTAGTTAGCTTACAGTTGGTGGAGCGGCTTAGGTAAACTGGAAAATGTCCTAAATTAATATCACATGACCGGTCTGAAGCTAATAAATATGTGGGCATGTGATAAAGGGGCTCAGTGCAATCACATGCACTGAGTCGTGAATGGACTGAAGACACTGGTTTAGGGCATTAGTAACGGCAGCTGCTCTAACTCGGTGGCATCTCCAACAAGTAGTTTGAACCCAGGACGCTGAGCTGTTGGACACAAGCTCTGAAATCTCTCTCTCACCTCTTACGTTCCGGGGGCCCACTTTGGGACAGTCGAAATGCCGCAAAACAATACTTTGAAAGGCAACCATGCAAATTCTGAGCTCAGTGCTGAAGAATGGCCCCAGTCCAAGGATGCAAAGAATCTCGCTTCAGGGCTCGCTTCAGTAAGGTGTCCAGGACCTTTGGGCAGATCCATCACTACTGGCTCACAGTTGGACGTTCAGGCTTTGAATGGTGACTATGCAGAGCCTGTGCCTAATACTGAGACTAAACTTTATCATCGCCGCTGGCTCATGCTGTTCCTCTTCAGTGCCATCTCAGCCAGCAATGCCTTCATGTGGCTGCAGTATGGCATCATCAGCAACATATTCATGCGTTTCTACAACGTTGACTCTATGGCCATCGACTGGCTGGCTATGATCTACCTGCTCACTTACATACCACTTATTCTACCTGTCCTGTGGCTTCTGGACAACAGGGGTATCCGGGATGTTGTCCTTGTTGGTTCAGCCTTTAACTGTATTGGTGCTTGGATAAAAATTGGTAGCGCAAGTCCCAGTATGTTTCCAGTTGCCTTCCTTGGCCAGTTTGTTTGCTCAGTAGCCACCGTATTTGTCCTTGGTATTCCTTCCTACCTTGCCTCCGTGTGGTTCGGAGAGAAAGAGGTTTCCACTGCTTGTTCTATAGGAGTTCTGGGAAACCAGGTTTGTCTGAATATCAAATTAATCATTTAATTTCTAGCTCTGCAGCCTCATAGTGAGGCTGTCTGTAGGTTATGCAGGGCTGCACAGTCACATAGAACCTCTAGTGTCTTAGTGCAATAATTGTGTTAACTGTTTCCTGAGACTTGCCTGGTCATCACAAAAGGTCTGTTTGGAGCTTTAACTTTGCCATGCCAAATGCCATGATCAGATGTTTAAATACAACTTCTTTTGGTGACAAACAATGACATGCAGCTAATGTACTGCAGCTAACTTCTAAAGATAAATTATTGTACTTAAAATCGACCTTCTATTTGAAACTGACAATGGTGAATAATAGATCTTACATCAATATGGTACACTTTAATAAGGCATCAAGACGCAGTAATAGATAATGGTATAATTCAGTGGGAATGATGCGATTTAATGATGTGTTAAATAAAGTTGGAGTTTTGTGTTTAAGCTATTTTATTCATTTGTTTCTTTCTTGTTCACTGTCTTGCAGTTGGGTATTGCCATTGGGTTCCTTGTGCCTCCTATTCTGGTGCCTAACGTCGACGACATGGATGAGCTGGCTCACCACATCAGTATTATGTTCTACATTACAGCTGGAGTTTCTACCGTACTCTTCATCCTCGTTGTCTTTTGTAAGATGGATGTAGCGTGTAAAGTGTTACTTACCCTCAATAACAAAAGTCACATTTTGTCCTTACTTCTATTCAAATGTAGTCATGCAGAGTGTTTTTTGTTCTCCACTATGGTTGAAATGAATAGATTTGTGTGTGCTGCTCAAAGCATTAGATACCTAAGAACTATTAATTTAAGAGACAAATTAATAGTTCTAATAATATTTCTGTGCTTTGTGCCGCACAAATAAAACTCCCTTCACCTTCGGCATGCTTAGGTGGCAGCAGGTATATGAGGGGAATATATCTCATACAACTGAAACGTTCTGCATGACTACACTGTGAAGGGTAAAAATATTTTTGCAGTTTTTCAGTTTTGAAATTTACATAGAATATAGATTAAATCAAAACTAATTTAAACAATCTTGCAAGTTGTTGCAAAAGAGGTGAAATATTCATTGAAACGTGTCCAGGTCCACACATTTTCTTTTTCTCTGGTCAATAGGGATTTCTTATTCAGTGGATTTATGCAATGCTAGTTTGAAATTACAGCAGACTTCCACTTTGACAAGAAGCACCATTCGGCTGACACAAAAAGTGCTGAGCTGCATGTTTGCACCAACACAAAACTTCTCTGAAAGGAAGATGGAGAAAAAATGATACTGCAAGCATTTTCAGTCACTGATATTTTTAGGAGCCTGTACAGAAGGACTTTTTTATAGAGGGAAGTGGTTGTCATTTGCTTTTTAACAGTTGCTCATGCACGCTGACCCTCTCTGCTTTTTCACTCAGTTTTGAATATATTTTCTGGGTTCATCACTTAGTTTGCGCATTAGGCCGTCACATTTGTTTTTTTCTTATTTTCGTTCTCGTCTATTTTTAATACTGAGAAAACTTTTCATAAGCCATGTCATTTTAACAGGGAGGATGATTAATAACAGTAGTGGTTAGTCACAGATCAGCAGGTAGTAAACCATGATTTAACTATGCAGTGTTTTACTGTAGAAAACGCTGGACTGAGAGACGGTCAGAGAGTTGTATGAAAGAGCTGTTGTTTCAGGGCAGGAGGAGAGTGGGGGCGCTCGTAAAAATGTCCAGGAACACAAAAGGATGCTTGTGAAACCATTCCATAGTAGTACCATACATAACTTTTAAACTGACCAAACTTTCAATGCGGTTTACTATAGTCTCCTGTTGTTTAAATCCTGAAATGCAGACTTCAGCTCATCCTCCGCTCATTCCGCTAACCGTGCAATTTTGAAATTGGCATGCTTCATTTCAAGATCATGGTTCCTAATTATTTTTAGTGGTTACAAACCATTCTGCTTGTGCCTCCTCAAAGAAATTATTTTGGAATTAACTGTATTCGCTTTCTTTCTGAGAATAAGATAACCAAACTAAACTACAATGGTTAGCTTAGCTTAGCTTAGCATAGAGAAAGGAAACAGGTGGCTCCGTTCAAAGGTTGCACAACAGACCGACGAGCGCGTCTAAAGCTCAGTAATTGACATTTTATTTTCGTTTTAGTTTTACTAGACTAAAATTAGCTGATACACTGACTTATTTTAGTACAGGTTGAACAATCGTGATACAATTAATTTGTGACATTTAGGAAATGTTTTTCAGTCCTTGTGCTTTACTAACTTGCTTAATTTTTTACTACACGGCATGATCTAACATCAGTTAGGTCTCAAAATGTCCAATTATTCATCCTAACACACAGTACTTGACTTGATGACCCACACCCGTATTCCTAACCCTCCCCCAAAATACGGCAAAAGCGTCAAACTTGTTTCTTTTATTTTATATCTCAGAAATTGTCTTGAAACCTCAGGTCCACGGTGCATCAATTTTACCTTCTGTGATCAAACACTGTGGCATTACACTAGCTATATATGCTAGAAACTAAAAACTAGAATCATGTAAACAAGAATACGCATAGTTTACAGGACTTAAAGCATTCAGACATGTGCGATGGTACCGAGAAGGGGCTGCTCTTAGTCCACAAAGATAATTCACACCAGCTGGCCACAGTAGTTTCATGATATGTCACACACCCTCACACATACATGCAAGACGCCATGTGTGAGGGCTGTCCTGCTGGCAGGGCCATCTGTAGTCCTGCAACGAGCCTGTGAGTCAGCAGGGCAGACAAAGTCTTAGCATTCAGAGATTTACATAAACTGTGTGCAAAGAGAGGTGAGAGAAGAACTTTGGCTGCTGCTTTCTCCAGAGTGACCCTCTTTGAATGAATGGTGGAAATCGGCAGAAGTGCTTCAGCCTTTGCATTATCTTTCAATAACAATGACCGTGCATTCGGTCAAAAGCAGCTGAGACAATGTTGTTGCTTAAATTGCTTAAAGAGCAGGTTCATTTTGTGGGATTAATGAAACTTGCTTACTGTACACAAATCCTTTGGTCAGACTTGCTGGTGTGAGAAAAGCTTGCCTAACGTCCAAAAACCAGAAAGACAGACATCTGTGTTTCTCCATGATGTCTAAAAGCGCGTGCCTTCACACAGAGAAAGATGGACTTGGACAGGTCTCATCACAGTAATCTCGCTGAAACTCCCAAACCTATATAAATAAATAAAAGTTTTGGTCCAGTGTGTCACTAAATATATATAACACTTGAGAAATATACAGAAACCTTTTTTGCCTCAACTATACCTGTATATTAATTTATGGATTTTGCTGTGTTAGGTTTAAACACTGCTTATTTGTATAATCTGAGCTGTAAGTGAGTTTGTTGCTGTTGCCTTCACTGTGCTTGTTGGTCTCTCTCTATTTCAGTCTTCCAAGAGCGCCCCGAACTTCCGCCGACTCAGGCACAGGCCACAGCTCGTAGCATCCCGCCAGAACAGTACTCCTACATAGCCTCTATCCGCAGGTTGTTCCGCAACTGGCCCTTCAACCTCCTTATCATCACTTACGGTCAGCCATTTCTCCACAGTAACAGTTCTTAATGTTATTGGGTAACATGATTAATTTACATAGAGTGATTGATTTGAATCATCAGTGTGTAATCACCAGTGAGTGGCTTGTAAACGATTAACTGGAGTTTTTAAAAAGCACCAACAATCTCCTTTGTAACAAGGTTTATCATGTCATTAAATCTTATAAAAGTGCAGACCAATCTTTAGTTATTTAACTGAACACATAGATGAAAGTGGGGTCAAAGTTTGGTTATAGTCCGACAATGTTTAACTAATGTTTTGATCGATGTGACTCAAAGATCATTTTTATGAAATGAAAAGAGACTGGGTTATAAAGTTTGTCGACCCTTTAATATTCTCCATTTATAAAGACTATGTTCAACAGCTGTGCAGCAGTTTCAGGAAAGTCATGTGGAGAAAAAAAGCATGTGACTATTATGAATGTATTATTAGTGTCTGCATGTATGTTTTCCGTGTCTGTGACAGTGGTTAGGACACCAGATAACTATGCAGAGTACACTTGAATTTCAGATGTACCTTTAATTGTTCTTTTTAAATTGTACAGAATTAGGTTAGTGGGATTCTTCCGTCCTTCTTAGAGATTATTTATACACACTACATGGTTTGTAGTGTGAAGACTGTGTTTGACCATGTTTCCCAACCTGCAGGTCTGAATGTTGGCTGTTTCTATGCTGTTAGCACCCTGCTCAACCGTTTGATCATTGAGCATTACCCTGTAAGTCCTGTCTGATGCGTCTCTACACGTACATGCATATGTACATACATAAAGTATATGTTATCAGAGTTTTGATTAACTGCTACACACCCTGTAGTTTACCATTTCATCTTTTAGAAATTTCAGGTAGCTCAGCCTTTATATTTTACTATTAATGCTCTGAAACTGCAATGTACAGCTTCGTAACCTGGCACTTTGGCAGCTTAAACTTTTGTAACCTTTAATATGATGAAATTACGTAACTGGACTGTTAAACACTGATAAATCCAGCGTTCCCTGAACACTGAATTAATTAAAAGGAACTTTGTTTCCTTGCTGTCACGTGTAAAGTGTAGTAATATTCAGTAGAATTCCTATGGGTACGTTTTTACTTGAGAATCACAACTGGCTGCTGCAGATATATAAAATATGTACTATAATTTGCTGCTAAGCTTTTAGTTTGAAAGTTTATTTAAAAAAAAAGATGTGTAGAGTGACACTCCTTGGTATGTGAGGTCACTAACCTATGTCCTGTCTCCCTTGACCTACAAGGGAGAAGAGGTGAATGCTGGGAGAATAGGCCTGACCATCGTCATCGCGGGCATGGTTGGTTCGTTGATCTGTGGCGTTTGGTTGGACAGAACTAAAACGTACAAGTAAGTCGAATGTCATGTCAAAAAGGGAAGTGCAAAAGCAGTGGTTTGCCCTCCCCGCTTTTGTTTGAAGTGTTAAAAAAGTTCACATAACATGAGGAGATTTTCTGTTTGTCACTTTTCTTTTCTTTTTATCCCCCACAAAGCTTGAGTTTGTGTGTCGACTGTTGGTGTCTGTTTATCCAGCTGCGACATGAGAATATAACAACAAACTCTCTGACCTCTTGCTCCAGCATCTTGGTCCCTCTGGCTATGTAGTGACGCCGGTGATCATTCTATAGGATACGTCAGTCAGCCCCTCCCACACTGTCTTCTTTACAAGCATTTTATTCTGAATTGTTGGCATTTTCCGATTTCCTATTTTACTTCATTGCTGCACGTTACTGCCACCAGCTGCTAATCAGCGGCACCATGTGACCTCTGGCACAAATGTAAATTGTCGTCCCCATTCTCAGCTCCATGCACGTGGAATCCAAAACAAATGAAAAGGAGGCCCACAATAGCACCATTAGAGGTCGAAAACTCCACAGGCCTGTCACTGGACCAACTGTACTAGTAATAATATTTGTATATTCACACAAATGAAGAGGCAGCAATTGATCACTATGATGAGTAGCTCAATGTATATTCTTGATGTGTTTATAGGCAGACAACCCTTGCTGTTTATTTTATGTCTCTGGTGGGAATGATCATCTATGCTGCTACACTCGGTCTGGGACACCTTTGGGTGGTCTTCATCACCTCTGGAGCACTTGGGTATTCCTTCTCATTTCATCTTTCTTCTATTTGTGGTATTAAAGTAGTTTGATCTAAGGATTTATTTATTGATATTGTGTGTGTGACTACGTCAAAATGGATTAAATCCTAAGTGAAAAAGCTGGAGTGAATTTAAATAAACAACACGAATAGAGGCCACAAATGTGGGGAATGTAGATGAAATAATTTTTTTTGAATTAGAATGAGTTTTTTGTCCTTTATGTGTGTCCAGGTTCTTCATGACGGGCTACCTGCCACTGGGCTTTGAGTTTGCGGTGGAACTGACATATCCAGAGTCAGAAGGAACCTCTTCCGGACTCCTCAACTGTTCGGCACAAGTACTGTTCAGTGTCCTGTAGAATTCTCATTATTGTGCAACAGATCCCAGATTAACAGTGAACCTGACAAGAAGTTGGCATTCATTTTGGTTGTACAGAAAGTGAACATGCAAGCCACATTATACATATAATCTTTGGACAACACAGCATAAAATAAACCTGCTATAGATGAAATCCCTGTAGAGTGTTGGCATTAAAGTGTCTCACAGAAACTCTGGGTATCCTACTGCAGATAGTGACACTTCAATAGTGCAGGCTTCACAAACTCTTTAATTAACTTTTACATGTCGTGCATGTGCAGGTATTTGGGATTATATTTACTATCTGTCAGGGGAAGATCATCGACATCTATGGCACACTGGCAGGAAACATCTTTCTCTGTGTTTTTCTTCTTATAGGCACAATAATGACAGGTAAGATCTCTGATTGAATTCCACGTCATTTCAGGCCTCCTGTTTTCAGTCATGTACAGCAATACGAAGAATGTATGTCTTGTTTGTAACTGTTGCTGTCTCGAGTTTAGTAATGTTACTCTGAATTCCAAGAATCCAATATGTGAAATGACTGACTATTGTTTTGAATGAATAGAATAATAGAACATTTCCAACATGATGACAAATTAGTTTTTATTACTGCATATGCTTATTAAAGAAAGTGTCATCTCAGTTATTAGAAATAATTTAGTTTCCCTGAAAGGGATCTGACTCAAGTTAAAGGCTAAAAGCTAGATTTTCAATCTTTCTCACTCAAAGGTAAACTTTGTTATTCACTGACTGACTAATGGAAGCATTTGTTGCACCATGTGTCAACATACAATTAGAAATGTTATACGGAATGAAAATACTGCTCATTTTCATGCATTAAAGGTGAGACTTCATGCCTGGTAGACTCCGTCATTGGTCTTTTTGCATGATCCATCGAGGGGTTTATGAGCAATGCATAACATTTAGTGCATTAGTCAGTCAAGCACTAAACTTTGTGCACAATAGAAAAACAGAGTTTTGTGTTCACAAAGGTCAGCAGACTGACTCAGTTTTTTATAACTTACTCAGCATTTAGACAAATGACTGGAATTCTTGTTGTGTTTTTTATGCCAGTTTTAAAAGAAAAGCACAGTTTTTTTGGGGGGAAAACCACAACTGAACTCCCCCTTTTTTAATTTCTATGTAATTGTCATATGAAATTGTTTTACTACCACAGTGTCATAAAAATGCACGTCCAGCTTTGGATTCCTGCAATTTACAAAGGTTATAATGGCAACTAGCTTTTTGAAGTCTGAAGATAAGAACTGATACTGTCCGTCTTTATTTGGATTTGGTGGTTGTTTGTTTTTAAATTACACTTCATAAAAGCCACTGCTTGATTGTAATATGTGCATAGAAGCCATCTACTGGTTAGTCACCATTATTGCATATTCAGTCTTACTTTGTCTTCAAGTTCGTGCCCTTCATGTTTTACAACAGTAGGATGTACTACAATTATTGTTTATTCCTTTAGTTTCCTTGTCATAAACACATTATGTCTTTATCTCATGCTGGTGTGTGTATTTATCTGTCTGTAGGCTTCATCAAGTCTGACCTGAGGAGACAGAATGCAAACCTGTCGGCAAAAACAGCAGTAAGTGTCAAAGCAACCCAGAAAGTGGTTTCATTCTTTGTGCTTTTGTTGGCATTTTAGAGTAGAGGAAGATGGTATTGTATTGTGCAACTACAAACCTTTTCATACATGTGATCATGGTACGAACGGACTCATTATAAATATTATTACATAGACTTTTCCTACTATGCTGTGTCAAAATGTCGGCTGTGGGAAAAGTTGAGTTACTGATTTGATTGTCATGAGTTTGCACAACAGAGAGGCAGCGTCTGGTGCTGCTTCCCATATCCTGTGCTTCCTATTGCATCTGCCTTTGCTGTAATTTTTAGTTATCCTCCTGTGAAACTGTTTAATGTTTAATGAATGTTGCTTGTGAAGACTTTTAGTAATATACATTTTAACGTTTTTTTTAATTCTTTAGGTCACCAATATTTTATGAAATGTTTGACACTTGTATAGATGCTATGAGCAATTAGTATTAGTATTGCTGTGATCCCCCACCTCCACACCCCGTTCACCCTTTCCCACCCCCATTCTAAATCTATCTTGTCTTAATTGATTTAATGCAAATATTTTTTTTCATTGCTCTATCACTATCTGAATGTGGCACAAACTACTGAAATGACAACAAACAACTGCTGGCAGGGCAGTAATGCCATGGGCAAAATCAGAAAAGTAATTATTGATGCCACGGTGGGTCTCCAAGCACTGTGATGAAGCTACTGATTAGTGCTGAAAGCAGCAGCTACATTCTGAATAAAAATAAATTCTGCCATGAAAAACTTCATCCCAGATTGGAGACTCACACCTCTTTGAGCACTGAATGAGAAGTGATCAGCAGCTGTTCTTCTAGGCACAGGGGCAGGAGTCGGAACAAGACTACGGAGCGACGGCATTAATCTCCCAGCCGCAGACTCCTCCGTATCAAGCCTGATCAATAAACCTTTCTGCTTCCACAACAAATAAAATCATCTCAAATCTTAGCTCACCTCGCAGATGAGCAAAGGTAGGAGCACAGAGCAATCAGTACATACTGTTGATAATCACTCACATCTTTTGCACACCTTTCACTTTGTCACCTGCCTATTCTATCTTAAGATCTTCACTAAGTAATATAAACATAATCATGTTCTCTATATTCGGTTTCAATTCGTGATTTTTTCCAACCTATCTCACCTCAAGAGTAATTCCAGCTGTACCTTAAATCTGCTCAGGTAATAATTACTCCAGCTGTGGCCTGTGGACCTAATATATATGACAACACGTATTTACTGAAAGTGATAATTAAACACTGATAAGATATCTAGTGTCCCTTTCTAAAAGTGTATGTAGATTAACCTGCGGAAATTTCTTCTTATCTATAAGGTGCCAATGCCAAGTTACAGCTGAGTGCTATGATCAAAAAACATACCAATGAAAGGAACGACTACAATATGTGTACTAGTGTAAATGAAGCCCAGAATTGACCCTTGAGGCACACCATATTTAATGAATGAATGGATTATTACACTTTACTTTGAAGACAAAGAGTAAACAACTTTAAAATTGCAATACAGTCTAATCATGTTGTTGTACTAATGCTTCTAACTGCAAGATTTAATTTCACTGGTAGTTATAGATATTTTTAATCAAGATGAGAAGAAATGTGAATAATTACACATACCTACACACAAGTGGTTGTTATTTTGTTATTTCCTTACTGAAGTGAAAGAAGGGCTTCAGCATTTTGCAAAGTTATACTGTAGGTTAGCTTTAATGATTGTGTGCAGACTGTGTTTAAGAATATGAATATGAAGTTATTACACTGCTGTGGATTTTGTGTTCTATTTTTTGTTTTGTTAAATTCTAAGACTCTTTCAGATGAAGCTAGATCAATAGACCTTAATTCTAAAGATGCATTACAGCTTCTGAACCTGTATCTAATTAAAATGCCTCTTTTGATTGATAGGAACCTACCGACTGCCAGGATGGAAGCATGACATCGCATTCTGTCATTAAAGAATCCCAGTTTTAGATGCATACACACTAACATAGGCCTTAAAAATGGCACCACTGTTACAGTGTAACCTACTGAGATAGAACAACACAATCAAGTCTTTAGACCTGCTTCCCATTTAAGAAGTGTTAGATGTATAATATTATGTTAATTATTTATATAAATGTTGCCAAATTCAATTTGAGATGTAATGCACAACTCTGAGCCTAAATTTATTATTCAGAAAGATTTTTGTAAAATGTGTTTTTTGCACTAAATCAGCACAGTATTTTGAGTGTGCAAATGAATATGTATAGATACATATATTTGTTATTATGCATTAAGAAATGTTTTTTTAACTGTTGATAAAAATATAAGACCCACATGTTTGAAAAAAAATTTTATAGAATGTTTACTGTAGCATAGTAAAAGCTGTCTAATACTAAATAGGGGAAACAGTTGTGTAATATCTGTAACAACATTTTTTTACCTTAAATTAAATAAATTTCTAGACGTTGTCATGTTTTACTTTACTGAACATCTCATGGCGAGAATAATAGTAAACCTAGGTGCATCGTGGCCAAATGAAGTACGGTATTCAGAAATATTGTACATATACTGACGCTGGTATTTATCATTGTGTCATCATGACAAAGATAAATATGATAACCATGTTTAACAAGGTGCTTGAAAAATGCATTGCTGTCTTTCAGTGGGTAAATCAAACCACGCATGCAGCAGTTTTATCTCTCCAGTAAACACAGTTACGCTTAAGACTTTGATCAGATTAAGATTTATCCATGTTTTGCAAGATCTGATATAACTTTTCAGAAACAGATGTGGATAATGTTTCAGTTGCTAATACTTAATGAAGACATTATTCATGAGACATGAAGTGGATTCCAAAATGATGACTGGCTGGTATGATAAAGAAAAAGCAAAAACGTAATGTATTTCAAGCAAAAAAGCTGTATGTGCATGTCATCCTCCAACCTTTGATTACAGTAGTGCTTACAATAGCTACACAGAGCTCACCAGTGTCAAGTGTAACAAGAAAGAGATGTACAAGGCAGTCTATGGGTTTAGACAGCTTTTTTACCTTTATAAATGAAATCGTCTTGCAAAGACAGTTTGTATTTACCCATGTCGTCTTTGTGTAGTGTTAAAATTAGTTTGTTGATCTGAATAAAAAGTGTGACAAATATGCAAAAAGTAATAATAATCAGAGGGCAAATGCCTTTACGGTGACACCATAACTTTTTTCCAGTGGTTCATAAAAATGTGAATGTTACCTTCTAAACATATTTTTGAAAAATGAGCTTGTGTGTACACGTCTTGGCCAGTTGGTGGCGACATTGTTACGTAGAAACAGAAGGAACCTTTGTTGAACTAGAAGCCCCAGAAGGATTCAAGTGAAGGTCACAGAAGGAAAAAAGACATCACAAAGTACACTGTGGATGTAATTTGTGTTCTTTGTGTCCTGTTAATTGTTTATACAATGAACTAATCAAGTTTGGAAATATCCTGCAGCTGCAGATCTGAAGTGTGGGTCGGAATAAAATCAGACCTCTTATTGGCATAAATAGATAAAGTTGCCTCTGAACAGCTCTGTTATGAGATCATCCTGACTTAAGGCCAGTGCTCAAAGAGCAGTTCCCATCTGAGTGATTTTCTGATGATCTCATTGTTCTCCAGTTAGCTAATGACCAATTGTTGGCACAGATTGTTTTCCTGGTACTACAAGTTCATCAGCACATATATCTGTGGAAATACTATTAAGAGTGAGTATGTCACTGTTCAGAAATGCAAAACTCATCACTCAGTTGTAACGAAATAGACTTATGTCTGCTGCCAGACCAACAGCGTATGTAAATTTGAAAACCTTTAAAGGAAGTATGTAGGACAAGAGAAATGCAGAGAAAAACAAAAAGGAAGGACATGCGTATCAGATTTTTGTGGCTGAAGACGACTAAAATGACATTTTATTAATGTGGAATATATTAACTGTAGACAGGAAGATCACAGAAGGACGGGGAGGAGCTGGGTGTGACTTCGGGCTTGCTGGGGAAAGTCCTGATGGCTGGCCCGCCTATGTAGAGCTGAATGTTTGAATAAGGTTCCTTGTATGTATACGACATTTCAGAGTTGCTTGGAAGAACTTACAACTCACTTGTTTCTCACAGAGTTTGCATCTCTGTTGTCACTTTGGTTCTTAGTTCACATAGAGATAGATCAAATAGTAAACAGGTCCTCGTTTGCTTATGTAAAATAGTTTTCAGACTCCATCAGTTTTCTCTTCCATCTTGTAGATTTTGTTGAAAATTGCTGAAATTGTCCTTTTCATAATTTTCTGACCTCTCCACACTCATTGTCCTGCAATGACAAAGTCAAAAAACATGTTTTGAGTTAGTACGTTTTTTTTTCAGATTTATTAACTATAAATTGGCAGCATGATAGCTCTGTGTGTAGAGCAGCCATCTTTCAACCTAACGGTCAGCAGTTTGATTCTCTGTCTCCACAAAGCTACACGTGGAGGTGTCCTTGGACAAGACACAGATATCCTGTAGTAGCACAGACATAGGTCTAGCAGCTGTCTAAACAATAACTTTCCCTAAGGGGATCAATAAAGTATTTATTATTTTATTCAGACCCTTAATACTTTGTGGAAGAACCTTTGACAGCAGCTTCATGTCTTTTTGGTCAAGTCTCTTCAACCCTTTCCCTAAGTGTCTGGGCTTTGGCTTGGTCATTAGTCAAGGTATCATTTACTCTGATGAGGTTTTCGGCGGTGTCCTTTTCAATTCATTTCAATTTTATTTGTATAGCGCAAAACAGAAAAATGTGGAAAACCCTATTTGATCAAGCACTTAAGCGATAGTGCTCCCTTTTAACGGAAGAAACCTCAAGCAGTACCAGGCTCATGGTGGGCGGCCATCTGCCTCGACCGGTTGGGGTGAGTGAAAAGAGGAGAGAGAAAAGAACAGCAGGCAAATCAAAGACAACAAGAAGAAGCACCCTACAACACACTATGCAGGTTGATTGGGCCAGCAGCTGCACACTGGATACAGCTCTGAGCTAGAAGTTCCTGCAAAAAGGTACAGCAGAATCAGAATTATGGGAGAGAGAAGACACACAGTTAATGGCAGTATTGGCATATGACCTTTAACTATAAGCTTTATCAATAAGAAAGGTCTTTAGTGTAATCTTTACGGTGGAGAGGGTGTCTGCCTTGTGAAACTAAAGAGGAAACTCGTTCCATAAGAAAGGAGCAAAAGGCTCTGCCTCCCATTCTACATCTGGAAACTCTAGGAACCACAAGTAAATCAGCGGCCTTAGAATGAAGTGCTCTGCTGGGGCAGTATGGTTCTATGAGGTCTTTGATATATGATGGGCCTGATCATTAAGTTCTTTGTATGTTGTTTACAGGAAGCCAATGGAGAGAAGCTAATGTAGAAATATGATCTTCTGACTAGCGAAACTGGAATGGTGGTGCGGTAGGTACGGCACTTGGCAACTGTGAACTGTTTTTGAACCCCAAGGTTGGGTAAAAGGGAGTAGGCAAAATAACTTACTTACATCCTTTTCTGCTCTGTTACAGTGACCACTGGGTCACAGATGGCCAACTCCAGGAACAGTGTAGTGTGGGGGGACTGAGGGCCCTAGTTAACATTAAATTGGTGTGATCAGGTGAGAAAGGAAGAACAGGTGTGAGTGGGAGGGGACTAGTTGACATAAGCCTTCTCATGTGGTGTAGTAGCTCTCTTTTCTGTGTGCCTGCAACAGAGAAGCAAACTCTGTTTATTTAGTATTGTGCTTTTTCATATTAATCACTGCTGGTCCTTCTGCTACTGTTTACTGTTTCTACTTCATTGATGGCTAATGGTATAAATTGATAAACACAATTATATTATATTTCTACGCAGCATACTACAAAGGTTATGTTAATTTTTCAATTTCATTTGTGTAGGAATTAAACAACTGCAAGCTTAAGAGCTGCTGGTAGGCAAGGTTTTAATATGTAATGATAGTCGGACTTCACCCCCACATATGCACAAATATGCCTTGTCAGATAGTAACGTGGCAGATTACCAGTATTATCATAGGCTGAGTGCCCATGTGAGCACTGTGAATACAGATACCAATACTCCACGGCACAATGAAATATTTAGTGATGCTGTTGCATGATGGTAAAGTGCGTCATAGCTCAGAGCATGGCCGATCCTATCTGCCTGCTGGCGCTTCACAGATATTATCAACTATCCACACCATGATCCTTCCTGCACCCACAAACCCCAAACCGAAAATATACAACTCAAATTATAAACACTATATTTAGTTTGTCTAGAGAGGTGGGAGGAAAACAGCATTCTGTAATCAGCTGCACGCTGCTTCAAATGAGGTTTGCAGAATAGATTGTAGGCTTTCTCACAACTAGTTAGAAACTAGAAATAAACCACGTATTTTCCGATAACACCACCAGTTCAAGTAAGAGTGGGGATAGTAATTAGACTCAAAAAGCACAAGTGAGAGGGATAAATGTGGAGGGAGCAAACTGTAGTGGACATAACGTGACAAAGTGCCTCCTGTTTGTGTTGCCTGTTTAATCAGGAACAAAACTCGATAGTGTTGGCCATGTACAACACAACAGTAAAGACTATGTGTGTGCAGCCACGCATAGAAAAGAGGAGCAGATAAAGTCAAATCGTTTTACAGAGATGAGAAAACCAGAAACTGAAGTGTTAAAAGTGAGAAGGTCTAGCTGACAAGGAGGATATCAAAACAACTGCAAAGAGATGAAGATGAAAGCCTTACCGAGACTGAAAGTGAAACACAAGTAAGTGCGGTAGAGAGTTTGTCACGCACAGATGGGCACTTGGTGTATTTTGGAGAGGGTGCTGAACGAGCACCTCATCCAGGCACATTCTGGAGCAACACATCTCACTTGAAGATGGACTGCAGAGAAAGAAGGTGCTGCTGTGAAGTCAAACTGCAAACTGAAGCTTGATATTTACCGGTGGCTCAGTACCAGAAGGGCTGTGCTTGGTATCAGCATATATTTCTTCTTCATGTCACAGAGGAGATAATAATAATAATAATAAAAATAATTTTCTTAGCTCAGTCACTCCTTTTTTTCCTGTGTACGTGCGTCTGTGTGTGGCCTCCTCGTGTCGTTAGATAATGAGTGCTTGAAATAGAAAACACATAATTTAGGTTTATTTCTTCTATTGTGAACAGAGAAAAAACACTGATTTATACCCTCTGATTATTTGTTAATTATTTAAGCTTGCAGGAGAGAGCAGTTGGGACATACAGTATCTTCCCTGTGGGTTTACTCTCTAGTACAGATTGGTAAATTACTCCCCAGCTCGTAAAAATGATTATGACTATTCGGATATACATTCAACAACTTTTTCAGTATAACCAGCAACAATCAATCCTATTAAACATCATTCCTCTATATCTTTCCAAAAAAGTCAACAACTTTATCTCATGGTGAGAGTCATGTGGTTCACCATGATTGATTGAGCATCAGACAGTCAGGGTGCTGCACTAGCATCTGCTTTAGATTCTGTCACACAAATACGGCGTCACGATATGTGTTGTGGCTGTGTTGATTAGCTACTGCAGTCGGCGACTAATTTCTTCCAGTGCTCCCCCCCCCACAGGCTTATGCGTTGTTTTTGTTTTATTGTTCATGGGGAAAATGGCTCAGCCGGTTAAAAATGGAAAAATCACTTAATTTTCCTTCCACTACGGAGCTACTGTTTTGGATTTTAGAGCTCACTCCTCCACCTACACAGCCCGCTTAGAGACTGCACCTCTATTAAATGGTTTATGTTGGTGGGTTTGTGGAGGTGAAGGTGCTACCAAATCATGTCAGTGACACATTATAATGACCAACAGTACCGTAAAACATATGGAACATTTTTCTACTGTACAGCACTCACTTAATACTTGTCATTAACTGAGTGCTGCATTCATGCAATAACATGCAAGGGGGAAAAATCCTCCTCAATTTACCTTGAATTTTCTTGTGAGAGCAGGAAAGGCTGGGCTGTAGTTTTCGGAGGAGGTTTCTCTGGCCTCAGGTTTCAAAGCTGGCAGGCTGATCACAGGGTTTATGAGCCTTGGCGCTAACACGCAGCACCAGACTTTGAGGACCCAGATTAACTTGCACAGTAGTTAAATAAACACACATCCGTGCATGGCCGCATGAATGGACGTTTCATCACTGCTCTTTTACATTTCCGTGATCGTATGAGACTCACACTCGCTCCATGATGCAAGTAAAAATAACAGTGAAAACACAAAAACATCTGTGGACTAGAGAGTAGTAGAGAGCTGCAGGTATTGTATGCGCTGCAGTCAAAACTCAGAAAATGACTTGAAAACATTCACTTTTGAACCATTTTCCATGCTTAATTTACGAAAGGATTGTGAATACATGGTGATCAGTTGCTAGTTGCTTCCTGTGCTCACTTATAAAGCCGCACATTGTGCACTTTGGTTCCAATAAAATGACCTCATGGCCATAGTTGAATGACCCCAGAGTCTGTGGCAGAGTTAGGGCTGTCGTTTAGACAACTGCAGGATGGGCGTGAGGTAAACCCCCACAGTGCGTAGCGTGTTAAAACAGCTTAGGTGGAGGTGGTGGGGTTGTGTTTGTAAACAGGGAACCCTGGGCAGCTCAGTAGAAAGAACATTATTATTTAGGCCTCTGCCAAGCAGAGATCAGGATGGAAAATACGCAGGATCCCCCGCGCCAAGTCCCTTGCTCTCGGAAAATTCGCCCTAGAAGAGTCCAAGCGTGGGGCCTGGATTTAATCTCCCAGTGCAGCATTTGTCCTCAGTCTGAGGAAAGAAAACAACAATCAGACTACATCAGTGTGACCTCCAGTTGCGCTAAAAAGCCTGTTTTGTAGATTGTTTGAGTTACACACTTAATAGAAACTATCAAACTAATACTTGTTTTGGCAAAACAAAGTGTATAGATAATATACTTCTTCATGAACAGTTCCATCTACATGCAGAGCTGCGTTTTGCTATAAAAAAAGTAGACATATACATCAATACATTTCATTAAGCATCTTAATTACCTTTTGCCCAACAACCTTACTTAAAACATGCTTTCTTCTCAAGACTTTTTAGCCTTTTTTCAACTTCTGGCCTGGGTCCAGTAAACCAGAAGGAAGTGTAAAGTTGAAAATGGACCTGTGCATTCACTCATAGATCACTGGAGCTGTTCCCATTTGCTTGAGGACAGATCCAACAGAAAGGTACTTACTCAGAGCCAAAGTGCTCTTCAGTGCACAGAAATCCTCAACGCTAAGTTTAATATAACTGTTCACACTACAGTATATTAAACAGACGATAAATGCATGAATTGCGGCAATAGGAGCTCCATCACATGCATATTAATTAGCATTTGTCATATCTATAAACACCTTAGATGTCAAGTTATAAATAATGTTTTTATCATTTTTCTTTTAAACATTTTGTACATACTACCTTTAACCTGTACCTGGGTGAGCAACTTCTCTTTTAGATTTACATACATTGTGACTTTCTGAATTAATTAACAATTTGGGCAGAGAATTGTGGCGAATTCACACAAATGTGTGAACGGACAGAGGAAGTCCTCACAATCCGCTCAGTTTTCTGTAGAATCCTATTATCATTATTATGTTCCTGCGCTACCTGTTTACTCACCAGCCTCAACAGAGAAACAAAAAAAACTATAAATCTATAATTAATCCACAATATTTAGTCATGTTGTCCTGTTTCTGCCAGATGTGTAAATGCAAAACATTTCCCTAGTTTGCTAACACTTTTACCTTTCACCTTAACTTTGCAAACTGACAGTATGTCATGTTGTTTTAACAGCATATTACACTTTCCCCCAAGTGGGAAAAATATTCTAATATATATTAATTGGTGTAATTTAGGGTGACAAAATGACATGTGTATAATTTAAGAAAGCATTATTTTCTCAAAAAAAGCTGATTATTTGTTTTTGAGTACGGAATCTAGAAGAACAAATTTAGACATAGAATAGAACAATTTTAGACACAGTCTAAGACACCTGTACAGCCATTGCTGTGCTACAGTCTTCATCCTCTTTGATTTACTCTGCTGTTGAATCATTTTCTGGACTCTTTGGGCTAAACCTGATCCAGGCTCTTCTGGCTGGCTCCCATTTGCTGATTTCACTATTGGACAAACCAGGTGTATGAATCACCACACAGATCCCTGATTTGCTGCATCAGCTGTCTGTATGTTTTCCCTTTTGCCTTTCTGGCTGAATGTAATGTAAACTCTTCATGTTTGGATTTTGGTGAGGTAAAAAACGCCATGCTTCTGAAAACAGCCCTTTGGCAAGGAAAGGTCAACTGCGAATGTGATCACTGAGAGTGAAAAGGGAAGTTACATCAGCCCTGCAATAATCCAGCCTGGTGAATCATGATCAATCATTGTCTCAGACTTCCACAAAGACTAGTGAATGTGTAGTAGCAAGAGCTGGTTCTGACTTGGTTAAGTCAACTAGCAAACCCACCGCCTCCAAAGCTTTAGATTTACATTAAGAATACATCATTAAAAGATAGATAGTTAGCTAACATGTGATTAGTGTTATTTGGTTTTTAGTTATTATTACAGTTTTCATTATTTGCATGTGTTCTGCACACAGGCTTGATTTTAAATCTCCCACTAAATTTAGAATACATGCTTCAGGGTCAAAGTCCTGGCAGCTAAAATGTTGTTGAAGGCCACTTTTGAGGCTTAAAGCCTCATTTATTCCAATTTACAACTGACCTCAAAGTAAGAGGAGTTACTAAAGTTATTATCTTAATCCCACACAGCAATTAGTCCCCGCTTTTTACTTGGACTTTTCTTATTCAGTCATCACGCAAAAATGTAGTGTGAGGCAATATATATGTTTAGTTAGAAAGTCACGATGAGTCATGTCACTGAGCTCACTGGAAGCAGAACTAAACTTACAGTAATCATGAGATAAAACTGAGCTTAAATGATCAACGAGGGAACATTGGTTGCTCTATCAGCAAATAGCAAAAGGATATAGTAGAAAGTTAATGGACTGAACTGGCCTGACAATTTTCTAGCAGGACAAAGCCCTCAGTGCCTCTCATTCCCCCATGCTGCTGGTGTCATGCTGTCATGACTAATTTGAAGTTTGTATGTCTGTTTCTAGGAGCTATTGACATTCAGCCAGGGTGAACCAAGGATCGAAGCACAAACCCTGCAGTCAATCGATGACATAAATGTTTAGTACAGACTGACTTCATCGCACGGTTGCAAGGTTATTGCAGTAAAAGGTGATTTGACCTTCATTAATTTGTATATTTATTTCATTCGAACAAAACATTTCAGCACTGTGTAAATATCAAATTTCAGGCTTTTTTTACTTATTACTTCACATTGCAGTGGTAAAAACATTTTGCACAAAATCTCAATAACAATACATTTGAGGTAAAGTGACAAATATTGAGTGTGATCTCTAGAGAGGTCAAGGACAAAGAAGAAGTGGAAGATCTGTCAAAATCTGATAAGATTTTCTTCTTTGAGACACCAGTCAGTAATGTCACCCAGTGTCTGGCAGCTTCATCTTGCTGGCAAACTGATTCATCCCTAGCCTAAAAAAATACCTAATCAGGAATGGTCTAATGTAAGTACTGAGATGGACATCATAGCATTGCTGAAAAACTAATCAAATAATGGTCTAAAACATTTGCACAGAACTGTATGACAAATAGTGACACAGCACATATTAAAAAGTATCACAATAGGCCGTAATATGATTTAAATTCATACTGTTTTCTCAGACGTTTGGCACAAGTGTTGAACCCATCTTGCTTTATTTCTTATACTTTTGGCCACCACTGCTCTCTCGAGATGACGTAAAATGCTTTTCTGGTTTAAAACTAATATTGTTTATGGGATTTGAAAGGAAGTTGGGGTTTTGCTTGAAACCTATGGGGCCCTTCAGCAAACTGTTCCCAGTGAAAAATGATCTGATGGAGCCTTTAATTATATTTATATCCTTTATAATGAACTCATTTGTTTTTCATGAAAGAGAGAGAGGTAGTATATCAAATAAGTGAAGTGCCATCATCAGAGCAGGACATGATTGTTACTTCAATAATGATAGAATAGAAATGAAACATTCAAAGCATGCTGTTCTGGTTTAATGTTGATACATGATGTCAGTATTCAAAGTCAGTGGTTACATTGCCCATTGCCCCTAAAACGGAGTGGCTGCTACTTGTACTGAGTCACGGTGTCTGTTTTCGCAACAGCACAAGAAAAACACTGTGCTGCTGTTCTCTCACTCTACTCTCCACATCATTCCCAAATGTAGACTGCTGGTGCCTTTTCCCCTCCATATGACTCCTATTAGATTGATATGAAAACCCGGCTTCATCTCTATTCTCATGGTCGATCGTCAACCTCCCATTTGTAGTCTTTGCTTCCGCAAATCTGTCCCTGACCAACAGGCCACAAAAGAGTTGTTTGTTTTGGATATGAAGCAGACTGGCTTTGCATAACCTTCGGGGTTGTGTAAATAAAGCTTTGATAGTTACAGCGTGACACCTGGATCTGATTTGAAAACAGTAAATGGAGATTTTGGAGGTTGTTTACATTAATGATTTTTGTTGTGAGAATTACAGGAACAAAGTGACACAGGAGTGTTCTTTCAATGAAGGAATTGCATCACGGGCATTTGTTTCCCATAGTACTTAATTAAACTGAATGACCTAGAGTTCCTTTGAATTCTTTGTTGCACTGGGAGCTGCTTAAGGAGCCATTGGGAGGGAGCTTTTAGGATAAGGTGTCCTTGCACTGTCAACACTTTAAGATATCAAAGTCTCCTTTTTCCTTCCTGTGTGACAACGCCCTCATGTTTTTAATTTCCCAGTGACTGCTGGACTTTGGACTGCTTTTCACAGTACCTTTCACACTAAAAAGCTGTAGGAGTATTGTGTGCTATGTTAAAGCCTGCAGATCTGCTGACATGCAACAGATTCTGTTTTTACAACTATCATCATCACATCATTGTTGATGTTTTAACAGCAGGAGTGAAAAACTGCTGTGTATCTCTGTGGTATGCTATCCACGGGTAATTACAGACTCAGGTAGTTCTGTCGCTCAAAGTAAAAAATAAATATGCAGGCCATATTATTTCTTTCTGTATTTTTTGTATCTATCCTGTAGTTATGATACAGTGGCCATTATGTTGGATTTCAGTTTGTTCAAATCCAGGATTTCCTTTGTGAAGTGTTTTTGCTTTTTGTTATCCACTTTGGTTTTACTTACATCTATAAGGTATGTTCCTGTTGTGACTTAAATTGTTTCTAGGATGACTTTTAACCATTAACCTTAAAAATTACATACATGTCCTGAAATTTCAGCTTTAACAACATAAAGCAATGAAGAGCGACTCTTACTCCACTACATTTAACAACAGTCTATGTGTTCAAACACAGTTCAAACACACATACAGTATGTTTGTATTGGTTTCAAAAGATTTTTGTAGTGAGAAAGTAAGATTTGGACATTTGTGCTTCTTGTGCCTTAATTTGTTATTTTTGAAATGGGTAAATTATTTTTACTATTTTTTATTGCATCCATCTCTGGGCGCTGTCACCAAGCTTTTTGATCAACTCCACCTTGATCTCAGATATGGAAGAGTCAACCTCCATGTTCACAGGCTGTGCTTCCTCATCGGAGGGCATGTTGGTGGGATCAAGGAGGTCTTTGAAATATTCCCCCCTTCAGCCCACAAGGTCCCGAGTTGAGGTCAGCAACACACACATCTCCACTATACACTGTGTTGAACGTGCATTGCTTTCGCCTCCTGAGAAGCTGGATGGTGAACCGGACAAAAAATAGTACTCCGTCTTCAGCAGACCCTTACAATACCAGGTGTACCAGGACTGACTGAGAGTCCGACTGTATCTAGGAATGTCTAAAGCTCACACACAAGCTCAGTCTCTTGCCCCACCAGAGAGATGCCTCGAGACCGCCAAGGTCCCTGTTCAGCCACCACCCAATTTACACCGACCTCTTTGGCCCCTCATACAGGTGGTGAGCCCATGGGAAGGGAGACCCACATTGCCTCTTTGGGCTATGCCCGGCTGGGCCCTATTAGTGAAGGCCTGACCACCAGGCCTGGATCCAGAGAGGCCCCTCTTTGTCTCTTCCTTCACCTAGGAACAGTTTGCCTCGTTCCACCTAGGAACAGAGCTCCTAGGATCACTGGGACACGCAAACTCCTCCACCATGATAAGATGGCAGTTTGAGGAGAGGGATAGTATTTTCACAGAATACTTATTTTACTCTTGCTTGAATCCCTTTTTTGAATTTTTACGTCTACTTGACTAATATTATTTTAAAGTAACGCTACTCTTACTTGACTCTAATTTTTGGCAACTCTACCCACCTCTGAGCATTACTAACTATAAGTGCTGCCGCCACAGCTGAGCCTGTTATTATGAAAATAAACACACACTGCTGCAAAAATTCACACTCTAGAGTTCCAGAGGCCTGGAAAGTTTAGTATAAAATGTCTTTTTTTATCATTCTGAAAGGTACATTACCCAAACACAAGTTTGGGTAATGTACCTTTTTTAACCTCTGGCGGTTCACCACATACCTTTGTAATATTTCAAGCTATTCATTGGACTTGAACAACTTGAATTGCAACAAATATCTGGAACTATTGGGTAGTTCTAAAACCTTTGACCGATAGTGTATGTCACGAATGAAATCTTGTATTCTGCTCCTTTTGATTTATTTTTCAAACAGGAGTATTGTTGCAAATAATGAATTTAGAATAGCCCCTTTGTTCGTTCCTGGAAAAATCCTTGTATTCACTGTTGATGTAAGGGAGCATTTTTTCTACTTTCAAGTTCCACTGAATTAACTCTGGGAATGTCTCTGTATGACATCATGCCATCTGTATTTGTCCAATAATCTGCAAGAATACAAACATCACCACTAAGCCACAAATGGAACCAGAAATAGAAAGTGTGTCAGTAGTAGCAGGTCAATGTTTTATTTAGTAGTTTGTTTGATTTAGTAATTCATCTGGGAAAAATACAACAATGCAGGTTTAGTGATGATAGAAACAGTTTTCAACACACAAAGCAAAGACATCTTTATCTTGCGGTTCATCAAAAGCCTCAAATTATTAGCAGCAACTTGGTCCCTCTGAAGCAGGTTTTAATGTGCCCAATACTGAGCTAAATTTTCTTCACCACAAACTGTGTGATCCACCCACATCTTATGCACACTTTTTTATTTAATTTCCACAGTTTCATAGGAACCACGTGGCTGCAGCGTGACATGTGTTAAAGCTGTAGCTGACCATTTGAAGTTGCATCCATATCCATACCAGATGGGCCCGAATCAGACAATGTAGACTTCATGGCTGTCGACTTCAGTGACAAACAATTTGCCAGTAAGAAGTTTGGGAATGAAAATGATAAATGTGTTTTTCCCACTGATGTTTTATGTGACACAACTGTTTAAAAAAGGGATGAATATAGCTCTACAAAGAGAAAACCACAACATTTCTCTAGAAACGATCCTACCGCACTTGACTTTGATAATATGGAGAACGTAACATTTGTTTTGGTTTGTAGGCTCATATTGTCACCCCGCACCTTGATATCAGAAAAAATTAGCAAAGAGAGATAAATGCTGCAGAAAATAGAGAATTAAGTTATTATGAGGAGAAAAGTGATGCTGAAAGGCGACTCCATGTGTGTGGTCTCCCCATAACAGAAGCCCTATAGGGAGGCATGCACGCACCATGTTGATATTCAAAAGCCTTGGATGTTTGTGTAAAGTGAGTAATTGATACTTGCCACTGGAAGAATTTTCCCCAATTTGGCAGAGAGTGTGAGAACAAGGGGAGTCCAGTTTGCCATGTCTGCCTGCTGTCGGCATGTGTTATGCTACGGGAAAAACGCTGGCCCTCGTCCCCTTGTTCTTTGGAGTTCATTGCAATGGCAGCCCAAGACCACACGTACTGCCACTTTTATAGTGTTCAACTGAGGGTTCCTGCTGTCACTGCCAAATTGCCTATTATTGAAACTTTCAATAAACAAGCAAAGTAATGTAATGCCTTTGTTTGGTTTGGAACTGCAGATGAACATTTTAAGACTTTTTAGGCTACTAAAGAATGGACTATTTGAGGAGAGCGCAGGCATCTCAAATTGAAAATATGAGCTGTTACTGTAAAGCCTTGGAAGATTAGTAGCATTCCCATGCAACCGAATGACTTACTGAATTCATCTCTTGAATCACTCGCTGCCGCATGCTTCTGTTACTCCTCCAGAGGGAAAGTGTCTTCCAAGCCTTTTGAGAATTTGTTGATCTCTGCTCCATTTAACGAAAGGCTAAAGTGGTCATGGCGTTTTTGATCTCATCCTTTTTGACACCTTAAAACATGAGATGAAAAAGTGCATTAGAGAGGCTTAGCCATGGCAGGATTCCACCTTATTTGTTATCTTTGCCAGCATGGTGCTGCCTCAGAAAAGGGTGGATCTTTGCACTTTGTTTTTATTGCCGGCACTTACACAGCCAGCATCTCCTCTCATGCACAAAATGGTGCTTGAATATCATTTTGAACATTTCGTTCTTCTCCTTTCAGCTGCCCTCATTCTTGTGTCAGTACAAAGTGTGAGCCCTAATCCTTTAATGAATGTCTTTTTCTGGAGTTTCACATGGCAGCACATTCCAACTCTGGGACAGTGAACAGCTGGATGACTGCATAGGATGTTTTATTTTATCCCGCATTGTCAGACACATGTTTGCAAGGCACAATTAATCTTTATACATATCAGCAATGACAGTAGCCAGGATGAGTGGAGACACAAACTACAGTCACACAGGCAAGCGATCAGTCATCTTTCTAATCATGAAATCTATGTTGTAAACTTTTTCCATGGTTACAGTTACATAACACATTAATTAAAGTCTGTAAATAAGAGTTAGCCAAGAGGCAAATCTTACAATGTGACACATAAGAAATGCCTACAATAAGACACACATTAGCAAAAATCATCCCATAACTTAAACAAGAAATAACGCAAGAACACATCTATATACATCCAAAAGGCACCAGGATAGTTGTCATGTTTTGTGTTGGAGCTCTTGTTTTGAAAAAAATTCCAGATCTCACATCAGCTGGTAAGGAATTTCAGCTGTGTGTTACAATCCTAATTGAAAATGTACTTCTTCTTGGGATTATACAGTATAGAATAGTCCTTTATACAGTCCTTTCTTTATGTGAGAAAGGATAATATTATGCAAAACAGCTCTTTTTAGCAATTTTCTGTTTCTGGATGCCTTGCAAAGATTTTTTAGACCTTGGTTTGATTCATGCAATAAATTCATTACTATGAAACATTTTTTGTACTTTACTCAGGATCATTTTCTTATAAAAGTGATTATATATACAAGTTCTGGTGTATCATTTAAGGATTAACCTTAGGCCATAAGCTCCAGTTTTTTCAGACTGCAGTTTTTGTTCCACAGTCTGAAGGTATCAACACATTTTAGTCATAATAATCACCCAACCCAAAGTTGCTTATCTCATTAACAGCATCAAATTTTGTATTTCATAGAAGAGTATTTTTAACTTGTTTCTTAAGTACAATTTAGAAAATGTACTTTAATACTTTTACTTAAAAGTAAAGAAGGGTACCTATACTTCTACTACTAATGGGTGAGAATTTGCACTTTTAATTACTTATTTAATTTGTACACCTCTGCATGCAGGTATTTCCTCTTAAAACACGCAGCACTGACTCACTGAGATCAACTATCTTGAATCCTGATGCGATCTCCTCTCCAATGTGGCATCAAACCGTTTTTATGTTCATTCCCTAAACACAGGTGCAAAAACACAGTGTGGCAGCCGTGACTATCAGAGAGGATGTATTTTCCACATTCTTCTCGTTCTTCTGAATACAGCAACACTAAAATTAGTGGTCCTCGAGGTGTGAAAACCAGCTATTACGTTTCCATTTGTAAGCTCCCGTTCCAACTGTCTGCTGTCTTTATCATCCATACAGTATGTTTTGACGACCTGCTCTGTCCAAGCCGCTGTTGCCGCTGCTTGACAATACAGGCTTCTGTAGAACTGGAAACAAGGATAAAGCTACAGCAACTCGTTCTCATTAACAGGTCATCATATTCCGTCGTTTTGTCAAGTCCCATGGGGTTGAAGACGCACAGGGTTTCCATTTCACTCAGTGACATTTCATGTCCAAAACAGTCCCTTTGACTTTGTCCTGTGTGGCCATATTGGACACTTTGACATTCCCTTTGGATAAAGAGGTTTTTTTGCACAAATAACATATTCATTAGCTATACCCATAATCTGGAAGTGTTTCCTCGCTCCAAGAACCATTTTCAAGGTTTTCTTTTACTGATATCATTATCCAGAATCAGAATCTGAAGACTTTATTTATCCCTAGGGGCAATTAAAAATCCCACATGTGAACAGGATGTTGCTTTGGGAAACATGAATCTTTTATGTTGCTTTTTATTTATTCTTAGGTTTTTAGGTCCACATTTATATGAGAATATTTAATGAAACATCACAATATAATTGGCAACCTTAAGTCCCAAAATAGTATTAAGTCAATGTAAAAAAAATGAGGCTGAAAATCTAGCATTTTAATATACAGTAATAATTTTGTGATGAAGAAATAATGAAATAAATGTTTCTATATGTCTACTGAAAGTAAGACATATAGAAGCTACTGAATACAGCAACACTAAAATTAGTGGTCCTCGAGGTGTGAAAACCAGCTATTACGTTTCCATTTGTAAGCTACCGTTCCATTAGAAGCTACTTTCAGAAAGTAGCTTCTATATGCTACTGTAAGTAAAACAAATCCAGTTCGATTCATTTACAGTACATATGATAACATGCAACACATTTAGCCATGTTTTCTTTT
Source organism: Microctenopoma stevenorrisi (assembly GCA_032270685.1). Classification (NCBI taxonomy): domain Eukaryota; kingdom Metazoa; phylum Chordata; class Actinopteri; order Anabantiformes; family Anabantidae; genus Microctenopoma; species Microctenopoma stevenorrisi. The sequence continues at coordinate 8,229,722 of JAUMTR010000016.1, forward strand.
GTTAATCCAAAGAAGCTAAGACAAATTAATCACATTATATGCACAAAATGGACAATTATGGTCCTGTTCAGTTATGTTTAACAATGAATGTGTTTTGACATTACTGATGACAGCTTTACATTTACTTCAACCACACACATATTTACTGTATTTGATCAAATGTTATGATTTCATCATCATAACTTTTGATGAAACGTCATAACTGCTCGCATCCCCCCTGGAGGGGAGCAGTGAGCAGCCACAGGCGGCGCTCGGGGAGCTAGCACTGAGAGTCTCACTCAGGGAGACACCTGGTATGGGGGGGGGGGGATGCGCTGGGTGCCACAGCTGGGAAACGATCCTGCTATTTCCACATCCCAGCCCTCTGCCTTGACCACTGAGCCACAAGGGGTAATTTCAGTCAAGATTTTCTGCCCCAAAGGGGTAAAAATGATGCCAAAAGAGCGAGAAATGTCTGCACAGGCTAAACAACTGATTATTGTGTAACACAGGCGGACAATGTGTTGTCTAAAGACGTGCGCGTGTAAACCTGCTCAGAATGACCACTGTCAAAGCTGGAGCGAGAATACTGATATCATAACATGCTCCTGTTGCATCCTCCTTAAAGTCTGTCTTTTAGTCTGTCCTTGTACCTCCGCGCATCCAGCACTACAATTGTGGCAATTGTCAGTAACATGCACGAAATGGAGGACCCAAACACAGACCAGGGACAAGAGAGGGTTCAAACAAAGGACGTTTATTATAAATTAACAAGGAAAGCAATATGCAACAGAAAATCACTCTAGGTAAGAGGTAAAATGGCACTGCTGAACATAACTAATGACAGGGGGATTAAACAGACACAGAAGGACTAGGAGAAAAGAGAGAATGAAAGAAAGAAGGGAGAAAGTAGAAACTGAACCCAAAAGCCAACTTACCTAGAACAGGAGCGTGGTGACTGGCAGCATGAAGAGTTGAGTATGAACTGACAAAGGAAATGAGGAAGTGCAGAGGCTTAAATAGGGAGACTGATTGCTAATAGGTAACAGCTGGAACTAATTATGGAGTGAAGGTGGAGAGAGAGGGGAGTGGTCAAGGTGAGGGAGGAACAAAGGACACATGAGGGCTGGAAGAGACATGACACTGACAGCAATACACCAGTGATTATTAATACATTTCCAAAATCACAATTCACTTCATTACTTCTCACAAGAGCTGCAGTGAAGATGGCAGCGTGCTCAGACACAGTGTCCCTGTGCTCTATGTCCATCTGAAGTATTAGTTAGGAATTCAACATCTGTCATTAACAAGCAGTTGCAACATTGTCAAAAGCTAAAAGATATGTGAAAGACATCTGTCAGAGGCGATTAATCGTGACTGAAATTACCCAGTGCCCTACCCTAAACCTTTGTTTAATCAGAGAGGAACAGACGGAGACATCAGTGTCTCTTTATTCAACATTAACCTCCTGACACCAGAAAGCTTTTGCTTCCTCCTCGTTTCTAATACCAGTCCACCAGTTCACCAATAAACAGCCACATGGAGAAATTGTTATGCTACCAGTGTTTTATAATACTCTCTGAATGATATGGTGAGCACAGCAGCAGTATTCACTGTAATGTCGGCCTTGTTAAGTGCAGCTTATACTCTTACTTTTACTTGGAAGAGCTGCTGCTGCTCCTGAACCAAGCTGGAGTTAGAGTTTCTAGCTGTTTGAAAGACTGTCACACACAGTATGTCTTTATTTAAATGCTGTTATTTGGTATTTCCACAGAGATCCCTGCACGTTATGCCTTTACAATACTTTCCACCTGTACTACTGGCCCTGTAAAATGTCAATTTTGGCCATGAGGGCAGTGAATAGCCTGTATTAAGCCTCTCAGATGCACAATGAATCCAAACAGACTAGACTACTGACTAGACTGGAGCTTCTGTAAAAGTCAGCACTTTAAATGTGCTGTATCAAACTTTTGTATAGGTTCAGACATGCTACAACATGTATTTGTAGTAAAATTATAATGGAGAGAACAGAAGTACATGCTCCATCTCTTTCATTATCAATCTGTCATCCACCTCTCATTGTCCTCCAGCCCAACCATGTCTTTACCAGTAGGCCATGCAGTCATTTTTTCCCCCACTGAATTATCGCTTTACATTTACTGTGTGGTTTCTTAGAGGCAATTGAGAGCGAGGAAGGCACTGCGATCTCATGGAAACTCGATGATGAAGCCAACAGGGAAGACTAAGTTGGAGAGAAATAGATGTAAAGACAGTTTCATGGTGGATCATTGGAAATTGCCTATAGTAAGACGTTTTAAGAACCACATCTTCAAATCTTCTGCGTTCTACATTGACCGGGCATGTACGTTATTCATAGAGTGATGTAAAGCATCGTTCCTTATACTTCGGCTATAAACATATTCTTACACGTTTTCGGTCTGATGCAAATGCGATTGTCTCGGCAGACAAACAATACTGTGATATGCTGCGGAGAAATTAAACGCTCCCTTGGGCTGACACCCAAAATAATATGTGATTCAACACACTGGCATACTGCTTTCGTTGATGTAATGTTACTGAAAATACATCTTCTCTCGTGTTTCAGCCAAGCTCAGATCATCACTTGGGCCAGTGTTTTCTTTGCTTTTCAAACTTGCAGCCAACATAATGTAGTTGGATGCCAGTAAGTTGCTAGGCAGGCATCTTAATGACCTCCCTGTAATGGTATTTATTCTTGAGAAAAACACTGAGAGCATCAAAGCAAAATGCTCCTCTCTCTGTCTATCTTGTCCATGTAGAGTCTGTAGCTGAACTAGTGTTTTTTTATGTTATTGTGGACAAGACCACAGTACTGCAGCTTCCTAAACTGAAACTGTATCTTTGCTGAGCTGACCTCTCCCAGTGAGCATTTTCTGAACCTTTTATACTCCCACGGGAATCAACTTTCCTTAATAATGGTTAGAAATGAATTTTTATGGTGTTTTTATGGACAATATTGGGTTAGTAATACTACAGTAATACTAATATACAGTTGGTAAAACATAAAGGTGTGCAGTAGTAGAGACAGATAGCCTGTGACTCAAACTATGAAGGTTGGACCTGCAACACAAATCTTTTTGTCCTGTATTCTTGATATAAATTACACAATGCTCAAGCAGACAGAGCCTTGTGTGCATGTACTTCACAATTACCATACCATACCATACCAACTTTATTTATAAAGCACTTTAAAACAAACCAGAGAGGACCAAAGTGCTGTACAGAAGATAAACAATTTCCCCAAGGGGATCAATAAAGTATTCATTATTATTATTATTAAAATAGCATAAGGCAATTAGACAGTTAGAATGAGATATAAAACCAGTTCGTAAATACAATAATAATATATAATAATAAGCCTACGCTTGGTTTTAGGCGTACTCAGGAGCAGCTGACCAGTTAACCTGAGAGACCGCGAAGGTATATAGGGCTGTAATAGCTCAGAAAAGTAGGGAGGGGCAAGACCATTAAGAGCCTTAAAAGCAAATAAAACAATTACTGTAATATGTCAAACTCTTATTGCAGTGGTTTTCACCAGTGTAGCTCCACCTGCTGACCTTTTGTTAAAAAAGTGCAGGGTATTATTTTACATAGGCTGCATATTTGTAGGATGTAGAAAGTAAATGGAGCTCTATGAGCTCTATCTTTTTATTTAATTAATATGTGCCATTTGTATATGACAAGTGCTGTAGCTTTTTAAAGCTTAATTTATTAAGTAGAACCATCAAGCTGTTTTATCTGTCATATGTAGAGTAACCTGTTTCTAAATCCATTTGTTTTTCTTCTTAACCATTTTATCTGACAGGGCAGGTTGAACCAATGTGTATTCATTTTAAATTAAAGAACATGGATACTCATACCTGTACAATAAAAGTAATTGATAAATTAAAATTGGTGTAGTTTGTAGTTTTACAGGCGTTTTCTTAACCCAGAGATTATTTAACCTAACTTTAAGTTAGTAAAACAATTTAATTTCCAACAATTTATTTTAGAGTGAAATTTTGATTTTATATACATGAACCTGTGCAACTAGAGTCACCGCCCACTCATGCTGCATGGGTCTCAAAACAAACAAACCCTTCAAGCCAGCAGAGTGTACGCAAAACAGTGAAAGTTCAAGCCTGATATTTTGATCTAAATAGTGAAATGTCAAATGGTAAGTATTAAGTAGTAAGTATTTGGTAGACAGGAGAAGTGATGCAAACGTAGACAGAAACATGGTAAAAATAATGAAGGTCCAACTGAACTATTTACCATTATCAAAAGCCACATTAAAAACTATGAACCAAATATTTAATGAGAATAAAAGAGTATGCAATGATGAAGTTGAACAATTGACCCAGTACAGATAGATCTACTGTATTCATCCAGAATGAGATCACGTTGCGTTCATGTGCTGCTGCTGCTCACTGGACTGATGTCCCAGTCCATCCCTGAATCTTGAAACTAAGTTTTACACGGCCACCTGGGCTCTGTGTTCCCGTTTCAGACTCGAATTCACAAGACTAATACCATTTTTTTTTTTACAATAATATTTTCTAAAAAGCACCCCACGTTTTTTCTGGGTAATGTCTATGATGTTAAGATTAACATCTGATCTGATTTCAGCCAAAGAATCCTAACACAAGTCTGTAATAAATTTGTTCTCCAACCACATCTGTAGATATACTTGATCATAACATAGAGACTTTAATGCATCTACCATATGAGCCTAACCGACAACATACCTGAACAACCTCCAAATTTCCCTGGTGTCTATTTTTAACTCCAACTCTTGCTGAATGTGCTTTTGCAAAAAGTAGTTTTTGGAACATATGGCACGATTTAGAATTGGGATTCATAAGTTGAAACAGGAAATCCTGTCTGTAGTTACCATAAAATACTTTTAGTCTCTGTCAAATTGAAGGACTTTAGTCTTTCAGCAAAAGGTTTTTGTCCATAAGTTCGAAGGGGAAAACACATTAAACAGTAATTTATCAAAGCAATACAACAATAATAATATGTCCTGTCACAAGATCCTGTACAGTTGACTTTAAAATACAGTAATAGATCTTCTTCTTAGATAAAAGCTGGAGATGAAAATAAATTCCTTGTATTTTCTTTTTTTAAATTCCTATTGTAAATTCTTGGCATTAGGCAGTGATTAAATTGGCAGTTGCATAGTCGCGTTAACTTAACCTCCTATAAGTGAAAGCCTCCAAAAGCAGACAATCCAAGAAAGCGAATAAAGAATGAGAAGCATTGCAGAAATTAAACTTTTTTATCCTTCGTAAAATAAAACGGATTAAAAAAATGTGTTTCCCCCTACAGTCTTGTAAACCAGATGAAGGGGCAGTGCACCCCTGATCTCCCGAGGTAAAACAACTCCGCTCGCCGTGAGCAGCTACATGCTAGTGAGGGCCCTGTTACAAAGCAAGACAGATTCCAGGGGTCGTTTTTCTGGGCAGCGGTAAACCTGCAGCACCACTTTTACCGTCTCTCAAGCAAAGCTGGGCCACAGCTTTGCCAGATTATGTTCTTTATCCAATTATTCCCAGCTGCTCTGGCACCGTGTGCCCTAGCTGTCAGTGACTCAGTCTGAAGTTGTAATCTTTATATGGGATGCACTCCCAGTTGCATTTGAATAACTGTGAGTGGTCAGTGCTGAGGGGTTGTGATTATGTAAGACAGTTGTTTTATTTTCTTTGATATTTTATCTTGTATTAGGAAGATGACACATTTTTGACTCAAATGTGTCAGTGAAACCCCAACATGTTTGGGTTTGGTCGCCTCCAAGCAGAGCAGGCTTTGTGTGAGGCCTAAAATTTGGAAGAGAAGTCGCTCCTCGGGATAAATATATCAAATAAATCTGATAAATGTTGTTTGATAGGAATAGTAAGTAAACTGCAGGGTTAAAGAGAAGCCTGAATGTCACAGCCACCCAGCATGTATGGGACAACTACCCCTGCTGGGAAATTCAATACAGGCTCTGTTTACGTTGTGACTCATGCTTTACAATGTGTGTGCTGGGGTGTGGTGCAAAACCTAGATTTATTGGCACTATGTAGTTTTCTTTGTATCTATAGATTAAAGAGTCAAAATACATATTTTTTCTGTTTCCTTGGGAAGGGGCCTGGATCATGAAATAACACTGATTTAGGATTACAGGTCAGCTAAAACGAAACAACCATATTTTAACTTTAAAGTTATCCTTTTGAAACTTTCTTTCTTTTTTGTCGTTGACCTGCTGAATCATTCCAGTGTGTGTGTTGGTGAAGCCTGAACCCTACATTAAAACATGTGATTAAAAAAAATAAAATCCATGCAACAAAGTCCTGTAATTCAGATTGTTTCAGTGAAATGTTCCAAACACAGACCAACACTCAAGGTGTTTTAGAGTGTGTGTATTTGATTAATGTTTTTCAAAATCATATGTGAAAATCTTATCTCAAAGTAATTCTTGGCAAAGAACATCTGATTGTAGGATAAAGAGGAGAGCAGGGGGATTCTTCTTTGGAAATTCCCAGATAAAGTCATTTCAAGTGTCTCTGGACTGTTTTATTTCCTGAAACTAGGGAGGGTTGCTCTTAGATCTCCATCTTTTGTTTAGTATCCCCGACCTCTTATCAGATTGTAATGGATGGACTGTAAACATAGCCAAAAGCAGACCTTATGGCTGTCACGGGACTGTAAAATACTCAGACCCTCGGGTTTTTGCCTACATTTACAACACTGATGAAAAGACTGGGCCTCCATGAGCGGTCTGATGTAATCAAGGGAGACGAGGTGAAATTATCACGGCTGAAAATAATATCGAATCCTCCTTGAGCATAAGTAATGCTACTTGCTAGAAAAAGAAAAGTACAGCTGTCTTTCAAAAAACATTCATGGAAATGTTTCCTGGTGGTGGTTATCCAAACTGCCAAAAACACCAAAAAGAGGAAGCTTTCCTCGGAGTTAATTGCAAGCATTGAGCAAACGATGTATAATAGTGAAATGTAAATTTACAAAAATAGAGGCCATGTGAAACTGTGGTGAGTAATGAGAGGCTGTGTGCTGTGTTTGGGAGATTACAGAGGATTAAGACTCATCCTGAAATCCTGAAAACATAAACTTCTGTCATTACTGAGTCATCATAATACATCGATTTTGGTCTCTCGGAACATTGTGTCATCATTCAACGTCGCTCTATGTTTAATATGTGTAAATCTCAACTCTATATTTTGTACTCTGTGCTGCACAGTGTTCATTTTGCACTCGTTATTTGTGAAATGTACCAAGTCAGCAAACATGGAGCCTTCAAATGTATCTACTCTATATGGTGTTTTGTACATTATCACGTGTGCAACTAACTGCCACTGATAACAACAGTCTTAAGCGTAAATTCATTGCAGACAAACTGAGTGTATTGTCTGTGACAGAACTTTGTTTATCTTTCCCAGTGTATGTGGTGACATATATTTTCTCCTTGACGCCTCAAATTAGCTGTGCTAAGACCATAAATATAGTGTGCAAAAGTAGAGGGAGCACAGGGAGACAGCTGAGTGTAACCTGAGTGTGTCCTAGAAACTGAACTGGCTCTGAACAATGGACACAATAAAACTTATTTTTGGGGTTGTGCTTAGGTGACCTCTATTTTAGCATAGAGCTGCTTGTCAGTGATTTATTCAGGTACCTATCAGTAAGCTGTACCTGTAAGGTCTGTCAAGGCATATTTCTGCAGATTTTACTATACTGTCTGGAAGTTGAGTCAGGTCAACAGGACTTCTTTTTTGTAACGTTTCAACCTTACACGAAAGTCCAGGATGACCGAGAATCACGTTACTGTACTGTGATTAATTACGAGAGAAGTCAGTTCATCTGTGAACAGCAAAGTAACGCTATCTTCAGTAAACTTTTTGTTGGTGAGGTTGTTTGTTATGTCCACTGTTCTATTCCAGGTTTGATTTCAGCCTGAAATATGATTGGATTTGTTGCTGATGTTGTCAAACGATAAATAAGTAACACTGCGTGACGTTGTAATGCTACGTTTGTTAATGCAGAAGATATAGATGATGGCCAGTTACTCTGTGCACTGGGATGTGGGTATAGATTTCTTTATCAAAGGAATTAGCTACTTTTACTACTTTAACTAATTTGTTATTTATTTGGTTAGTTCTTTATTATTGGGCCAGGACAGTTAAATCTGACAAGTAAACATGGAAAACTATCCTAACCAACCTACTGACTTGCGACAGTAAAGCTAACAAACTCATTCAGAAATCATAGAACCAAACATGTTTAAACAAGACCGTTGTACAAGTTGGCGCAAAACGAAGCTAAGGCCAAGGCCGCCAAAACAGTTGCTACTCCACGCGGCTAGCTTAGCAATCATTACAAATAAGTATGACTCAGAAAAGCAACAGAGGACAGTGGGTAATTTGGGCATTTCTGTGTAGCTACAGAAGGACTCTTACTCTTGCTTAGCAGGTTTGTGGCATACATTTGGCAGATCTTTGATCTGTGATGTGTTATGTGCCGAAGAGTGATTTGAAACATGACTGTGAAATAACTACTGACTTAAGAAATTAATTGAAATGACTGAATTACTCAATAAAGCCTCTCAAGTGGAAATGTTAGTTATTATTATTTCTTCTTTGCAGTTTTGCTGGTAAGATAATTGTTTCTTTCTTTGTTGTTGTTTTTCGATGGATGGTGGGTTTGTGTTTTCCATTAGTGATTATGTTTGTGGTGCCGAAAAGGCAGAAGTGAATTTAGATCTTAATCCGTGTAATACAAGAAACATGTTTGTCACTAGGCTGGAGAAGTGGACCGTTGGATGGCGTGTAGCCGGATTTGAAGATGTTTGTTTTTTGCCTTTTTGCAAACATAACAAACTACAGCTGATCAGCTCAGTTTACAGCCACAGTGAAAGCAGTGTTTGATTTGGAAAGGGATACAAAGAGAAGTTGGAATGAGGTCTCGAGATGAACATCGGTGACAGGGGAAGAAGACATCATACTTTGTTTGTTTACAGATCCGATTTGACCACCTGGATATTTGTGAGACAAAAGAACACTTACTGTTAAGGTTGTTTTGTCCATCATGACGTTAGTGATTGTGTTGTATAGAAAAACACAAATATCCCATTTCAGTATTGGAGGTTGTCGTAGTAATGTGAGAGAGTTTCTGTTTACAGTGATCACAGGACATTACTTTAAAACTATGTAGTGTAGGCTTGTTTATGAATTAAAGCAATGTACAAATGATAAATCTTGTATTAATATAAGCTTGTTCTAAAGTAAATACTTTTCTTTGATCTATTGCTGTTTTATCTCATTTTCTACCTCATGACGTTTGATGAGTGGTTTTATGCTTTATCATATTTTTTAGTCGTAACTTTGCATTAGGTGTACCGGATGCTTCGGCAGCAGGATAAAATCTTTTTTTTACCATATTTTAATATTCATATAGTCTGAAGTTCCTATGTCAGCAGAGAACTGGAACTAACACTGCACTGGTGTGTGGAAAGATTAAAACTGAAAATAGTTCAAATTGAGATTTGAGAAAAACAAAAAGGGAGAAAAAATCTAAATGCATGAATATTTTTAATAGTTTATGGAAATGAAAAAAGAATAATTTAAAGAAATTTAAAAAAAAAATATTAGTTATGTTTCAAGATCTCAAACTCTAAACTTTTAACTTAAATCTTTAAGCTTAGTCTATTTTCAACACGTTCAGGTCAAAAGACAGCAGCAGCATTTCTGGAGCCTGTTTAGATTTTCTTTGCATAGTGGAGTTTTTACTTCAGCGAACCATGTCCACTGAGTATGGTTTTTGGCATTGGTCCTCAGCCCATTCAGTGACTACAATAAACAATCCACTGTCTTTTTTAAAATGATTTTAATTTAAATTGTTGAACTGTTTGCCCACATTTTTCACAGTGGTGCTCCTTTTTTAAAAAATATCTTTATATACCCAGTTGCTGTTCCTAATTGTGAGTGTAAGTAATGTGTGAAAGTATTCAATAAAGTATTGAAATATGTATTGTATTCTGTATTTAATGCTGCATTTAAACTTGGAACAGAAATAAATAAAAAGAAACTTAAAAATACAAATCATTTCTTCAAACACTGACCTGTGAGCATATAAACGAAACTTTATTGTAATGAAGGCCAAAGCATTAATACTGCCTACATACATGTGCACACACACAAAGAAATTGCAAACCTGCTGTACATTACAACAGAGCAGTCACTCGTCTGTGGAGTGCAGCCAGCGAAACAAGTCATGAGGTCTCGTGCAGATTAATGGAAAGGCACAAACTAAACATGTTTCTCATTGACTTTGTGGACGAAGAGTATGTCTTTGCTTCTACTGGTTACTTGGCAACAGCAAGGCTGCAATATCTTGTTACAAATAGAAGAGTAATTGCAGTGTTATTAGAGATGTACAAAATTTACTTTTTCCACTTTAGTTGAGTAATGCTGGCAGCGGTGTATGTTAATTAACAAAAGGGCAATAGTGCATGTTGTTGTATCCACGAGTAACTGATGGTAATGTTATGTGTAAAGAAACGTAGTATTTGAACGGTTAAGTAATTGTTAAAAGCCATCATTGTCTATGTTTAAAGCCAAATCCTCCAGACAGTGTAACAGCTTCTGTGGCATTAGTAGTTCAAATACAGCCCATGTAAGTGAGCCCAAACTTAAATGTAGACAATAGTGATTGGGCTCGAAAGGATACTTTACACTAACACGAACTGCAGCTGGAGAATATCATGCATATTGCATTATGGTTTTATTACAAAGACCTTAGAACTAAGTGGTAAAAACAGCTTAGTGCTTCTGTAGTCACTTGTTATATTATATAAAATATCTGGTTCTCATTTGTTTAGTTACATTCCAATCTCAACAGCATATGAAACACCTGGAGACTTTGCTTTCTGTGGACTGAGGGCCATTACATGCAGTCCATTTTCAATAATACAGCACTGTACCTGTGTTTGCTCTATTGGTAGTTCCAGTTTGCTTCAAGGAAAGTGAGGTCCAGAAAGAGGTTATTTTCTGAATTTCTGCCGGGACCCCTGACACCTAATTGAGTTTTTTATCTTGTGTTCCTTTAGGCTTTATCCAAGTGGCGTAAATCTCGTCTTCTTTGTGGAGAGACTGCTGCATTACGTTTCACTGGTTTGATCCCCAGTAACTGAGAACATGCCGTATGCCTAGACAGGCAGAAAGATAATAAACTTAGCCAAATCACTTAACTCCTTGTTCTGGAGTTTGTGCAGGGGGAAGCGCCCTGCTTACGCTGTCTCTGTTACCTGTTTGAGCACAGGCAGCTGTTTATGAGGTTGTCAAAGATATGACTTCCTTCATCAATCTGGTTTGCGCTTACGGGATAAGTATACTGGGGAAGGTTGGTGTTACAGTTGCCTAGAGGGTACTTTACTCTGTGCCTGCTCATGATTTAAGTGTCCTTTTTCCTCACAACCCGTAAACTGTAGGCGCATGTGCGGGCACAGAGACACATAACAGCTTAACATACACACTGAACATGCAGGATGCTATAAAGGCCACACAGACATGCTTTATCCTCAGTCCTCATGTTTCTCTGTGTATAGTTTATATGATAGACGGTAAAACATCAGGGCTTGTAACTTAATGTAAATGGAGAAGGTGTTTGCTGCTATAGAGAGACAAAATAAAGGAACTGCATGAAATCTAAGTCCTGGTAGTGTACACTTGCTGATACAAAGGAGCTTGTTTTATTGTTTCTTCTCAATTTGACTGCTTTGGGAATGTGACTTGTGAGAAGTAACCTTTTTTCTAAGAGTTTCTTCCACATAAATGGAGGCAGATTAAGGACAGTACTGTATTTCTGATGCAATAGGTTTTATTGAATTGAAGCTACTTATTACTACAAAAAATCTAAGCACTGGGTCACCAGAGACCATGGTTCAAACACTGCCGTCTAGAAGTGCTTCTTTTAAGGCTGGGAAAAGTTGTTTTTAGACGGTCTTGTGTTTTTGCCATAGGCATTATTTTTGCGAGTTCTTCATCACTGGCAAGAAAAAGTGTGGAAACACTTTCACATTTATTCTTGTGTCTATTTTTTCTTGATTCTACTGATTAGTCTATTCATGAGTGATTTCCTGCCAGGCCTTCTGCAGCAGGTCTGCTGTGTTGGTTGGGCAGTGCTCCTGCACTCTTCAGTCCAGCTTCTCCCACACCAGCTCACTGGGGTTCAGATCTGGTGATTGAGCTGGCAACGCTATCACAAAGAGTATTCCAGCAGCTACTTTCATTGTCCAAATAACAAAAAACACCACTGGGATGAATGCTTGTCTTGCAAATTGAAGTTACCCGCAATCAGTAACTGGTCAAAGGAAATGGCCTTTCCTCTTGGTTACGGAGAGGTATCCACACTGATTGAGGATGCCTTGCATATGATGCAGATCATCCACTCTTCCATAGCTAAAACATCCCCAGATAATCATATTGGCGTTAGTAAGGGCTCTGTCATGTTTTCATGAGCTCTGCGTCTGGCATACTGTACTCTATGTTCTTTGCTAGAAACACCTCCAATTTGGATTCAGTATACTTGGTCCCAGTTTTCTAAAGTCCACTGTTTGTTCATCCCGGCCCACTGCAACCTTTTCTTCCAATATGTAAGTGGCCTTTTTTCTTGGAATTTCTGCCCATGCCCTACACACAGTGTCTGGGTGCACAGATGCTTGTACTACTGAGTATTTGTCTTGTTAGACAGCTTTTGGGTCTATCCTCGTTGGATCCACAGGTGAAGCACGTCTCTGGAAACACCCTATAGGGACATCTTTAATTTCTTGGCTGTATCTTCTAAAAAACAATCTTACATTCAAAGTATAGACTGGCATCTTTCTAAGAAAAGCTGTTTTTGTATGGCCAGTTTTAGTTCAGTTCAGTTAGCTTAATAGGAAAAGTGGTTAGGATCATGTATAGATGGCCATATTTTAACACCTGGATACACAGAGTTTTGCAAAAGGAAATCTTTAGTTCTGTCAGTTTAACAGCTAGAAAATAAATGGAAAACATGTTTTAGTTGTTTTAATATTCTTTTTCTTTTTTATTTCAATGTCAAAAATACAATAATGTTTACATTCAAAAGAATTGATATTTCACAAATATAACAAAATGATGTGACTGCTTTAAAATGACAACAAAATAATGCTCCTTGAAAGTTATTTATTTTATGAAAATAAGTTAAACGCTGTTGGTTAACATTTTGGGACTTTGCCCACATACTAATTAAAGTGTGTCTTCATTACATTGATACAAAGCATTATTTTGGCAGCATGGCTTCAATTATATTCTCTGCAAATTGTTGTTAAATCAGTGGGTTTTGCTGCCATTAGTCACCATAAGGTGAAGCATGAGAGGGTTCAAACCCAATACAGCTCTGTGCTAAAGAGATGATTGTATATCTCATAGTATTGGAAAATACTATATTGTATTTTAAATTCAACATTGTATTTTTAAGAGAAAGCAAGTGTTGTCGTAGTGTTGCCTCTTTGGCGTTTCATCAACTTTTTTTGTTTACACCTCTCACCTCTAACCCAGCACTCCTTTATATAATTCAAACTTGCTAACTTGGCTCGTTCCTTCCCAAAGTAATAAATTTCACGTAATGTTGTATCATGATTTAAAGGGTGTGCAAATTATAATCTCACACTGTCTCTTTCCCTTTCTCTCACAGTTTCTATTTTTTTTCCACCTCGTTCTGTCTCTCTCTTGCACACACCATGCTCTATAATTGGAATACTGTCACGGAAACACACACACACACACGCACGCACACACACACGCACACACACACACACACGCACACACACACACACACACACACACACACACACTCTGCAGTAATATAATGGTGTAGTTTGATCCAGACCTCCCATTCATTTGTTTAGCTATAAAGGTCTATGAAGTTGATATGTGTTTACATATTTGTTCACCCCTTCGCTCTTTTCCAGTAACTATGGCCGCTGGCTCAACATGCATACGTGTGTTTGTGTGTGTGTGCTTCTTGTTGCTAAATTACACAACTCTTTCCACCCTGGGGCCTCAGAACTAGTCTGATGTGACCTGATGATTTTATTGCAGCAACAGTCTCTCTCTCTCTGTGTCTGTCTCACACTCTCTCTCTTTCTCACACTCTCTCTCTGTCTCTCACCCTATCTCTCTCTCTCTCTCACTCTCACTCATGCGCGCACACACACTCTCTCTCACTCTCTCTCTCTCACTCTTTCACTCACTCACATGTGCGCACACACACTCCCTCTCTGTCTGTCTCTCACTTCCCCCTCTCATTTTTTTTCTGACTCCACATCTGTTAATCTGCTCAGGGAATAGCAGCAGGCAGAGTTTTCCAAACCTCCATGCGTTTACGTGTCATGCAATTCATCATTGGTAAGTCTTGGAAGAGCATAAGTTCTAAGAAAGACAAAATCCAACCCAGAAATGGACCCTGAACTCAAATCAGATTATGGCTTGCACATCCAGTAGCTAGAAATAGGTTTATTGCAGGTTTGAGGTTGAGGTAGTCAGCTTCACCCCCAAAAGCAGAAAATAATGTTATCTGCATCTTCCAACAACAGTTGAGTGTATTTTTCCTTTAAATAAAAGTCAGGTTCACAGATTCCATTTAATTTTGGTGTGTGCAATAAACATAAAATCATATCCCCCATGGATCTTACTGTTATGATTGTTTTTATTTAAGTGGTGTAATTTATGAAGCATTCCAGGCCCACCTATATTTGTCACATTTCTCAGTTGCAGTTTGCATATTTCACTTTATACTATTCAGTGTCAACAAATACAGAATATCAAGACAAGGCATTTAATCAGCACGTCCTATCACCGCATCATAAACTGGGATGAACAATGTGGCTAACTGCTGTGCAAACCAAAATGACTCCTTGCATGAATAGAAAGACCCAAGCCAAGCTACTGTCTTGCTGTTGCTAACCCCTCTGCCTGTTTTTATTACACCAACAAAGGAAAGATACTGTGGATTATTTTACTCTTAGTAGAGAGCGAACAATCACCCAGTTTTAGCTGCATTTACTCACAGAGGTAAACAGGGAAATGCTGCTGCAGAGCGTTTGGTTTTATGTGTTACTAAGCTTGTGAGAGTCAGCTGGATTTGGTTCTGGTAGGAACAAAAGGAAGTAAGAAAGTGATTTTGGTGAAGGTTGAAAGTCAGACATGCATTGGGCACGACTGGTCTTTACCAGGAACATGTGCTTGTTAGTATAGGGCTGTTTGCAAAGCCATTAAATCCCTGAACTGGGTTTTCAGACCTCATCGTGCCCTCTGGTCTTTGTGTCTCCATCATGGTTCATCTCTGATTGATTGTGACAGGAAACAATGACGGGCACACAGAAAAATAATTCTCTCTGACTACTTGTCAGTCCATATTAACTCAACCCAGTACCTCCCCCCAACAAATCTTTACAACAGATTGCAATCTTTCATTAGATGTTATCGTCATTAGTAATTGTCTCCCAACATAGTCCATTAGTGTTGCAGGTAACAAAAGTGTGAAGACCTCTTTCTAAAGTTTCTCAACTCTAGTAAAAGGTTAGCAAGTTTGCATTTTCAATTCTAAGAAGTTACTAAAGTGTAACATACTGAATTTTATAATAAACTGCCAAATCACTTCCACATGTAAATAAGTGAAGAAATAATGAACTAATTTAGGTTCGGATTCTCTACAGCTATTTTACAGAAGGTCAAACGGTCAAATGGTACATTTAATGAGCAAAAAGATCAAAGCAAGTGTCATACTGAAGGAGGATAAACACATAGGACGCGCTACCAATTTATGTGTGATTTATATTACACATTTTATGAAAAATAAGAAAGTAAAGAGATGTTTGCAGATTAATATGCTCTGGAAGAGTAATTGCTTTTTGTCTGGGAAAGCTGTTAAGCAACAATCCTTGAGAAAGAAAAGTTAAATTTATTACTTGGGTAGAAAAAAAAACGCTTGCAGGAAACAGGTGGGACTGGTGAGATTCAAGTAAGAAAAATTATGTTCATATGGAACCAAAACATTATGTGAAAATTGCATTTTAAATGGCATTTCAATATGGCAGGTCCAGAGGGTAAATTCATCATTCCCTAATTTGGAGTTAAATATGTGGACAGATCTGTTGCATTTGATTGTGAGTCTTATGGTTTAAGAAGGGCTCGTACAGAGTTTGCATGTTGTGTTTTTAATAACAGTTATGATCATAAAGACAATAAAACAGCTCCCAGAAACCTCTCCTAAATGTCACCTATAGTCTAGATTACTCTGACTGGGTGAATGTCAAACAGCACAGAGATTCACAATCACTCTTGTGACTTTGAAAAAAACTGAGGTCTAACTGTATATCCAACAACTGTCATGTTATGACGTTTTCCCCTCCCTTTCCTTTTTTTGTTTGTTCCCCTAGGCTCCTCACTGTAAAAGAGAACCACAACAAACAGTGATGAAGAGGGACTTAAAGACTGGAGTGTTTTCATAGTCCAAATGCTACTCTTTGTCAGCTGAATGGAGTGAAGTAACAGGTGAGTTGTTGGGACAGCTGCATTATAAATTACATTAAAAAAAATCTCATTCTGGAAAGAAATGCTTAGATTAAATTTTCTCAGGATTGTCAACTCTTAAGCCACTGATATACTTGCTTTTAGGTACATGTTCACATGTGCATTATAGCTACATTAATCATTTTGTGTTACTTAAGAGCATTAATTGTGAGCTAAAAGAATTAAAACAAATTAAAGCTGTGTGTGGTGCAATTCTGCAGATGACCAATAGGGGCAGTAAGTAATGTCAGCAGTTTTGGATCACCGCAGCAGTGGCAGTGGTACAAAGTATACAAAGCAATGATGTGAACAGTGACACCAGGGTTGCAGCTGTTTTCTATGTGTACACGTTGGTAAAAGCAAGTATACTGTTTATCGGATGTAGTCAAAACATATACGGCGTCACATACAACAGGTCTAACTCATTTTTATATGGGCAAAAAGTTGCACGTTATTCCTAAGGTACAAGGAACTGTAACAATACTCGTGGTATAATGTAAAGGTGTTTCCATCGGTGAACATTTTACTATATGAAAAGTTGTATAACAGATCAAATCTGCTATTAATGTAAAATAAATCTCATAAAAACCTGTTGCGTAACACTTGTTCTTTTCCAGTATATTCTTTGATGTCCCAAAAATAATTTGAACCTGCTAGGGATGAAAACCTCCAGTGAATGGCAGTGTGCTCATGGCTAGTTTCCATCAAAGTTCTTCTCTTCCATACACGTCCCCTCTTCTTTTTCTTCTTCCATCCATTCTAATAGATGCACCGAAAAAAAAGGCTATTGCTGTTTGCTGGCCAAAGAAAGAAAAGCTTGGCTCAACTACTTTGCTCATTCTCTTTCCATTGCTAATCCAACAGGCATTCTCTCTCAGCTCTCCTTTCCTCTGACCACAGCTATGGCTTTGGATACAGCAGCAAGTCTGTCCTTTCTCCTTTTGTGTTTGAAGATAATGCCCACTGTTTGAGGGGAGGAGAACTTAAGGCAAGTTCAAGGAAAAATCCAGTCTAAAGGACTTGACTATTCATCAGAGCACCGTCTATATTTGTGAAGATTTACAATATCACCACAAGGCTAGAAACAGCGAGGTGCACTACTGCCTATACAGAGAGTTTAACTTTGTGGCATATTAGCTTGAGCTCGGAAGCAGAAACTATACCACACAGTGAGTGTCTTCCATGTATTCGCTGTGTTTCTCACAGATAGATTTGCTCTCTGCAGTTCAGCCTAAGTGTGTAGTCCATGCTCACCAATCTAAACTGAAATCAGAACTTGTATGAGTTTGGTTTGTGTTGGAACTTTTAAGGCTAAAATAATACCCTGTCATGCAGCACTGACTGGGTGGGAGGGAAAAGAGTACAAAACATGAAAAAGAATTCTGACCTCAGGTTTTTAAGAAAATCTGCATCCTTGAACAAAGTTTGACCACCGGAGTGGTGTTGAGATCTAAACCACGAGGCCACGTGGTCAGTTTAAGTATTTGTCACAACTAAGAGTCCAAAAGTCAATGAGTATGGGTCTGGTCAGTACCTAGAAAAATCTTGCCAATCTACCTTGCATTTAATGTCTTCTCAGCTACACTTGCAAGACTTGACAATCATGTTGGAGAGCTGCTCCACTTTGGGGGTTCGTCCAGAGTAGTAGAGTATAGTGAGGGGTTCCAGATCTTGAGGGACACAGCATGGAGCAGCCGATGCCTCCGGATTCAGAGTGTTGTACAGGCTCAGAAGCTATTGGAAAGAAGAGACATATTTTAGATATTGTGGGATGCACTTCTAAAAAACTGTATGTACTGTACCAAACGTTGGCATATATGTTTTGTTTCGCTGTAATAATTTTCAGTATGGCAAAGTCTGTCACAAACTCTACTGGGGTCCTTCTTACCGAGCTGTGAGTTGTATCTGAGCTTCTCAGGTAGGGGCAGGGTCCAGAGCAGTAGTTGGCATCGTAACCACTGGGCTCGTGGATCCACTTCCAGTCCAAGTCACGTCTAAAATCAATGTGGAGCTTGCGAACACAGCAGCTCTCCTCTGTGTTTCTGTGGCAAGGATGAACAATAACAGTAAATTTGTTCTCCAAATTCATTATAATTGTGCATTTAAATGCATACAAAATACATTACATACAGATTTGCTCACAACCTGCACTGTGTTGGTATAGAGATGATTAAAAAGAAATTACACATAGGATAATATGGATTGAACTAGGGATGTTCTGATCAAGTTTTTGCTGCCGATTCGGATTTCTTGGTCCCTAGAACCAAATATAAACGCTGGGCAGACCCGGCTTTTGCTGTAGCTGCTCCCAAGCTCTGGAACATCCTGCCCCTTAACATCAGATCTGTACCTGATTTGGCATCTTTGAAATCTCAGCTCAAAACCTATTTTTAGGTTTTCCGATACTGATCAGTGGCCGATCGATCGGAGTATAACTAGACTGAACTGAACAGAGCTCATGCATGAGCAGCAGGAAACTGCTTTTTAAGCTGATATGTTCTTCTTCTTTGCTGCTTCTTTCTGTATATTTTTCCAGTTTTTTCCCAACTTATACGTCGCATTGTTTTCATAATGCAAGCAATGATTTTCAAAAATTCTAAGGAGTAAAAAAGGACAGATATTTCTGTAGAAATGTAGGGAGTAAAAGTAAAGTACAGATACCTGAAAAATCTACTACTAGAGACACTTACGAGAAACAGTAGTTTGTATCCAGTGCTCTCTTGCGTCGGCGTGTAGACTGGGTCTCCAGGCGGTGGGGTGGGATCATCATGAGAATAAGGTGAGGCAAGTGCTGTTCTTTTTTCTTCTTCAGGTGATCCATATCTAAGCGACTCTGCTCCTCATCTCCATCCACACCTTAATTATAGAGCACGCATAGGAACTATTTAGCAGCTGTTTTTTTGTTCTTTCAGGTTTTTTCACAAAATCTGAGCACACAGTTTACAAAGGCCCTCAGTATCAGTCATCCCTGTCATTGCTTCGCACCCTTATAGATGAAAAACGCTAAAAGTAAGTAAGAAAAAAGTAAGAAACATTTGCATTTTGTCAGATGTTTTGCACAAAACGTGCATTGCAGGGTTAATTTGGTGAGCCAAAGGCTGAACAAGGCAACATTTCACCTTCAGTATAAAACAAGCATTCATCAGAATTACCCCTAATTAAATCCATCCTCACAACAGCGAAAAATAAACTGTTAATCTGTTATTAATTAGCAGTATCTGGCTAGAAGTAAGGTGGATGTGGAAGAAGTAATCCTGTAAATTGACAAAAGACCAAGGACTTATGAACATGCAACACTAACCGCTGCATCTGAAGTGCAACAGATTTCAGAGACATTTGATCAAAAGAGCAATTTAAGTCTTGACATAAGTAACTATATGATAAAATATTGCTGAAGCCCACCTTTAAACTTCACTTCTAGCACCTCGTTCTCATTGTCAATGATGTCACCATTTGGGTTGAAAGTGTGGCAGGGACAGTGAACGCTGATTTCCAAACCAAAATTACTTCCTGATGGCAAACAATTACGGAAAAGGGGATTGTCATATTTCCTAAATAGAAATCAACAGTTCTTAAAATTCAATATTTTACATAATATAGGCATAAGATGATCATTAGGACTAATAACAGTTTTGGCAACAAATGACAGTGATCTTCACCTCTGTTTATCAGCCATTCCCGTACTGTTTCAGTCACATCAAAGGAGACCCATTCTGGAGTACCTCTGGTCAGCACATTCTTGGCTGCAATGTAGCGTTGTTTCCTAATGTGTTCATTTGGCCTAATAATCTGCAAGGCAAAAATATGGTCACTTTTAAAGGTTTTCTCTCAGTACTCAAATGGCTTTAACACAGCAGACACCCTTTCCTACCAAACATTTTGATTACCTAAACCGTGCCATGAACGGAGATAGTGTGATTACTGGAACATAGAAACAGATGATGTAGAGGAAAAGTAAACAAAATCACAACATGTTAACGTTAAACCCAGTAAGTTGACTAAAACAAGACTCCAGTCATATTAGTTATATTCACATCTTGATAGAGTTACTGTAATTACTACTTCCCCTTTTGTAAATAGCATTTTCTTTAACATCCAAGTTGGAACTACAAGTCATGTTTTTCAGACATCTTACACAGTACAACAGACACATGAAACACACGTTAAACATAAAGCATAATAGATATAATCAAGTCATCAAACATGGAAGCAATATGAACAATGGAATAAAACTGTTAGAAGTGTTATTACATTTTGTTAAGTGATAGTAATGATAACGAAAGCGCTGATATGCTGATTGTATCTTCACCTTTGTAGTTTATGTAAAATTGTTATGGTAATTTAGCACATAACACAGAATATGGGATAAACATTATTTTGACCTGGAGATGACACCATAGAATAGTCTTAGCTATTAGCTTAAATTATAAAATTTTACTATCCAATGCTGATACTACAAAGCTACCATTCTTAGTAATAAAGTAGTAAAAGTGTTTTGGTAGAATGAAAGCATGCTGCGTTACATCCTCAATCAGTAGCTAACAATCTGTATGTTGCCTGCAGTCTTATCCTGGGTTTAGTGACAATGTTTTATCTTGATTGTCAAGATTTCTCCTTGACTTGAATGCAGTGGCATTTATTTTCCATTTGACTCTGAATGACATATAACATAAAAACAAGGACCTGATGACACTGACCAAAAATTAGAAAAGTGTGTTAGGCTACTGCAGATCATTTCATCACTCATAAGACCAGAGCCTTTTTCTAACAGCTTAATATACTTTGCATGCTGTTAGCAGGACTAAATGTTTAAGGCCTCTACATAACCAAAATTGGAACCATATTATATCTGGGCTGCCAGCATTGAACTAACCATAGCTCTGTCCCGATTCTGCAAACATTCTGCAGGTTGGTTGGGCTTATTCGCTTTTGGTCTGGCTATTACCCATGCCTGCAACCACAATCCAGTTAGTGTTGGCTTTCTCTATCAATTAGGACAGAAGAACCAGAATAACCATCTTATGTAAGGTAAATTTTTGAAAGACTAGAATTTAATTATTAGTAATATTATTCCATAAAGAGATTTTGAAGCTCAGTGTTTCCATGACTGCGAGCTTTGCCTTTTCATTTTCATAGAAGGACAAGGAAACGGTACCTTTACGCACCTGGTAGAGCTCAATCCGCTGTTCGTTCCTTTTGGCACTTGGGTTTGGCACTCTCAGAGCTCGAAACTCTGCTCTGAAGAGATTGGTTGAGTTCCTTTCCATGGCAGACACGCTGAAGCGGAAAATCCTAGAGGTAATGCCTTTCGGGCAGTAGGACAGATCGTCTACAACAGAGAGAGAAAAAACTGTTCATCAGGATTTGATGCCCAACCAGCAGGGTATGTCGAGACACAGACCTACAGGAACTCTGGACAACGTATTAGACATGTACTTTGTAATCTGTTGTAGTCCAAGTGGAAAGTTTAGTCTTTACATAGACATTCTCTAGACTTACTGTAGAAGATGTTAGCAGCATTTACATTATCACATTAAAATATATTTAAATTTAAAGGGAACAGAATGAGAATAGAAACGGTGAATGTGAACTGTCTTTTCTGCTGAAAAAGACAAAAGAAAAGAATCTTCTAAATATTTACTAATTTGTGTTACCCTCAATGTATCAGTCTGTCTCTATAGAGTTTGGGAAATTTTAAATGACTTAGTGAATCGTGGTAGGTGTGTCTTTGGATCAGACTTTTGTGTTGCTGCCAGAATAATGCCAGTCATACTTTAGAGAGTTTCCTGGTATCGCCATCCACATCGGCAAAAGAAAAGTTAGTGCTTATATTACTTATAATATGTTTGAACTTCAAAAATGGCAATGCAATGGTTTGTT
Organism: Microctenopoma stevenorrisi; assembly: GCA_032270685.1. Lineage (NCBI taxonomy): Eukaryota > Metazoa > Chordata > Actinopteri > Anabantiformes > Anabantidae > Microctenopoma > Microctenopoma stevenorrisi. Next base: position 8,252,191 of record JAUMTR010000016.1, read on the forward strand.
CTCTATTTTAAAAAAAACCTACATATACATAAAAAAACTGTCACATTCACAGACGTTTGTAAATGTCCTGGAAGGCCCAGTCAAACTTGAAATATGAACTTGGGTTTACCAAGTATTTAGTCACTGGCACTACGTTTATCAGCCCACAGTGAAATGATTGGTGTTGTTTCCTGCCTTATCAAAATTCCTTGATGTTTTTCTAACACATTTTGACTATATTTGGTGGAAATGGAAATGTTGTAATTGAAATAGAAATATTATTTAACTTGGTATGACTTCGTCTCCCTGGTATTTGCGTGTCAAAAGCCATGCTATCCTCAGTTTCACTGACAACTTTTTGGAACCGAACCCCTCCGGACCAAGATGACTTCTCCACCACCCAACCTCATTGACATATGCCAGAATTTGCTGTGTACCATGCTATAAAAGGAAATCTTCCCCATGTTTGTTGCCCAGCCTCTCAATGAACTCAAGTGCCAGCTCTGCAGCAGGTTTCTGCTTCGTTTACACATGTCACAAAATTTATGTTGGTTCACAGACTCACCTCAGACCCACCAAAGACCAACAGTTTACCTACTACACTGTGTTAGTACATGCCACTTGATCCAATTCAGAAATTCTCTAAGGAATTCTCTAAGGCTCTGTCTAAACCTAACCAAGTTTTTGGACACCTGCAACACTTTAAAGAAGTTGGGACAGCAGAGGCATGTTTATCCCTGCGTTGCGTCACCTTCCTCTTCATCACACTTTTTGATCTCTTGGAAACTGAGCATACTAAATGTTGCCTTTTTTCCAATAAAATATTTGCCCATTCTTGCTGGATAACAAACTTCAGCTGCTCAGCCGTTACTTTAGTACAGTTACAGAGTACTTGATCAGATTATGTCTCCCTGTCATTTTTAACCAAAGCAACTGTAGTCCTGGTGAGAATGGCAGAGTGAGAATTCAGCAGAATGAATCACTCATCTGTCTTGCTCCAGCATATGAAAGTCTACCCTTTCAATGCATGTTTTTCTGTAACCTACGATAGGTTTACACTAAAAGAAAGTATCTGTCATACACCTTTGTACCTGCGGTGAAAAGATAACCCATCTGTGGCCCTGAATCTCGCAAAGAAACCCCCCACACCAACTTGAGGCACCTACTGCGTGGCCTTTTTTCATCAAAACCATTTTGTCAGATTTAGAACAGAGCATTGCTGAGGGAAAACAGGTCTATTGAGAAACACCTGTTGATTTGAAATGAACTGATGCAATGCTCTTGGCTTTACTCGAGGCCACGAGGCCCTCTCACACATGCACAGCATCAATGCTACTCTGCTTTCTCATGCTGCATTAATCTGTCCCTCTTCCAGTTCACAGCTTTTAATTCTATAGTGGAAATTGCTGTGCAACATAAGGCCAAGTCCCTCACTCAGGTCTTTGCTGGTAATTGGCATTTTTCTCAAGCTAAATAAAGCTCATTATTAGCCAAGCAGTGAAACATGAACTAATGTTACCTAGTGGCAATAAAATGACGGCACACTGGAGTCATTCCGATTAAAGGGAAGGGATGCTAAATCAGTTTCATATTCAACTTAATACTTGAGTGCTACAAAAAGTGATCCCGTGCACATGGGCCACCTCTGTGAGTAATTCCCAATTGTGAACAATCCAAGATAAGCAGCCTTATGTCAATGGAGAGATGCCAAGTGTGTGTCAAGATTTAATAGAACCATATTACTCCTGTACAGACATGCTATATAGGAAAGAAGGAGTTCTCTATGCAGAGTAATAGGGAGGTCCTTCCATCGTCTAACTTTTCCTGTTTCTTCTCCTAAAGGCAGCCCCCTCTGCCTGGGCAGATGTCCCTCTCATCTGGGTCTGACTTGAAAGTGAATGGGAATGTGTGGGTAGAAAGACTTGATCCATGAAGAAAAAAAAACAAGAGGTGGGAGAGAGAAGTAGGGAATAGGAGCAGAGCGACTTTCCTGGAACACCTCTGCAGGTTTAAAACAGGTTGGTGAATACAACAAGAACAAAGCACAAACAACCCCGGTTTCACTCAACAAGAACAGCTGAGACAGACACATTATCTAAAATAAAGTGACTATGTTTGATCACAGATATTTCGACCTCCTTCTTAAAGTGTTTTACTTGTTATTACTTCACTGGGCATCTGGGCTTGATAATGAAACACTTTAATTGTGAATTTAATACATGTGGATAGGTTGATTGTGTGACACTAGTTTAGAAGCCAACCCAGGTCCAACATGTAATTTACTCTGATGTAGAAAGTCAAAGCCACCCAAGCTCCCTACTTTATTTCGAAACAGAAGATTATGGATTCTTATTTTGTTTATTTAGAAGATGGATCTGGTGTTGTGGTTGATTTTGTTTTTAACGAGGTCGTTGCACTGTTTCAGAAACACCATGTCTGATATGTTAGACACATAAACACCAGTGAGAAGACTGGGAGTTGTTGAACTACACAGCCCATAAGTATGAGACAGTTTGAGATAGAAACCTATCTGCAGGTCTGAGATGAGCGCGTTCGGGTGGCACAGACGCTTCGTTTGTTGCGCAATTACGCACGACGCGCTAAATACAGGTGTCCTCGTTTAAATGGTTGCATTCCAAAACTGTTTAATCTAACCCAGGACGATGTTGTGTCGTAACGCTAACCCACCTCCCGTGGACAACAGTGAGTTTATGAGTTTATAGCGGACAGGCACTCTTTGGCACGACTTTTTTAACGTGGGCTTTTAAAAAAGCAAAGTGGTACAAATGTTTACAAAAGCGCATAAAATGTGTAATACTTACTGTTCTCTTGCGATCCATAAATCATGTTGAATTTGTAAATTTCTTTGGCATAGTACTCTGTCTCTGTGTTGTCCTGACCGCAACTTTGCTGCCGATCCCTCCGAAGCTCCTCCAGCAGCTCTTTAGTGCTGTTATACAATGCTTGGATCTGATAAGGGATTTTACTTGGTCCGAGAGAATGAGGGGGGCTCGTGAACCGGAGTTTGCTCATTATCTGACCTCGTATCGCCTCGACTCGCTTCCTTTTCACATGGTCAATATCCACGGTCGCACAAGTTGACAGGCATGAGCTCAAAGTTACGCAGTTGAGAAGGAGGACAAACAGTGACGCCTTACCCAAATGCATCTTTCTGTGTGCATTTGCGTCTCTCCAAAGTCGAAATGTGCAGCTTGCCAGAGGAAGTGAGTGTCGGTTAGTCGTCTAATAAAACTCTTGAGCCCTGCTGCCGGTTTGTTTGACCTTTCTTCTGGTGGTCCCTCTCGTTATCAACACAGATCCACGTTGGTGTTCGCCCATTAGACATTACTCAAAGTCCGAACGACAGAAACTCTCCCGCACATGTCAACAACATCCCGCACAAATATCAATGTGGGAAGAAACACGTGTTTTTTTTCATTGTCCAGCTCAGTTCGGTAGATTTGAGTCGTCTCACAGCTCAGCACATCCCTCCTGTGTTCAGTCTCGCTCAAACTTGGAGCCGCTTTTTTGTCTCTGAGGATGCAGACCGCAGCCTTTCGGGTTCACGAGGTATAGGCGACTTTGAACGGTCGCTACGGCCTCGCGTGCTTTATACCAATGGTTTCTGACGTGTGATGGAGGAGGGACAGCATCCACCCATGAGAGCCTTAATCATAACAGGGCTCATTGCGATGCACCAGACATCAGCTGTGACTAATAAACATGTAAAAGAGCCTTTTGTATTTTCTGATCACGTCAATTATCTGAGCATCGCTGAGAAGTACAGTATTCTCGCCAGTTTTCTCGTGTAAATGCGTCTGAAGTGGAGTAAAGTGCTTGTTTGGATTGATTTTTATGTGTTTAATAGTTGGGTCAGTTGTCATTTTACACGGTATTAAAGTTTATGTTATTAAAGATGTGTTAATGGCCCGGGTCGTGCTCCCTCTAGTGGTAAGTGGCGTAAACGCAGCCAAGTACATCTGAGTTAAGAATGAAATTCCTCTTCAAGTCGACAAAATGATTAGATAAAATATAAACCATACTATCTTTTGACTGTCCTCTGGCAGGTTGAGTTAAAAACGTGTTGAGGGGAGATGTTTACAGGCATGAAGAAACTCCCACACTTTATCTTAGGCTGTTTATTCATTCACAGTGTTTCAGTAGTTTCAGTTGTCGTCAGGTAGATACAGTGTGTGGGAATTATTTCAATTTTCTTTGCCAGGTCAATGCTTTTAGCCAGTGCGCCTGTTACACATTTACTGCTCAGACGTTTGTTTTTAACTTACATTACAAAACTTTATATGAACTCTTGATGAAAGAAGGATTTCAGAGCTGTGCGTTTGTGACTATATCTCTAGCAGCCTCCATAAAGATGAAGAAGATTCAGTACTTTCAGTCATAAAGATCCATAAAGGCTGTCTTTAATGATTCATAGTTGGGTCTTTTGTCTGCGGGTCTTTAGCTGGTGCCTTCTTACAAAGCTCACACAATACAGAACAAATCCTCCTGTCAGAGGCCCATCTCAAATTACAGAAATCCCTTCAATCTTCACATTCTGGCAATGTGATTGCATTACTGTTCAAAAGGACTAACGTTTCCTCGTTATTGAGGCCCATTTTCCCATGCCCTCCTAACCAATATCCACACAAAATTCATTTTTCTCCACTGATGTCTGAAAGTTTATTTGCAGGCTCCACAAGTTATTTTATCTTTTAGATTTTTTTCTCTCAGCAGTCTGTTTTATCTTTATTCATGGAGTATAACCACATTTCTCAGACCTATTTTAGGTCTAAACTCACTCAACCACTGGAAGCCCTGTACCCAAACATGGGGTCTGGTATTTCACAATGTTGCTTTTGCCCACCAGTTTGCATAGCATACACATGAAATGTCCAAACTTGGTAAATATGTGGCTTTCAACCATATGCCCAGGTGCTTGCGTGAACAATATGCAGACTTCTTTGGTTTATTATGGTAGTTTTCTGCAAGGGGAAATGTGTTTTACACATTGACATATTTTTGTTAGGACAGTGTTAATTAGTGTCTCACCATCTTTTACTTTCAGGTGTCATCTTGTGTGATGTCTGAGCATTTTAACCATATCTGTAGAGTAGCGTGGTGTAGAAAATATCAGGCTTTTTTCATTTTCTTTTGAAGGTTTTTTGAATGTCAGAAAACATGAGTAATGTATGGACCCATGTAAATAGGAGTTGGAATAAAGATCCATTGTGCTGATGAAGCAGGCAGTGAAAGCTCTATTGTTTAATAATGTTCATCTCCTCTGTATTTATTGTCATAAGAACATTTGCTGCATTTGTGTTTGTTGTTTCATTCTGAATGGCTGAAATGTCTCCATTCATAATTTTGACTCTGTGATGTTTAAGCGATCCAAGCCCAAAATGGATGTTTGGGCTTTTTGTCTGATTCAAGAATGAGCAGTGAATGAAATGTCTTTACAGCCATTGTGAAACAATTTGAAGTCACACACCCAGCTCGCTGGTATCTCTCAGCCACTTCCTCAGGATGGTCTCAAGAGTTTGCAAATAATCTCAGAGTAGTTTGGTCACAAATAATTTGTCATTGTTTCTCTCATCAAGTGTCGAAGACTGTTGTTTGTTTAGTGTTTTTTATTCCTAATTGTTTCAGTAGATAATAATCTAGTTTGTGCGACACATCAGAGTAAATACACCTTTACTTAATTAGTCATTTGTACACATAAATTACAGCAGTTTACTTTCCACGTTCTCAGTTGTTTTGTTGATTTATATTAGATGTTCCTTGTTCTGTATCTGTTGCTGCCTTTTCTCTCTCATGCTTTGGCAGTTACTGGAATGTTGGCAGTTCTCCATTAAGCCAGCAGGTGATGCTGCATAACAAACAATGCGTGATGTCTGCTGCATGTCAGGATACAGACACAAGAGCAGTAGAAAAAGAGAAACGTTGTGCTAAAGTGTATATTTATTGCATTAGAAAAACATTTTTCCCTGCAATTCTTTTGCTTTGGTAATTGGTTAAATAAATGTGAAAATAAAAATACAAAGTTTTTTGGCTTATTTAGCTGGAATAATTCTTCTTTAAATGAACAAATCTGCATCGGCTGACACTCAACCAGCTGTGTTTTCCCATCTTCAACATAACCACTTCATCTTTCTCTCTGGTCTTATCAAAATTAACAAAATATGATATAAATGCATATACATTTAAATTCTGCCTTCTTTTATACAACCAGCTTTACGTGAGCATATATTTCCATTTATCTTATCACGTCTGTGAGGAGAGACTTTGTAATGGGTTTCCTCAGAAGGCCATGTGCACACCATCCCATGGAATCTGTCTAGTGCACAGAAATTATCTCATACCACACACACACACACGCATATTGTAGTAGTCCAGATTGTCTGGGGATTCCTAGACATGATCCCAGACATCATCATCAAAGTTCACTTTTACTCCAAGCGTCCTCCAATGATTACCTCACTGCTAGGTCAGGTTTTAGTGAGTCATTCCCCAGCAATCTCTCCGTCTCGCCCTACACACGGAAAAGGAATGTAGTGCAGGCTGGAGGATGAAAACAAAAACACATGCTGGTAGCCACCTGGAGAAGCGTGTCCTCGTTTTCCTGTAATGTAGGTTAGGTTCCAGCTGTCTGTACTCGAGAGAGTAGTGACTCTAACTGTTGCGCTCAACATCTCTCAGCAGCGTTGTGTTGCCTGATCACAAAAACCTGCCGTTTATGTTTGGTTTTATCAGGGTTTTGTGGTCAGGCTTCACCATCCGACCACATGCACACATGCCTGACGGTCTGGCTTGTTTAACAGTGACTAGACAGAGTCTGACAAACTCCAAATATTGAGCAGCATTCTGCCAGATTTCCCTACTACAGCGCAGTGACAAGCCAGTACAGCAAAGTCTGCTTCGTCTGGAGCGAACTGGCCAATGAGTCATACTCGGGGAGTCGGTTTGGTAGGAATGCTAACAGGAGACCCCTAAAACCCACACCAGCGGAGACAATGATGTGTATATGTCGTAGCCATACTGCTCAGATGACTCATGTGATTTGTTCCCCATCTGTTAGTCATCGTTTTTTTAAATCCATGTACTGTAGATGGGAAAGGAATACTACACTGGCTAGACGGTGACTTTAGGTGAGGTCACACGAAGCCAGTAAAAGCTCATCTGTCCCTCTGTCATTGTTGTGTCTGTTGTACTTTTGCTGCAATCTCTCAGTTAATATATACAGTTCTCCAAATAATTGCATGGCAGACATTCGCAGCAGCAAAGATTTCCCTTTGTGTCGTGGTTAGGTTTGTGGCAGCGGGAGGTTAGGGTTGGGGTTAGGGTTAGCTTTCCTAAATTGTAAAGATCTAAAAAGAATCTGAGTGGTGGTGCACAGGTGTGGTAGAGGTTTGGATAAGACTGGTTATCAGGTTTCTCCATCCATTCCCACTCTCCTCGGCTCTGTACTCAACCCTTTGTGACTTCAGTAGGATAGTAGTGTTAGTTTCAAACTCACAATTAAACCCTGCACTCAAGTGTGATCGTTGGCCTCCTGTGCATCTGGACATCTGAGCGTCCAAACCCATAGGTTTGTGATGTTTTGTCTCAAGGCCATTCTCTTCTCTGTCCCACTGAAACAGCTCACTGATGTCTGGATTGCAGGGTTACTGGCCATCTTCCGCTGCAGGATGAAAAACAACCTTTTCTTACTACAGATGAGCATGTTGTGTCACTACTTACTGACCTCTGATTCAAACAATGAAACATTAAAGCAGGACAACGGTCAATACCACTGTTTAACCTAAGTAACATCGTCTCACTTTATGTAATTGTACTGCAGCACTGGAGCACTTACATTTTCTGATGCCATCTAGTTCTTGTTCCTGTGGAGGATCAATTAACTTTTGAATAATCTGCCAAATTAACTAAAATATACTGTAATAGCTTTTATGTTTTATTAAACCTAATCTAGTTTTGTTTTGTGCACTAGACACGTCCAAAACATCATCTGCCCTCTGCTATAAAACAGAAAACAATCAATTTCTCATAAAGTGAACTGGAAAGCGATGAGTGGTGCTCATGTTATAAACATATAACATTACTGAATTGTGTAGGAGATTTTAATTACACAGAAGAAGTTAAATACACAGATATTAAATTAAAGTCTGAAAAAGTGATCTTGGCATCTGTTCTGTCACTTTGTCTTCAGGGCTCTGCTAGAAGTAGAAAAGTGAAATGATTAGTAAGAAGTACATAAAGTGAATAAAATAAATAAGATAAAAACGCAGATGTAGAAAGATGCTTCCAGATGATGGATCCTCTCATTAGGTACGTTATTCGTGTGAAATGTCTGCATAGGGCTCAGCTGTACAACATCCATTAAAGTGTATATTGTTACCACGGCAGGTGAATTGTTTTGAGCATCTATTGTTGCCATGAGTGGGTTAATATTACGGTCGGTAATATCGTGTGTATCTCATACAGACACAGCGTGACATAGGAATGGGGAAGGGGTTGGTGCATAGATTACCATCTCCTTTTCTGGTGTCAGTGTTATGCCAGCCACTGGAAGTCAGTAAACTATTGATCATATTAATATACTTGTACAAATGATCTATATGACCCTTTAGGACACACACCATCAAAATGGTGTGGCAATATTCTCTTTCATTTACCCACTAACTCCAGAGGGAACGGCCTCTGGTTTAGCTTTCTAGTTGTTTGATTTTCTGCATCTGCTAGTTTATAGCTGTTTGCTGTGTTTCTGAAAATAGGTCTGTTCTTTGCTATAAGCTAAAGTGAGATGAAAAGATTTGTAAGGCTAAAATTCTAAGTAGTACATGGGACCAGTGCACCGAAAGTCTCAAAGAAAAAACCTTTAAAACTTTCCATGCAACTGTTTTTCCCCTCCTTTGTTGGCTTTGTTCTTCCTGGATTTTTGGCTGCCATCGTCGTGCCTGTGGGGTTTGGCAAGCCTCTGTGACGGCTTGCTCCCATAAGACAGCATATTGTGGTGTCTGATGTCACAGAGGTGAAGACTGTTCACTTTACATCTGGGTCTAAAGGGGTGGCGATCTGCTGAGTTAAGGCCTTTTGGAAAGCAGGGGACAAGGTGTCATTGGGCTTCGGCATGAATATGAAATAGCGAACGCCCATGATGTTGATTCACACGCCGGACAAATACTGTCAGAGCTAAGGCTAAACACGCTTAGCATTTTTTGATTAGCACTCAGCGGGAGTAAGACGGCAGAAAGTTGCTGTGCTCAGGGATGTTTGTTGTGATTACTAATGGCAAGGTTTTTGGCAATGATTGATGGCAAGAGGCTGTCAGTGATTCTAGTTATGATCCAGCCCTGTATAATCATGTTACCAAACCACGAGGGATTCTTTTTCAGTGACTTAACCTTCATTTGCAGTGTTCTTTTCATGCTGTTAGAGCTAAAACAGACAGTTTTGACTGCCATGCTTGCTGGACAGTAAGGGAGACTCTTAGTCTGTTTCTTGCTCGTCCATGCACTTTGTGTGGAATTTTAGAAAAAAACCACATCAGGCCTTTTTCCACTTCCCTCCAACTTTTAACCCTCAACACCCCCACCTTTGTATTCCCGTAAGTGCTGCAACTTGGATAATGAGGAAATTGGCTTTTGGAATTGGCGTAGCATTGGCACGCATGGCAGAGAAAGTGTCAGAATAACAGAGAAAACAAAAAGGAGCTTTACTGGCCATTATCCAATCAAAAACAGACATTGGACAGAAGGTTTGGACAGCCAGAGGTTAACTTCTTCCCTTTGGTTTAGACCAGAACAATGCAAGTGCACAAATAAGCTAAGACACAGACATAATGTAGGTTTATACTCACATGCACATTACTAGCATAAACAAATGCAATGGTGCTGTGCACGTATGTGTCACATGTGTTTGTGCGCGCGCACACACACACACACACACACACACACACACACACACACTGACAGCACTGGCCAGGTTAGTGCTGGTCTCCTCATGCAGAGTCTAGACAGGAAGTTGGTCCATGCCAGATTAGAGATTTTCTCCCTCACACCACTACATACACACACACACACACACACATGCTGACAGTCATCTTCTTTCAGTATGTCTGTGTGTATTGTCTGCTTGGATGTGTGTCAGAGGAAAAAGGGAAAGGAAAGCGAGGTAAAACAGAGACTTGGAGACCTCGAGCATCTACTGTAGGTTTGTGTTTATGTGCTTGTCTGTCTTTGTTTGAACAGCTCTCACACAAAATAAAAAACAACTCAGCCATGAAGAAATAGACTCCATGTCAAAGCTTTTTTATTGACTCTATTACTCATTTTTCCTCAACTTTCCGCCCATTGAAATGATGAGTCTGGGCACAGTGTGAAAAGTTCAATTTGTCCTTCTCAGGTACAGGATCGCACCACATCCTGTAGCGCTTAGCTAAATTAAACCGAGCCCCTACTGTTCTCATCTGCTCACCTGTAGCCCCTGCCAGGCCTGGCCATGACCTTTGAACCCACACAGATGGGTCTGCATAATAAGACATGGGCGCACACGGCTAAGTGCCATCTTGGACATATTTGATGGGTAGCTATATGGGACAACGGAAGTCTGACTACTGTACGTATTGGAATGCTAATGCGTTGACCTTTCTCAGTAGAAGAGGGCGCGTGTGACTGTGTGTTTCTATATTTGTCTTTGTGGATTTGACTGAGCTTTTAACCATGAATACAGACACCAGTAGCAGTGTGCATTTACGATACAGTCTTTGTCTCTCTGTGTTGTTGGCCTGAGGCCAGTGCCCCCTTTGTGCCCCGTGTATGGCACGGTGAGCTGTACTTTTCACTCTAACTCTATGAATATGCATGCCCTCCTGGCTGGTTAGACATGGCAGTATAGACATGGGTTATAAAGAGCTTTCCTCAAAAATCTGAAACTTGAAGTGTTTGGTTTGTGTAGCTGAAAACACACCTGGCCTCCTGGTGTAAATTTTTGTTGTCAAAGGGAGAAAACAATCATTTACCTTTAAGGAATAGTTTAGTTTGGGGTGAATTTATTGTTTTTCACAGACACCTTTTTATGACCTCGTGTTCAGTTTGAAACGACTTTCTAGGAGGAGTCATATTTTTCATCCCGTAGACATCTATGAATTGAAATGAGCACATTTACACAGAGATGAAAAAGGGTTCTTTAAGTCAGACTGACACAAAAAAGAAAAAAGAAATAAGCAAAAATTCTGAATGTCGATGATCCCTGCTGTAAAAAATAAATAATTTACATATTATTTGTTTAGTGCATCTGAATTCCACCTCAGGACATGACACATTTGATATTGACACAAAAAATCCAAGTATGTTTTTCATTATATAAAGTTAAAAATGTTATTTCTCGACAGCAGTCAGCACCCAACTCCTGCTGTTCAACTTCTCCTGAATGTATGAGCATATTTACACCTTGTCTTAGAGAATATATGACATATGTGCGCTGGCCACTGCTGCATTAATAGTATATTTCATCCCCTTCTTGGTTCTGTCTGTGAAACGGTCCTCTTCATTTCCCACATGAGTGGTTTTCTTATCACCCAGACCCCCTCTCACCTGCCCCAGAGGCTGAGTTAAAGCCGATAAAACACCCAAATATTCTGTTAAACATGGACGGCCTCTGCCATGTGGCCTCCCCCTGCAATGCTTCCTGGGTAATTATGGTAATAACTCAGCCGTCAGGGGCGAGGCCAGGGGCCCTGGGATGACGAGGTCGACTTCAGAGCTTGAGACGAGAGGAGTGGTGGAGTTGGAAGTGGGGTGGCAGGGTCAAGGTAAAGCAGACGGGGCTCACTTGTCGCAAGCACATAAACCCTGCTGTCACATCAGAGGCCGGTGGATGTATGTGGGCAGTCCCTCTGATCTGTCCTCCTTAACAATCAAGATGCTGATGAGGGATGATGACAAGTGTTTGAGTAGCTCAGTTATTTGTGCAGCCTTGACTGACAGGCACCTGGTCAGGTGGTCAGCAGGAAGGTCAAAATGTGCCATTGTTTGGGTGTTAGTCTGTGGAAACTCAAAATTGCTAATTGTTGTGAGTCACTTGACTGCAGTATTAATTATTGATGTGGTATTGAAAATCAGATTGGGCACTATCTTATTATTCTTTTTCTTTATTAATAGGGTCAGAAAATTGAGAAAGGCACTGGACAAAATGTTCTGCTGGAATCTGATCCATTGTGGGTACATGTGGTCCCAGACACAGAGGTGTACACTATTACTTTCACAAATTAAAATTGACTTCTTTGTATTCTCCGTATTGTCTGACCGCTGCACACGCTGATGACAATCTCCTGTATGATGAATAACTAAAACAGAAAAAGCGCACACTGAGGTTTAGGACATTTTTGCAGAAGATTTATCTGTATCGATAGATTTATCTTTTACTCTTAGACTATGATTTAAACATGATGTGTTTACATTACATTTGAATCATCTACATTAGACTTTATAGACATTGCAGGCACTACAGACATTAGCATCATCATCAACATTTGTCTGTCAGTCAAAAATCGATATGTCTATCTATATATATTATCTGAGTACATTTATTCACAGCGTTTGTGTTTCTGTGTGTGTACGCTGGCATGTGTGAGCCTTTCTTACATAACCTATATTTAGACTCAAAGTTATGAGAGACGAATTATGACAGAACCACAATATTCTCCCAAGTTCTGGTGAGAGGTGGGGACTGCAGGAAAATGTTACCATTCAATCACCATTTTGGCTTCTTCCTCATTTCTTAATTTCCTTGAACCTTAAAATTTCCCTTCTTGTGCTGCTCCTTCATCAGCCAAGCCAAGGCTTTGTCTAGGTCATTCCAGTCTCTTTGCATAGAAATACCCTCTCCAAAGTATAAATTTGATAGGAGGTGGAGTGAAGTGACAAGTGTAATAATTTCCACTGACACACATCTCCATTCAGACTGAGGTCTAATGTAAAAGTGATCAGCGCCAGGGCTATTATCACAGGCATCCAGATGTCAGGGAAAATGAGAAAGCTGCATTCAGGGAAAGTGTGTGAGTAAAAATCCAACGCCACTTTGCAATAAAGCTCTCCACTTAAGTTAGTCTGACATCTAAATAGTATTAGTACTGATAGATGTGGTCTCAGCCTTAATTTTTCTCCACAGATTATAATTCTCACACGTATTCTCACTTCTTTTTTTTCAGGTTTAAGGTATGAGTAAGTGCCAAGCCCTAAATATCTCAGCACAGTTTATTCTTCCCCTGCTTCATTAAACCCTTGTTCCTGCTCGTGTTCGTAGTTACATACTGTAGTTTATTCACTGCCATCCACCCTGTGGTTCATTGAGACCCCTGACCTGAAAACAACTATAAATATTTATTTGCGTCAGCTTGTCTAAAAATAACTGTATTACAATAGAGTGTCCTGGAAAAGGTCCAGGAGAGTTGTGCAGCGAGCAGTAGTCAGCATTCAGAGTCCGGCCTGTGCGTCCACAGAGAGATTGGGCAGTGTCAAGAGGCAGACATATTGATAGCTTTTGTGGTCAACAGGAAAAAAAGTCACTTAGCAAGGCATCCTTTGGGTCCAAAGATGTATTTCTGGAATATGCAGACGGAAACAAGGAACGTTCTCCGGTGACATCTATAAACACAATCTTTGTACATTTGTAGCATCGCAGCGCTGAATTTTAAATGACGACAGTATTGATTCATGGGTTAGAAATATTAGAGATCATTTAAGAAATCAGATGTGCACAAAATCGATCAGGATATCCCTAAATTAATTGGTAGTGACAATTAAACAGTAGTGACAATCAATCTATACGTGGGTGTATTTTTATCATTCATTGTGATTTGTATTATTTTTACATCTGGTAAATATGAGGATGTGAAAAGTAAATTTGAACTCAAATTCAATCAGAAAAAAGTTGATGAGCCTGTGGACAACTGAGAGTATTTAGACAAACCTGGACAAGGTTTTACCAGCGTATAGTCTCAGCATTATTCCCCTGGACACAGTGAGAAGCGTGTTTTAGTATGTTGGTAATTAACACAATAATTTGTCTTACTTACGTACTGGATCAAAAGTAACAGACATTCTTCCTCAAGCTTTGCAGAGAGGAAAACCTGATGCTCTCAAATCAAAAAAAGGAGGTGGTCTAATGATACATCAGCATCACATCAGAGAACTTTTACTGTGAAGCTTACGTTGAGTCGTTTTATTCTGAGCAGCTTTTTGCTGATTAAAGCATCAAAGCCTTCATTGATTCACATCCCTTGTACAACAATTTCCATAATTTTATTAATGTTTTTATTAATTCAGATACACTTACATATACACACACATATACACACACATATATATA
>JAUMTR010000016.1:8266636-8365332 GCA_032270685.1 Microctenopoma stevenorrisi
ACCTCATAATAATTATTATTATTGGTATATTTTTAATGCTTATATTATTAGATTATAAATAATCAATAAGATATAATTTAATGATATAATGTAATACAGAGACACAGCTCAAATAATAAGCAACTCAGAAATATGAGTTTGGTTCCTACATACTTGATGCCCAGCACGGTCAGCTCGCACTTGTCCACGCATTGATCAGTAACTTGTGATGTGCAGTCTGATCAGTGAAGCATGATCTGCCCAGAGACAAACGGGTTTAAACCGAGCTCTGTTTTCATTCGTTGTGCCAACACTGTATGCCCATCAGTTTCAAACTGTCTGCCACTCCGACTCAGTATGAGACACCAGTCTCACTCTGCAACTTGTGTCTCTCCACCCCAGTCCCTCCTTCACCCCCAGAATGCAATAAATGTCCAGCCATCATTTATTTTAATTCACTCCCCTCTTGCACAGATGAAATGGATTCGTAACCTTGTAGGACAAGGACGTGCATGCCGTCTGCCGTCAGTTGCTGAGTTATTTTCTATTCTTCTAGCATAGGGAAGGAGAGAGGGGGAGAACGAAACACGGCGAGAAAGAGGCCCAATGATGAAGAGAAATAGTCTGGCATGCAAATTGCCAGCTGCCATGTCCAATGAGGAAGCCTGGTGGAGACTGTCACCGTAGAAACTCTGGACAGGGTTAACGAGGCTGGTGGAAAGACAGAGCCTAAAAAGGCAGCAGCAGCAGCAGAGGAGGGGAGGAGAAGAAGGCTGAAAAAACTCAGTGTGATTTATTTGCTAAATCAAGGCACGATGAGTGGATTATGGCTAACCTAATGAGAAAGAGTGTTTAGGAGATAGCTAATTGGATGTGACCACGGAGGAGAATGCTAAGAGCAGGCAGAGATGGGGACTGGGTGGCATATGTCATTCAGATCGCAGTAGTTTCACTTTGTTGCAAGTAAAGGCTATTCATATTGTCTATCATTATATGGGACAAAAAAATGTAAATCAAATTTGAGAATCTCAATTTTTACTTAAACAATGAAAAGGGAAAAAAGTTATAGTTGAACAACACTTATCCAGATTCTGTTTTTTGATAACTTATTGATGCTTCAGCTAATTGTTGCACCTCTAAAGATGTGTTGTCGTTTTTTTCCAGACAGACTTACTTACTTAGTTAATTTGGTGCTTTTCCAGGACAGTGTTCATTTTTAGACGCACAGTAAGTTCTCAGTTAACAGTCAACATTTTGGTTTGTGCCTCGTTCTATCAGAGCACGACTGACGTAGACGTATGTAAGAGCGTTCATTGTAACTTCCAGAACGTGTTCCAGCAGATATTGATAAGAAGCTTGGCTTGTTTTGTTTGCAGTGATCATATTTGTGTTGGTTCAAAATAAGTTTTAAGATTAGGAGAACATTAAGGTCCGGGAAATCTGTCCTCCATTGTAGCTAATAAAATACAGCCTTTGTTTCAGGTTATGACGAGACATGATGTAACACCCACTAGAGGGTAGTATTTAACTACCAGCAGCACTTAATATTTATTCCTCATTTTCTTGCCTCCCTAAGTCACTGAGAGTATTCGCACCTGGATGTCAAAGCTCACACGGGTGTGTTCATGGTTTGTTTAAAAACAAACTTTGCCCTCACCTGTAGTATTTTAAGTTCAGTTGCCTCCTGTTGCCTCAAGTTATTGTTTTTAGTACATATGCTTAAAATATTGTCCTTTTTTCCGTACTCTAACCACTAAGACGTTTGCATATCTTCTTTCAAGCTTACTGATAAATTAACTCATAGTCAATTTTGTAAATTCTTACAAAATTGTCAAAAATGTTTCGGGGTATTTTAGTAGATTTCTGATCTTTTAAGTTAACCGCAGGAAATTTGGAAATGCTCGAGATGTGGTTTAGTAATTTAAGAAACCTGATGTACCACCTGCTGCTGTTGCTTTTTTAAGGATTTTATTGTCACAGTTATATTATTATAAACTTTGAACCATTGAGTATGGGCTCCCTGTCTCTGCCATATTATTTATATGTAGAAAATCATGCATACATAATCATTTAATAAATATTAATATTTCCATCCATTCCATTTACCAAATTTCACAATAGCCTTTTGATTTGTAGTCAACATTTGATTTCTAAGTACATTATTATTAAATCAGCCTCTCGTTGCTTAACATTTTAAAACCATTAGTTTCTTTTCCTTTCATTGAATGCAGATCCTCTTAGTGATGACATTTCCTTTGTGTGCTCACTGAAGTCCTTGTAAATGTTTGTGTTGCATCCATTTGATCACTGCAGCGTCTCTCTCATTTCATGAGTGCAGTGGAATGTACATTTGAAATGGGTTAGGACACAAATGGGATTAATGCTTGCAAGAGTTCTCCTAAAGCGTTTCCACCTATAATGTTGTTTGAAGATGCACTAAACGAGATGTCTCAGCGGGAGCGTACGCCTCTGTATGCAGAGCTAACGGAGAGACGCCTGCACCAGGCTGCACTGTGACCCTCCTGGTGCAGCTTCTGCTTTCTGGCTCCACTTTCGTCAGGACACAGCATATAGGCAAAGAGACAACATGAGAAATGTGATTACATGGTTGCCTAATGTAAGGGAATCTCATTTGTTTTGTCGGCTGTTTGATTGTTCCTTTCTGCGCCGGGAAATTCAGGAAAGTACAATGCAGATGTGGACAAAGGTGACGTGTCACTGTTACTACCCAGTATGAGGAAGTGTGTGTTGACTTTGAAAACCCCAAACTTGTGTTATGGTTAGTAAAAGATTATTTGTAAATTGAAATAGAACTTTTCTTGGCACACTACACAGCTTACTGTAGACGCACAGTTCAGGTGTCTGGAACTACAGCAAGGAACAGATCCGTCTTTCTTTTTTTTTTACACTATATGTACACCATTCTCTGTCCATACAATGTGAAAATAAAATCTGAAACCTGGTCTCAGAGAGTGCACACTGTGGTCACGGTGCAGGATTATGACGTAAGCTGTCTATTAAAGGAGAAGGCTTTCCTAACTAAGACGAATGAGTGATATCGAACTCTGGCATGACAAACGAGGGCTGAAGTGTGGCAAGTGTTTTATGATGGTCTCCAGGGTCCTTATCTCCAGTAACCCCTGACCTCTTGACCTTTTAAACCACAAGGGTGATTACAAGTGACTGGCCAATGCAATAACTGCTGTACCATGGCTATTACAATACTGTTCAATACATCTGGTATCTGGTCAATGCAGAACTATACTATTTGTTTCACAGGACATTTACGGGTGTTGTGCAATGAAGACAATTAATTTATGTACGGTAACATTTTAGCAAATAGTCAAAATACTTCATCATATTCTGCAGCCATCAAATCTTTTAACATAAGAAGACACAAGTTTTGTTATTAGTGGAACTGAGGTAACATGCATCACATATTGCCTGCTGCCATCATAACCGGTCAGCAAAGTGATGAGCAGGGGTCTCACTCACTGCTCACCTGCCACACCTGTCATGTAACCAACTATGATATCTGTTCCCCGTGGGACACATAACTATGTGACACAGGCATTTTTCACCACAGGCTCTGACAGCACACGGCAGCATTGACCGTTCAAACCCTGGGGCAGATAGCAGTTTATTGAATGCCATCACTGAGTCAAGTAACATAGGATTGAACTGAGAGCATTTTCCAGCCTTTGGGTATCGTTTTAGGATAAATTTAGCAGTTTTACACATGTGGGAAAAGGGCCACTGACACAGCAGCCCAAGAGAAGAAAACACTAAGGTGAGTTGACTTTTGCTGCTGCGCCATATGATTAGTTGCTTGTTTAGTGACAGGATGAATTTTTGGTGAGGACAGGTAACTGATGAAGACATGTGCTCACATGTGTACTAGTGTAACTGGCTACTTGAGATGTACATCATTTTCCGTAACGTTGCAGTCTGAGATTAGTGCAGGGTCCCCGGGGTCTCGCTCGTCACTCCATTTCCTAAATTGACAGCTGGAGAAACTCTATTCCACCGGACATGATAAACGACACGGGCGTCAGAGGAGTGCGTCGCAGAAGAGAGAAAGGAGTGATGAATGAGGGAGGTTGGGAGGAATCAGGGCAGATGAAAGTTGTTGGGCACTGAGAAATGACTGACAGCTCATTATGAAAATCCGAGAAGCGAGCCTAACTTGTTCAGCCAAACCATTTTCTGTATTTTCTTTTCTTTTTTTCATAATCTCAAGTAAAGTGAAAATGGACACAAATGTCCAATATTGAGGCATTTGAATCAAACTGTGAATAGCAAAAAAATGTAATGCAAATCTATATAAACAGCCTCCAGTTAATTGGTTTTACTGTACACATTGCATTGGGTTGATATTATCCAACTGTCAGGATACTTTACTTTCCTTTTAGACGGCATATCAAATCAAATCTTTGTAATTTCACCTGTAATGCTTTAGTTTTCATTCGGGTGAGATGCCTTACTGGCAGGTGCAACTTCACTTCGAGATGCAAGAGGTGGTCAGCTTTGTTAAATGCTTTTTTGGGTGTTTTTGACCACAGGAACTTTTGCACTGGACATTGGTTATTCTGTTGTTCATTTGTCCTTACTCTCTACAGTATAACCTGTTTGTCATTTACATGTATAGCGTATACAAAGCAATAAGTCACCCATCAGGACATTATAAAGCTCAAAGAAACCCTTGAAATTGCCAGTTGGCATTGCTTTATTGGGTATTTTCCCCCAGTACTTTTACTAGCTTCTTGCAACCTCACTCAATTTAGTTGTTTTAGCCCCCTATGGCCGTGTTGCTGATTTTGAATAAGTGCTCAGAGCAAGAGGGGTCAGCTGCAATTTCAGCTGTAGCTAAACTGGTCTATTTTAATGTGAGATCTGAGGTGACTTTGACTTTTGATTAATGACAGTTCTCCAAAGGACATATCACTAGGAAAACTTTCCACAGCACGGAAATCACTTCCAGTGAAAGAAGAAATCATCTATATCTTTATGCATACAGAATTTGGTGCTGACTGGCTGAATTCAATGCAAAATGATACCCAGGTGCCGTTACAGGAGGCAAACACTGAAAGTGTTTGTTATTAAAATATTTGTACTTCTTGGGCCCCAAAGGCCCACTATGCCTTTTCTCACTTATGCATATTTCCATTATAGTGACATCAAGCAAACAGAGAAATGCTGCTGCTGCTGCTGCCTCTCTGCTGTTCTCTGGAGTGCTTCTCTCACAGGCTGTGAAAACAGCAGCCCCAGGGAGTATTCATATCCCAGGAGCCCTTGGGGCAGAAGGCCCGAGGACACACTGTGAGGATGTATTGAAAGGTGTTGTGGGAAAAGAATAATATAGATAAATGTAAAGCAGATTGAATGGAATTGGCACATTTGGGATTTTAGAGAAAAGATTTAGAGATAATGAGAAAGGGTGGGAGCAGATTTTGCTGTATAAATGCTGAGACCACAAACGCAACAGTGAGGAGAGTTATACTGTTAGTCTGACAAATGCAGACACATTTGAAAATTATTTACACGTGAAATGTTTTTTTTTTTATGTGCCAGCATTAACTGTTACTGTAGAGACTGAAACAGTGTTGAAATGATAGTTATCACCGTTGTAATTTTAATGTTGCTTCACTATTGACACTAATGTCAGTAAAGAGTGGTGATGAGGTATGATAGTCACCATGTAATAGTAGTTCTCGACATAGTAACGTGACATACTTTGCTTGTAAAGAAGATAATGAAGTTATTGATTAATATTACAATGAAATGCTTAATTATATTGTAACTTTTCAGATAATATTTTTACTAGTTTTACTACAGTTTACATCACATGCTAGAGGTTTTTCAGAATAGAGAAGTTAAATTGTGTCTGTGATGTTATACTTGCCGTGTAATATTTGTGACACAGACCAGAAGCTTTACCAGAAGTAACACTGTTGGGTTGTGGGACAAAGGTCTCCGTGTCTGTACTCTCCTGTATGATCTTATTATCTGTCAGCCAATTTAACAGAGAGGCCTTTGGGGAGTGACAATGGGGATGTAGCGGAGGAGGAGGAGGGGACGCCTTCATACACGCAGTGGCTGGCGTACACACACACACACACACACACACCTCTGCTCTAATTCACACTGACCTCTGAGGCCTCTCCACAATGCCTGTTTTAGTATTTGATGGAAAAATCGATAGGCTTGCTGGCAGAGAACAACCTCCACGAAGAATCACAACAAGGAAAGTGTTGGTAGCGGTCAATCATTTTTCCGTCCACTAACACCACACATACTGATGCAGACGTAACTAAGCGTTTCAGAAACTTCTTAAATGGGCAGATAAACAATAGTTGATGATGCAAGTAGTCGGACATTCCTTCATTCATTCAAAACGCACTTTCTGGGACAACTGTAGAAATTTCTCGTTAAGCAGGTGACACCCACCTGTTTCTGTTGTTCTTCTCAGAAACAGGTGGGGTGTTTGGGGTGTTAAGGTAAAATCTAATCCTTCTTCACCTAATGTATATTTTACCGTGTTGTAACTTTATTCTGACATGGAAAAGTGACGATTGAATGATCCGGCTCCTTTGACTGTCCTACTCACTGATTGGCCAAGGTATGAATATTCTCTAAGTAGTTACACAGCAGGTGACACCTGGAAAAACTATTTAATTTGGAAACTTGCCAGTACTAAAATGTCAGCTAGGGGTTTACTCTTTATCTAGTAGCCTGTAAAATTCAAGTTACAGCAAGAAAGAAGAAGAATCCTTATTTTAACAGTTTGTGTTTGTTATAGAAGTTACCAAGCTTATAATAACTGTAGTTAATCATCAGCTATTCAAATACCTTCCAGAAAGTTTTAAAACATAATAAGTGTATTACGATTTAATTGCCTCCATACAGTCCATCAATCAGGCGCTTCTCATCGCCTGGCTAATACCATCTCTTATGTTGAGAATGATGGTGGCAGTACCATTTTATGGGGGTGCATTTCACCAGCAGGGACAGGGAGACTGGTGAAGGAAGGATACATGCAGCCAAACACAGAGAAGTATTTAAAGAAAGCCTGCTCTACTGTGCACTATGCACCTTTCAGCATGACAGTGTGCTGAAGCATGAAGACAATGCTGGAGTGGCCTTGGGATACATCTCTGACTGTCCTTGAGCAGCCTAGGTAAAACCCAGACTTAAACCCCATAGTACATCATTCTTATGCAACGTTAAAGAATGCATTTATTGAAAAAAAATGATCAGCTTTCAGTGCCTGTGACACAGGAAACACTGTACAGATGGAGGAATAGTGGGTACAAATTGCCACAAGATAATTTCCTCAAACTTGGCACAAGCGTCCACTTGACTGAAGAATTCAATTATTATTAAATAAGTAGACTTTTGTGGTCAAAGGTCAAAATCAGAACCTCCTTTTTTAATTCTTTGTGTAATCATTTTCATTCTTGTTCTTTGGGTTTTCTCTAGTCTTCACATTTGTTAAATGACACTATGCACTTTTTTAAACTGTTTTATGAAATCAGTTATTATTCACGTTTAAACGTTAGTACATACTACTCTGATTAACTTTTTCTTATCACAAGACAACATTTTGACATACTCAGACATTTTACAGCATTAGTGAGTAACAGTAATTTCCCCAAATGTGGCCATTGATCCAAGGTCAAGCAGTGTAGACGGGCCTCTCTCATGCCAGTCTTGAGGCCATTCTGAACAGATGTTGGCACAGCCAGCTGGACATGGCGACCTTGAGTAAATCTCAAGGGGGTCTTCTTTGGCAGCATGGGCACCCAAGTCTCCCCCTGGCAACGGAGACCCAGTGCAGTAGCATATAGGCGTGCGCGTGTGTGTGTGTGCGAGAGAGAGAGAGAGAGAGAGAGAGCATCTACAAAGCAGCATTGTGTGTCATTCAAGCTTCAGTGAAAAGGTACCAGTGAATCAATCACATGCCCTGAGTAACTCTGCACTAAATGAAATTCAATGGACTGATTGAGTGAGTGATGGATGATTCACATACATACAGCCAGAATTAAGTGATGGTGAAACATTCAGAAGGAGAGTAGAGGGGGTGAGGGTTGGTTAGACCTCTGAGGTCTGAGGCATGTTGTGTGTGCGCAGTTGTGTATTCCTCTATGTGTCTGTGTGTGTTTGAGATAGAGAGAGAGAGAGAGAGAGAGCGAGAGAAATGTAGACGTAGATTGAAAAGACTCTGAAGGCTGAGCACCCTGAGGAGCGGCTGTGTTCATACCCTACATCTGCCCTCCCAAGATGCAGCAGAATTGGTATGTGTGTATTTACTCGTGTGTGTGTGTGTGTGTGTGTGTTCAAGACTGTGTGTGGTTACCATCTGGGCAGAACATCAGGGGCACGCCTGGACTGCACGGTGAGCCAGTCCACTTTTAATCTGCCCAGTGCCCTCTCCCCACCAAGGAAGGTCAACGCCTCGGCAAGGACAGCACTGTCACCCCTGTAACACCAACAGTGGGGGTCGGCACTGGCTATCCATAATAGATGGCAGCTGGCTTTAGTGTACGTCTTCACTTTGCCTGGGGCAGCGGTGTTAGTCCATCTTTCATTCCCACTACTCGGCTGAGCTAATGTGCTGTGTTAATGCTTGTGTGAATCAGGAGGAGTGCTCAGTCGTGTGTCTCCCCTGTAGCTAGCGAGCGCTCCTGTCATTGCCAAAATAGGACAGAAGGTGCTTTAACAAAGGAAACATTCATCCGAAGGTATCACAGCATGACAGAAAAATCAACCTTCATACATTAAGAGTTTGTAATGCTAGTTAGTGGGAGAAATGCATTGCTGTGAGCTTTTATGTGACAGGATGCCTATGGTACACAACCTTGCGTGTTTTGCAAGTTTACAGAACTTTAGGAAGTGATTTTCTATCGCTGTTAGCAGCTTTAATTTTGGGGTTATTACATTTTATCATACATTCCTAAGTATCATTTCTCTGTGTAAAGAAATATCAGTTTGTTTTATGTGGCCTGATAGCTCAGTGGGTAGAGCAGTTGTCTTACACCCAAGGGTGAGTGAGTTCGATTCCCAGTCCCACCAGGTTACATGTGGAGGTGTCCTTGGACAAGACACCAATACCCCGTAGTAGTGCAGACACGGGTCTAGCAGCTGTCCAAACAACAGTTTCTCCAAGAGATCAATAAAGTATTTATTATTATTATGAATATTATTATTATTCCACACAAAATGCATCAACCCCAGTTTTACATGGCTTTTACTGTATGCTGAGTGCTTGAACAAAGTGGTTCGCCCATCAAGCATGATTTCTAAGAGCATGCATTTCTTTTCCAACTTGCCAGAGAGACCAAAACCATTTTAAATGCAAATGACCTAAATAAGATTAGCAAGGTAGGCGCTCCGCTCCCTGTTAATTATCACATGCACTAGTCAATTAACAACGCTAACGATGGGACACTTAGTGAGTGTTAACCCAATTTATCGCGGCTAAGAGCTGGGTGGACACAGTTTCAAGGGGTAACTCGAGGTTGATCTGGCGGAGGGAGGGTTGTCTCCACTTCCATTACAGAAGCAAGGTTAGCGACATCAACTGGAGGTCTGTAGAAGAATTTGCCACTCAGCTACGAAATAGACAAGAAAAAGGAACCACTTAGTTATGGTGCGCAGTCTGTTCTTCCTCCGCGATGTGGAGTTGGACACCATGTGGTCCGGAGAAAGCGCAGGACTCATCTGGGTGTAATTAGAGTAACCCGGCATGCGGTAGCCAAGATGCTGCTCTACAGTTAACAGCATTAGCCATGGCAGGGATGAAGGCGTGCTCTGATTTAACAGTTGTCACTAGACCTTGGCTGTGAGAGGCATGGGTGACTGACAGGTCGAAACGAGCCCTCATTTGTGTGCCTCGGTGTGTGCACATTGTTCACTTTTGTGGATGTGCAGGAATGTCTTTGCATTAATGTGAGAAAAGCCTTTGAAGCCTTACTGTGAAATTTGGGAGTGTTGTTTCTGTCATTTTCTGTCAGTATAACCTTGTAAACCAGGAACTATATTGTCAGAATTTCAAATAAGATAAAAAAAAAAAGCTAAACCACAATAGAGTATATGGGGTCCACCTTTACGCACGTGTTTATGGCTGCTAACAGTAACAATGGATCGGGGGTTTATAAGAGTTGATAAAATGAGCAGTTACAGATTTTTGCCTATTGATTTAGATCTTTCTTGCAATCTTCCCAATTCACTTACTGAAACCATGTCTTCCTTAATTTTTGTGTTCGTTGCATGTTCTGGAATTCCTGCTTTGCACCAGAAGAACTTGTTATTCTCCGTAGACTAGGACCAATGTAGACATTAGGATACACATTCACACCTTGAGTCCAGGTGGTGACATTAAGTCTTTCTTCAAAATGACACATCAGCCCCACCAAACATAAATCATCATCACATTCGGGCTCTGCCCACCTATTTTCATCTGTATAACCAGCGCTCTGTGCCTCAGTAGGAAGTGTATTGGTGTGAGCGGCCTATTGATCATTGA
Organism: Microctenopoma stevenorrisi; assembly: GCA_032270685.1. Taxonomy (NCBI): domain Eukaryota; kingdom Metazoa; phylum Chordata; class Actinopteri; order Anabantiformes; family Anabantidae; genus Microctenopoma; species Microctenopoma stevenorrisi. The sequence goes on from JAUMTR010000016.1 coordinate 8,277,141, forward strand.
TCTGGCACCATCGATTCAAACCTTGCCTGCTGCCCTCCCACCCTAACTCTCTCTTGCTCTCTGTAAACTATTCCAATTCAGGGGGACCCTTGTGTTCATCTTTTGACTCCAATCCCCCCCGTGGATCAGACATAAGTTCAGATAATGAGAATAAATGACAGTGATGGCAGCTAGGTGTGTTTTTTATTTTATATGATTGATTTATTCCTTTCATCAATATTGTGACTGTAGGTGCAGGGATCACCTTGTGATGCTGCAGAAAGAGCACTTCTTTGTGTTACCACCAATACTCCAATACTGGTACGATACATTTTAATTAGCGCAGATTGTCTTAATCAATAATGAAATGTTATCTGTTTATTCTCAGCCTTTTTACATAATAAGCAATTACGTTATGTTAAGCAGTGTAATCATACTGTATTTATGATAATATGTAAAAGAAATGAAGAGTACACACTAATTTTATACAGTACATTCTAAAATACATTTTGAATATACCTTGTGATAAAAGCAGAAAATGTCTCAAGATTTATGTATCAGAGTTCAGTCCTGATCTCTAGTTCAGTGGCACAAATGGCCAACAGTAAAAGCCACGACTGTATGATGAGCAGATCAATATACACGTAATTTACAAACTACAGGGCAGATAATCAATGAGTATAAAAGTGTATGAAATATACATTACAGGGATTCTACTATAGTGTTGACCACAGACTTTGATAAATAGTAAAGCCATTTATTTTTGTCACTATTGATTATTCAATTCAGAGAGTTCACCAGACTCGTCCGTCTTCCCATGTCCTTTTCACTCGATCTTCCTCTGAAAGCTGATTTATTATCTGTCGGTTAGATGAGCAGCTGTTGGTTAAAACACCTCTGAGATGAATAAAAGTGATTTGGAGTAAAGAGCCTTTAATGTGATTTTTATAAATGGTTTGCCCAGATTGAAATGTTTTTCTCTGCATTTTATTTAAAATTTTAGCACTCAAAGAGATTGCTTTGTAGATGAGTGTAATAGTGGACCACAGCGTGCTTCCGTTTTTAGTTGATTGTGTCACTACTTAAAGTAAAAAGCCCCCTTTCGAACAAATCAAACACCTTATGATAATAAATAAAACAGATAATAAAGTTGTTCTACTCTCTTTTCTTTGCTTCAGTCCCTAAGTAATTTTTCTACTTTTTGTCTCTTTTTTTTCTTCTCACAGTTTAGGATCTCCACTCCACCAGAACGTGGTTATTGCTTGTCATTAGAATAACAAATGCACTCGGGCTTCTGATTTAGTGTGGCTCTCTGGCCCCTGATGTATATTAATACCACAACACTGCACCTCTTACCCAGGGTTCATCATTCATCTGGGCAAAAGAGGTGGAATTGAAAAGCAGTCCTTGTTTTTGCTGGAACGTGTATCACAGTCATTTATTGTGTCATGAGACAGGGCGGCCCCTCTGCATGTCCTTCACCTCCGCTTGCGATGCCAGCTCCTATTAGAACTAAATATTGTTTACGTGTTATTTTGTGAAACACAGGTGTTAACATGAGAAACATAAGACAGAAGGAAAGTCAGATGTAGTTTTTATTCGATTTTCTTTTTTGTAATTGTCCTTTTTGCCTACGTACATCTGTTGTCTTCAAATTCCTGAGCTCCGTCCTAAAATAAAAGAGTGACAGATTTGCATTTCATTTCATTTCATGCATATTTTTAATCATGTTTCTTTCTGGCTCTGCCCAGTGCTCCTATTTAAGTCTGGTGAGGTTCTCATTGAGTGAGTGGCGCAGCTCTGGGTTCACTTAAGTGATGACTGCTGGTAACAGATTGTCCTCCGCTACATTGCTAGCACTTCTTCCAGACAGACCGTCCATCCCTTTTTCATCTCTTCCTGAGTGGAAGTGAGGGCTCACCAAGCGATACAAGACAAATAACACTTCTGCCGGGCCATCAGTCTTTGCAGCAACGAGGCAGCTTAGCTTTCAGTTGACTGTAGTCCATGTAAGACCAGACTTCCTCTTTGTGTTCCCTGGCCAGCCCCACTCCACTGCCGTTACATTTGGTCTGGAATTCAGAATTCTTTAATATGTATTATCTTTATTGCAGATCCCAGTTTCAATATTTCAACTTTTTTTGTTTTTTACATTTAAACAAACACACATGACAGAAACATTTTGTCTGCTTGACACAAAACTGTGGAAAAATGTTAGCGTTAGCATTTATTTCTTGTACTAGAACTGTCTTAGTGACACATATTTTTCAGCCTGTATCCAACATCACAGATTCACAAATAATGGATCGATCCACTCCACCTCTGGACACCTCTTGTAGACAAACAATGCCACAGCAACATCAGCAATAAGGTAGCTCAGTCGTCTGTATTGAGTTACTGATATTTTGAGTCATTTTTTGAATTACTTTATTGTTGTCTTATCAAAATTTAAATGGTCCGACATTAAATTACCCAATCAAAGTATCTTGTGTGCATGTACTCAGAGTGTCGGTCAGTCCGGCTGCAAACTGTTTTAGACTATGAAAATTCTTGAACACAAAATATTTTTACAAAAAGATCCTTTCAGACATTTTCACCTGAAGTGCAGAAAGCAGTGAATGGGTCGTCTGTGTAACAGTGTATGACTGCTCTACCTGCCTTTTACTCAAGAGGATGTTGGTGTGACTGTGCTTGTATGAAAGAGGAGTTTCGGTTGAGTGTAGACTCATGATTCGTTAACTTCACAGGCGCTCTTGGGGAATCCTGAGGCCACACTCCCCCTGCCACCGCCCTGGGCAATTATGCTCTTTTGAAATGGAAATGGATGGCATGTACATGTGTTAGTGTGTATGTGTGTGCATGTATCGCCGTGTGAGTGGATGTGTATACATGCAGAATTGTGTGCGTATCCATGCATGCCTGTGCGTGTGCGTGTCCCCTTAACTTATCTTAAAAGCACCTAAATCCACTGGCGCCCCTTTGCAGCAGCAGTCAAATACAATAACATCTGAAGGCCCTGCTACCTTGTGCTCGCTCGGCCCATTGAAGGGACCCTCCAAAATGCACAGCCGACAAAGAACATACCTTCAATTAGCCAAACGATTAACATTTTAGAGGAAGTCTGTGTTTGGGTCCCTTGGGCTCTCCGCACTCCCCTCCAGTCTCCTTTTCATATTCAAATCCACGACATAAAAGTTAGCTATATCTAATCCTAAAAATGGGTCTTTTACTATTTTCTAAGGAGATAATGCCTGAAGTTTTTGCAAGTGGAATAATTGCCAGGTTATGGAAAAAGGTGTACCATTATGTTCAACAATCATCATGGGCCATAGGTGCTGCTGTGAGCTAGTGCAGACGAAGCTCTCAGAAGCAGCGCAAAGCTGTATGATACTGTCTATTCTAATTTAGAAAGCGATTAGTCAATCATACTAGCCTACATTCATTTAAACAAGCGCCTCTCTGGGGGTAGCCTCAACGCCTGAGTGGATTTGTGGTCATTATCATGTTGTGCTATGGTTTGGTCTTCTCCATAAGAGACGCCACTATTGATTTGCTTCATTTCTGTGTCTGGCTGCTGTCACTTAACCATGGCATATATTGATGCTGAGTAGACAGGGGTTGCCCATCTGCCCACCTCCTTACCAGAGTGCTATGGGGTACGAAATGGTATCGTGTGGTAGCTGCTGTAAACTTTGTATGAACTTACACTGTGCTCCTCTGCTGTGAGGAGTAGATGAAATTCCTCTCAGACACTTAATCCAGAGTCAGGTGAAGTGAATTGTTCCTAAATATGCCACTCACAGGATGCGCAGAGGTGTCTGTGTAACTTTAGTTGTGAATTTAGAATCAGCTTCAGTCTCAAAATTCATGGCAGTGTGTTGCGAGGTCTTATTAATGCTAGACCTCACATTCAGTAGATTTAAATTCCAATTGCATTTACATTCATCCACTGTAAAGTGTCTTCTATAACCCATAACAGATAAATGAACTATAGGTAGTGTATTCTTTATTTTAGTTATTCGTCATTATTTATTAAAATTTTAAATGTACAATATAAAATAAAAGGTGTTTTCTTACAACCCCCCCCCAAATAACTCAATCTGCTGAATTGAGACATTGACTCATTTGAAGGAAACACCCTCTAAAATGCTGAAATTATGTATTGATTTTCCTCTTGTCTTTCGGCTTGATGTCTTTGTGTAATTGCCTCTTTGCCGCTGCTACAGCTAAAGCTGAACTGAACCATCGGGATGTCTGTAGTCTGTTATGTAGACTCTTACTTCAGGAAGACAACCCAGTGATGTCTGTGTCTAGTGTTTCCACTATCATCTGCTGGAACATTGCTTGCTGGATCATTTGGTCCAGATTTGTAAATGTAAAAGTGAAAATTATGGCAAAATGTATAGTAATTACTAAAACAATAAGGGTCAAAGGTTACTTACATGAATATTGGTGAGTAAAAGTACAACAATTACATCTAAATTTGAATTTAGTAAAAGTACCTATAACTATCTTTGCTGCTTTTCATAACTTCATGATTTCTGACATAAGGGAATCTACTCGAGCTGTTTCCAGAATGTTTCCAGAATCTAACATCATGTTTCCCAAATTCAATGACCTTAAATCAGAGCAAGTGATCTGAAAATTACATCTAAACTAGCAGTCACTTCACAGGATTATGTGACGTTAATGTTTGGTTGCAGGTATGAAATAGTACAGACAACAGCTGTCACTAGCTGAGAAAAACAAAAAGTAGGGCTGTCCTTTTTTCAGTCAGTGAAAATGACAATAAAGAGGACGGAACAAGCTGTAATAAATTAAACTAACCAGGTAGCCCACTTGGTACAGTTATAACAGCCACGCACATTTAGTTTAACTCTCAATTTGAGAAAAATAAATCAAAATAACTATAATAAAGAAAACGTGGCAGTGTAGTTGACACATTTATAACAGCAGCACACACATTTTAAGAAATTAATGGCTGAAGATAAATCTAATCAATCATAATCAGATTGCAAGCTCACTAAGCTGCACACTTCCTGTGCACAGAAGTCTGTCATTAAATAGTGTTGGCGATATTACTGTATGTGTCGCTCAAAGCCGTGTGTACAAATTGAAAAGTAAGCCACAAGAGAAAGAGAGATGACTAATAACTTTCTAAGTAACCTACAGTGATCAAACATTTTTTTGTGTTTCTACCTTTCTGTGACAGACTCTGATGAAAAGCGTCTCGTCAGGTGGAACATTATGTTTTGAACTTGGCAGAATAAATTATTATTGTCCTACCAGAGGACTCATCCCAGCGCTGCACGCTAATTCTGTCAGGATGCTTCACTGCCTTCTGAAAATGGAAGACAATGAACAATGAACTGTATAAAATGTCTTTTTTAGGACAATGAGCCTAGTGGGCTTTGGAGAGAGATGAAGACAAACTGTTGATGACAATCCCTAATTCCCAAGTTCTAGAATAAATGTTTTCTTCTTTCTTTGGTCCAGAAAAGAACTCTATCCATCACAAAGTTTTAGGAGCACTCCTACAAAAAGTGTGCCTTTACTTTCAGGTGTAGTTTTGATGCAAGGCACCTGAGTTGTGCCTTTTTATTTTTTTTTATTTTGCTTTTTAAGGTTGAACTGTCACAATAAGCCCGCCTCTCTGAGGTTGATGATGGCTTTCAAAAGTGAGACACGTGTTGACAGAATCACAGAGAACAGCGAACATCAGACACAAAGCAGGTAAAAATGGATTCATATTCTTTTGATGTGGTATTGTCTCGCTCACTTGAAAAATCAAATGGAGGAAGAGCTGTGGTAAATTGCTCTGTGAATGTGGCTGCTGAAACCAATACAGTTTTCTTTGCTTTGCTAATTATTAATTACCCATCTCCATGCATATGTGTTTATTCCTAATTGTATTTGATGGATGAGTGGCAGCTTTGACACCTCATTAGACCAGATTAATTGAACGACACAATATTTATGTCTTGGCAATGACCAGTTATCCTACCATCTATCACTGAGATGATCTCACTGATTGAAAACCACTGGTCCGTGTAATCCTAATTATTTGGAATTAGAAAAGAATTTATAGCTTCTTGTGGCGTTTTTCCTGTGATGACGGCAAATTGGAAACATTAAATGCATAACGAGGGAGAAAATTAGGAGAAGATACATTCACGGAATTAATGCGGGTGAATGTCGGAGAAGGGGGAAGGGCACAAAGTAAACGAGGTGCCTTACAGACTCACAGTTTTTCAGTGCACAGTGTGTCGTAGATACAGGCTGTCATGTTTTCTCAAAATTTTGGCATAACATTTGTCTCTTTCTCATAATTCTAAAAGGGAATGCCCACAGGATGCCTATTTAGAAGAAGGGTTACTTTTTTCACATTTAACTAAACCTGTATATTCTCCAACTCCCCAACCACTCACTTCCAAACATGCTTCTGTGGAACATCTCGATCCATATTCTTGTCTTTTATTAAAAAGTTGGCTGAGTATTCGAAAAGCATTTTCACTGAACTTCATATAACCCTCCTCTAACTTCTGCAAAGCTTTGCCCCTCATGGGAGGAGCACAAACTAAAATCCAGCATTTGAGCTCACAGAGAAGCAACAAGGCCCAGAAGAGTGGAGCTTTTACTATCATATAGTATAGGAAAGCCTCAAGGAACAGATTTCTTTCCCAGGTAGTGGGAACTTCCTCAAGCTTATTTTTATTTCAACTTTTCAAGTCTCTAACACCATTAGCTGGCTCCCTTGTGGTCTTGAAAGCGGTGGCGCTGATTGAATTAAGCTGTTTCCGTCTTTGAGACATTTTTGACAAGCTTTCTTATACAGAAGTCACTCACTCCTACAACCAGAGAGACTCAGTATGCACATACAACAATCACAATCAGTAGAATTCAATGTGTGAATAAGTAAAAATAGAAACTGAAAAACCACCTACAAGAATCTGCTGACCAGAATTGTTCAATATGATATAGACCAAAGACACTCTTAGTTGCTCTTTAATACCATTTACACCATAGTATTTTAATCAATTTAACTGGACGTTTTAGATATACTTGGCTCAGAATGCTTTTTCTGGTTTTAAAAATAGGACAAATGGTCTTTTGGAATCAACCGGGGAGAAGTTTAATCTCATTGAATGGAGCCAAAGCCAGACGTTTAGCTCCACACAGTGTAGAATACAAGATTATACCAGCCTGATATAGCCCTTCTACCAGCCGTTTATTTTTATCCTCTATTAAGGCAGCGATATCCTTAAAGGCTGCCAAAATTATCCTGTAAAAATGCTGACTGGGAAATATGAAAGGTTCCAGGCAGTTCTAGTAAGCAATCTGTGCGCATGGTGGAGCAATGTGACTGCTGTGCTTGCTATACCAACAGGGGTGACCCCAGTTGGCTGGAGAGGTGAGACGAAATGAAAGTCATCCCTAGATCTTCGGGGAGCCAAGTCTGGAATACCAGGCTTCTCTTCAAAATGAGATGCACCGCCAACGCAGGCTGCTTTACATAAAATGTTTGTTTCTGGTATTATTTTCATCAACACGTTCAACCACATACATCAGTCTTAATCTTTTCTTGTGTGTGTGGTCAGTTGACACTTAAATTATGATGTAATACTATCTGTTGAGCTTTCATTGACATGTTTCACATTATACGCCACCGACGATTGGTTGCGTACCCATTGAGGCAGTTTTTACAGTAACTGCCTCTTTTAATGTGGGATAGGGACAAGCGATGAGCATAATATTCTTATCAAACACACTCCAAGACATTTGAAACAGAAAGTTTTGTACTTAAGTAAACTGCTCCTCAGAGCGAGGCTGGTAATTGAAGAGTTACTAGTGCCCTCTGGGTGTTCTGAGACGTTGAAGTCGGTAGGAGCCCAACCGGAAGCTCCACGACAGGAATTCAGTGAAAGCAAAATATCATTATTGTTTCTTGTTTTAAACATTTACAGATGAATGTACCTACATACTACATTTATATTTCTCAGTACATTTTCTTTGAACGCTAGTAGTCGCTAGTTAATTTCAGGGGGAAACGTTTGCTGCAAAGTATATTATTATCTTATTATTACCAGATGAAAAAAATCTTTTGATGTTTGTTTTTTTTTGCCCAGTCTTTTTGTCCAGCAGACGCTTAAGGCAACAGAGTAAAGTTACCCAGTTCTGTTGGCGCTAGCTATTTTATCTGCAGGCGCTAGACGCAGCAGCTTGCTAGGTACGCACAAGCGTCATAAGGCTTTAAAGAGCTGACATCACGATGGCCGTTTTTGCCAGGTGCCTTATTGGAATGAACTTGAGATGAATGTATTGATCCTGTTTCTGGTTGGCAATGAGACAACCTGGCTTTGGTTTAGAGGTGACTCCATCCAGACCCTCTTGTGTTATGCAAGTGACGCACACGAGCTGTCGAGGATTTGACTGGTGTCAAGGAGCTGTTTAAAATTAGAGCATGGACGCAGAATTGATTTAGTTTATATTTGATGCGATTAAACACAGTGGAGACCATTTGCTGTCACTGGGATCACAATAATGGCTTTCACTGGAGCACAACCCAGGCTGGAAAAATGTCCTCAAGATAATATATGCCATTTGGCGATTGGCTTTAACCAAAGTGTTTTGTTGTGATTGAAAACATTTAAATGATGAATGCTGCAGTGAGAACAGCAATGAAAGTATAAGTATAAACGAATGAAGCAGTGTCACAAAAATAAGTCCCCTCTCTTTGCTACAGATCCCCCTTACATTTACTTGCCTCATTGTGTGAGCTGGGCTCTCAATCAAGATATCTGAGTCCCGCTACGAGTCCCTGATTAACACCACTGCTCGTGTAGTTTTGTTTTAACTGTCCTCGGTTAAATGAGAAATTAAGAGGCAAGAGATAGAGGCTAATAGCATTTATTAACCCAGCGTGAACGGGCAGCAGGGCGGCTGCGCTACTCCACCAGTGCTGTCTAGTCCTGGTGGCTCAGTCAGCGTGGCCCAGAGAAGGGAGTGGAACATAATAAAACCCAACAAATGCACCCAACTGATTAATGCAGCCCTGTGGCTATAGTAATTATCCCTCTCCACACTCCTCCAGCAGACGAGCCAAACAAGTCTGTTGCAGCAAGACGGAAGTGTGCAAATGACAGATCTGTGGGATTCAAGGTCTGTTTAGTGTGTAAGCAGCTGGATAAAGACACATTTTTGTCGATGTGGATGAATATGGAGCATGAATTGAAGCTTTTACAGACCTATGTTGCACATTTAACCTTTTATTGTGTCAGGTTTATATTTTCTTCATGCTCTTCTGCTGTGGACCTATGTTCCACACTGTATGTGTGTAAGTAAAATATAACTTGAAAATATATTTTTAATTTGGTTTAAACACAATGCCATCCTAAAACAAATATATATATAATATAATGCATAATAATAATGCAACTAAATTAACCTAAAAAAGCTAATTACACCTACACATTAGTCAAAATACAACAACAGATAATATTTTAGAACATAAGCAGTTACATTGAGCTAATGGTTCTTCTTGTTTTTGTTAACTTCATATATTTCTCAATTTTTTCTTCATAATTAAGCTGTAACACAGGAACATTGTTTGAGTATCTTTATTTATTTTTGGTTTATGTTGTTTTATTTATTACAATTAGCATATTTGTACTAAAAACACAACAATTGACACTACTATACCAGTATAATAAAAATATGTATATAATATTTAATGTCATATTTTGGTTAGTGGCCTTTTGTGACAAAAGTGATATGATAAATGGGACTCACCAGATGTCAGAGCTGAGGAGTACATTACAGTTTGTTCACATGTAATGTTTTTTGAGGGGGAGCAACTTGCTTTCATTGAAAAAATTTAATTCTATCAATGACACAAATAAAATGCAACTAACATATTTGAAAGGCATCAACCTTTTTGTGTCTTGTATTGTGTACAATTTCCATTACATTTTTTTTCCATGAACTGTCAGTAATGAATGAATAAAGTAGCAAGAGTTGTGCATTAAAAACAGAGTCAGTCACAGGTGATTGGTTGAATAGAAATATAAAAAAATATTTCATTTCAAAATAATTCACACACTTCTATCTCTGGGAGCGATCTTTTTTTATTAATATTCATTTTTACTAATCTTCCTTTCCCTATATTAATAAACAACAATTCTGTAAAATGTTTGCGCCGAGCAAAGGAGAAAGTTGTTTTATTGTTTCACGTGCAGCAGTTGTCACTCATTGACTCCACACACTCGCATACAGTTAGAGACGAGTACACAGTGAGCTTCCTGCTGAGAGATGGGGCTGCACATGTAGAGGTCAGAAGGTCAGACACTCAAGACCAGTTTGCCCATGAATCAGGAATTTAATTACATACACCCAGGGTGACAGAGAGAGTATATCCCTCAAATCAACACAATGTGTAATTACTATATATTGACAGATAACACTTGGCTCTTTTTTGTTTTTTCAGAAAAAAAAAGGTTCTGATTAATTTTTTATCTGGTTTCAGAAACATTTTAGTCATTTTTCTTATTCTGTGAGCACTCACATATTTTAGTGACTACTCTGTAAGCCTCAATTGTATTCTGAAAAAAAAAATCACTTTTGTGTTCAGCTGTTCTTTGGTAAATTAAGGCCGTGTTCCAGAACTGAGAGAGACTGCAGATGGAGAATACATCTCTGAGAAGAAAAACCAGCAAATGATTATGACAACATTAACTGCTGCCTCAAAGTGCATAGTGGTTTGATCCCAAACTGGCCATGATCTGCTCAAAGATACACACACACACTCACTTTGTTGTAGAGCTGTTTTGCTTAAATACAGATTTAATGATCGGATTAGTGTTACTTCGTTTGTTGATAGCGTGATAGTGGGATTACAGGCTGTGCGCTCAATAGATTTCCTGTCAGATGCCATGAATCCCGGTGTCCCCTCCACTGGGTAAGCTTGCTGGCTGAGAGAGAGGGAAGTACAATATGGCACACCTTATAAAACTGCCAATATGATAATAACCGTGGAGTAGAACAATTACAAACGCTATTCTGTTTAAACAACAGACAAAATAAAAACTATTCTGAGCAATGGAGGGATTTCTGTTTTGATTTTTTTATTTAATTTATATTACTGCCAATAAACAAACAATGTAACAAGACAACATTAACAAAATATTTTTATTTAATGTTTCTTTAATTAGTATTTCAGACCTAATGTGAAATCATACATTAGACTTTTTCTCTTTTCTCTCTTTCTCATTAAAACACAAACATATCTCCTTTATTGATTATGTCTTGATGTCTTAATCAGATCAGCAGGAATATCCTGGTTTTCCTCCACAGGAAAGTACATTAAATTCCAAAATATTGATCAAAAGTTTAATTTAGATTACTCAGTTCCTTGATTAAAGCAATCGGCATTTGCTCCCGTGACTCTGATACAGACTGACATGAAAAGAAGTGGTTCAAATTTATAATTCCTTTTTATTTAAAAGGCGGTCGGGAAACTGAGTCTGTCCCGAGGCTTCTGGCGACAGCAATGTTGTGATCAATAGGAGCGTGTGATGGGTTTTGTATCGATCAGGAAAATGTGGGTTGATGAAGTAGGTTGGATGATGGGGTGGGGTGGTTGGGGTTTTGAAAGCTTGAGGTTTCCTCTGACGCCTGACACGTTACATAGACGTGGTAAAATGTTCTCAGTTGAGTCGTCATTATTATTATCATTCCAGTTGAGGTCATTATCACTCTCTGCTTCTTCCGTCGTCTCTCTGTCAGGAAGGGTAGATCCCCTCTCTCCATAGGGTGACTGGTGAAATGCTGTGGGAAGCAGCTGCCGCAACTTTAAAGGAGGGCAGGCTGTGGAAAGCCAGATGTACGGAGGGGAGGATAAAAGAGTAAAGAGAACAGTTTAGCTCTGTAATCTGGCACTGAGCCCTTTAAAGCACAGTAAACAGACTGGTGTAAATCACACTTAGTCAACGTGCTTCTACTTCTGTTGCTTGTCAATTATTACTGACTCCTTTCAGTTCTACTCTCTCTCTATCTCTCTCTCTCTCTGACTGTCCCCTCTCTCCATCCATCCAGGGGGTCTGCCCGTGTCTCTGTGTTTTCCCTTGTGAATGACTGCACACCCACTGGTTGCCCATTAGCCCGTCCCATCTCAGTAATCTCTCATCCCAACTGGCTGCTCTCAGGACAGTCCTTCCTGAAGCCGACCAATAGCAGCTGTTCCATATGCACCGAACCACACCCTCCTGTTCTTAAAGAGCCCCCATGCCTTCAATGGAGACTCAGTTCCCTCACTGACTTATTCAGCCCGAGTGCGCTCTCACCACTGCTGCTCTCCATCCATCTGTCTCGTATCTTTATTCTCTCTTTCTCGATCCATCCCTGCCTTGATCTTTAGTCTTTCTCCTCTTATTCACGCTTGCTCTCTGTTTTTGCTCTTTCGCTCTACCTCAGGTTTCCCTTTTCTCTGCTTGTCATCACTAAATCCACTCTTTCTCTCCACATATGTACTCCTGCAGCACCTGTGCAGACTGGAGTTTGTCGGGCTGAGTCAGGAGGGGTTTTTGTGTGTGTGTGTGTGTGTGTGTGTGTTATTCAGGGGAGGGAGGGAAGACAACACCCAGGAACACCTGACCAGCATTTCATCAAAATATGTGGAGACTTAGGAACTGATCTCCTCCTCCAGCATTTCCCCAGCTGTTTGTTTATCTGTTTTTTTTTATTCTAACACCTGGAATGCTTAACGTGGACTGATGGATGTTTCCGAACTCTGCATCCCTGATCCTCTCTGCTACCACAGCCAGTAGGTGCATCTCTTTTCACTTCTTATTCAGTTATTTTCTTTTCTATGTTTGTTTCTGCTTTACTGAGATAAATTTGAAAAAGGAGCGAAGATGATGTGGTTTCTCAGAGTGTAAAGTAAACTATTTAAAATGCAGGGAGTTCTGTTCAGCTCCACCTCCCCATGTACGGGACAACAGAGCTCAGCACTGTTAGCGAGGCTGCAGTAGTGTAGCCTGCAGGGAGTCCAGGTCGGACTGCCACCCTACAGCTGTCTAGCTTTGCATCAGGATTCATGGTTTAACTTTAGCCACAGGAAAGAGCCAGAGGCAGATTAAGTGCAGATGATATCTAGACAATTATACTGTGGCAGTCCAACGGTGTCCCAGAGAAAGAAAGCTGTACTGTTGTTTGTGTAAGAGCATGTGCTGTTGAGATACAAGAGTATATTAAAGGGGCAGAGGAATGTTTAGTTGAAGCTTAAATCACTTGTGCATGAATTGTGATTTTGTACTTTACTTCATTTTGATCAAGAGGGATATGATCATCTCCAAAGTGGCAGCGAGTGAAGAAAATGCAGTCGGCTCTAATTAAAGAAGATTAAAGTGTTGTCATTGTGCATTTAGTTCATGAGCACAGTGATTGAGCAGGTTTCCAAGAACACAGTCATTGTCTACTAGTACTTTAATACACTCCTTGCATGCCTGAAATGACACTTTACTTCTAAACAAATATGTCTGAACCAAGCTAGGAATGTTTAATAGTTTCTAGGCCAAATACAAAAAAAGCATCATCTGATGTTAAGTTTGTTTTAATTTCTGTAACTGCATCAGACCTCCCTCTCCTGATGCATTCAAACAGAAGAAAGTGAAGTAAAATCTGCCCCGGGCTACACTTTATTCATATTTGTATGACAAGACAAGAGTGAACTTCTTTATGTACAGAAGAATTTCTGCACATGGGTTAGTTAGAGTCATTTTAAAGTAAAATATATATACACTTTTCATAATCACTGTAGAATATTAAAAAATATAAACATATTGATGATTGTAGGCTACTGGCAGATAAAATAGCTCAAATAACAAAATAAAATAGTGTTTACTGACCACACTGAAAATTCAGTAAAATGTGTAGTACACATAATGTACATAGATTTAATTTTGGCAAAAAATAATAATTATAAAAAAATCTCTGAGTTGATAGAAATTGTTCCAGAAGTGTAATGTTTAACCACAAATGTTTAGAGAATTTCTCCAATGTTTTGATATCTCACATAACAGTACCAGACCCGGATCTTATTTCTTTTTCATGTGTTTAAATATATCAGTTTCAGATAGTGTCTTTTAGGGCGCTGAAATTCAATATTGCAATTCCTGTGCTGTGCAGTTGAAAAGAACCCACAAACATGAGTTCTTCTTTTACGCACAATCATCACTTTCCTTAATTTGTAAAACCGCACTTAATATACATATATCCAGTTATTTTTTTATTATATGCAAAAACATGTTATGCTCAATATGAATAATAAAAAAGACAAAGGCAACACTATGATGCATAAACCTACAGTGACCCTTGGCCAGATCCTATGTGTTAATGTTTGCAAATAGTTGTGCGAATTGTGCAAATATACCCTGCATGAATACAGAAATATGCATATTTGGATGGGTCAGTAGCTTTTCATGTGATACAATACAAACTGTATCTGATTACATTACATTACATTTCATGGTACAGCACATCCTCAGACTGGCATTAACCTATAAACCCATAAATCTTTGTCCACATGTTCACGTTCCACAATCTCAACAATCTATGTAGTCACTGGGTTCTCACTGATTATTATTACAATCTTTCTGATTATTTTATTGTTGTTATTTTAATGGTTGTAGTTGCATCTATGTTTTTAGGTTCAAATAATGCTGTACTTAGTTAGGCTTAGCTTTGGGGAAAGCTAATACCCCCGAGGACTTTTCGCCAGAGGTGAGAGGTCTCTCTCTCTCTACTTAAGATGGGAAAATGTTCCTCTACCAGTAAATTAATATTATCTTATCAGGGATCTCACGTGAATTAAAGATCTCACATGTTAAAAGATATACAGATATGTGCACCTAGTCATGCCTTTTGAAAATAAATTATAAACTATATACAGACTTTATTATGTTAAATGGATTAAACAAGTTAAGACAATTTGTTAATAGAAAACTGTGCACAGATACAAAATCTGTAATGTTATCACCTTTTATACACATTTTTATTCAGATTATAAAGTAGATTATTATTCAGATTATAAAGTAGATTATAAGGTAGGACCACTTACAGCGTTCAGTACAAATTGAATTTGCTCCAAAATCTAACTAATCTAGCAAATCTTAGTGTTAGTTACTAAGAAAAGTACTGTGAAATAAATCTCTGCAGAAAATACAGTTCCTTTCCTGAGTAGGCAGATTAAAGTAGATTACAGTATAATGAATTTTCTTCAATTTTTGTTGTAGCCACAATTTTCCTAATTAATTAATATTTCAGAAGCCATTTTAAATCTATGAGCCTTATAATATACCATATGGTTGAAATAGTTTGACAGCTGCATCACATTAAAGTTTAAATGTTGTTTATGTTTTATATGATAATTTTTTTTCTCAATCCACCTGCTGGCCGCACAGTTTCCCTTCACAACCAAACAAACACTGATGTGGTCAAATGTTTGCACACACACGCTCACACATATGAAAAGACACATTTAGAATAAACACACGTATGTCCAGGCGCATATGGATGGGATCAAAGAGTTCCACACTGTCCTGGTGTCTAATTTTAGCGATGCCATATCATGGCAACACCTGACTGTGTCTGTTAAAAGAAGCACATCTTATTATGCATCGCCTCTGCGTTTATTAGGCCAGTTATGTTCATGGTCACAGTTCATCTGAGAACAGATGTAAGCAGATTTAAGAGATGCAAACACCCTGCTCTCCATTTTGTCAAAAGATTGTGATTGCACAGCTTCACCTCTCAGCAGATTTTCTGTTTCTGGACGAAAAAGAACAATATTAATCGTTCAATTTAAAAAAAAAATATATATATATATATTTTGACCACGGCCATAAAATAAGTCGTGGCAATGTTTTTGCTCCGAAGCAATAGACAGGTGGAGACATTAGAAATCTGCAGTAACTAGTGGTCTTCACCTAGTGAGATGGATCCTACTGATATTTAATGTACTGTGTTGTGCCAAAGTTTGGAAACTACTGTAATAAAAAACCAAAGTGTAAAAGAAAAAGATCCAATTCAAAAAGAACACACTGAAAAGTCAGTATATTAAACATGTTGCCATTCAGTTCTGGTCTTATTTCTTCTTTTATGTGTTCAGACAAATGTTGTACCTCAAATATTACGTTGAACTTAACTCTTGGTAACATTAATAAATCAGTGCTGCGAGAGAACAAAGTTTTCTGCTTCGACTGCACTGTACAGAAACATCAGTTTATTCGTGCTAAAATGGATGAAAAGAGTTAAAAGTTGCACTACGGTGGGATCAGTCAAACCGCAGTGCAGTGTTAAGTTTGATAGCTGGTTGATGAGTAAAATCAACTGGGAAGCCAACCTCCTGAGTCACTGACGGATGGAGGGAGCAGGTGGTGGGACTGTGCTGGGCTGTGCTCACATTATGGGAAAAAAATGCTGCTTCCCTCCAACTTTTCTTCATGGCCAGCTTTGAGTTTGAGGAAAAATTACGAGCGATAAAAAACAATTCCAAACACCTAAACCCGCTGCTGTATTTTCTCATGACACTGTTTTCCAAGTGTTCAGGCTGTCATGTTTATTAATGGAGATGGCTGCTGCCTACGAGGCTACAGCCCAGCTCTATGGTAGAGTGGTGCTGTGTGACGGCATGAGAGGAGAAATAACTTCATTACATGTCATGACCCCCTTTTGATATAGATGTATCCTTTAGGCAGCCTGTCAAGGTCTCTGAATTTATCAGAATGTAGACGGACGCCGTTTTTTTGCAGCCGGTCAATCAGAGCGCGATTGTGGCTCACATGTGTATTCAGACTGAATACTTCAGAGACGACTCAGAATGAGTTTGTTTTATTGATGAAATTAAATTAACAAACACAAAGTAGAAGAAACAGTGAGTCTAATCATGAAGTGTGGGTCGGCCAGCATGTTTAATTTAATGGGCCTCGTCGTAACTTCACGAGGTCTCACATTGTGAACTTAATTCCTCTTCACCACGTTAATTTGCATTGTGTCAATTGACCGGAGAGCTTACTGTATCAGCTTGAGTCTCACTTGAAATTCAGCCCATGTTCTAATACCATTAGGCAAATGCACAGTTGTGTCATTTACACATTTGGAGGAGAAAAAAGGGGGAGAGAGAAAAGCCAATTTGCGCCGGACAAGACTCGCTTGTGATTATCAGTGGATGTTATTGCTGTGGAGAAGCAGACGTTTGAAGGTTATGTTTCTGGGCAGTAATTGAAATGCAAAATAACATTAGGATCGATGGCCATCTCTGTTTATTTATGAAATCAATATCGTAACTGTCCCTCCTGAGTCCCCCTCTGATTCCCAATGACGGCTTAAGTCTCTGCTCATTTATTCTTTCTCCTCCATAACCTCTTTCTTCTGTCTCTTTTTAAAAGGCAGTTAGGGGTGTGTTTGACTTTGCAGGGAGAGCAATTTCCTGGAGGTGGTGGATGTGTATGTAGATCGGGGTTGATACTCCAGGTAAGGAGACATCATCCATGTGGGAAATCTAAGCAGCCTCTCCTCGTGGCAGTGACATTGAAGAGGCCATATGCTGAAAGTTCTGTGTACGAGCTTTTGTGTGTGTGTGTGAGAGAGAGAGAGGAGAGAGGGGGGGGAAACAAAGTAGATCTATGCAGTATAAATAGTCCTAATAAAAGTAAATAAAAATGTTTTTAAACAAAAATACAAAAAAATACAGAAAGAATCTTAATGGCTTTCAGATAGAAATCTGTTTAATACGGCGTATTTTAATGTGCACCTGTTTATTCTCAGCGCTTCTGACTCTGTCCTGTGGTCTTTACCTAAGAAACTTCACCTGTTAGCTCCTTTGCCGCTAAAGCACAAAATAAAAACTTTGGAGCTGAAATGGTTAAAGTAACTTAGGAGTCAATTAGTCATTGCACAGATAATTAATCAGCAAATCATTTGATAATAATCTGTTTGTAAAGCAACAGCAGCTATATTTATTCAGTTTCCAGCTAATCAAATGAGTGTATTTCATGATTTTTGATGTTCTGTTTCTACTATACTGACGTAAACTCTTAGAGTTTTGGACTGTTGTTCAGACTTAATCTCTATAGTAATTTGTGATGAACAATTTTCATTATTTCCTACATTTCATTGAGCAAACTAGTAATTTTATGATAACCTAACTATGAAAATAATAATTAGTCATTCATATAAAGCAAATGAATTACAAACATTATAAAGTTAGCCTAGTCGGTTTCCAAATGTTTTATCTTATAGACAGGTCAATAGAAGAAGACACGTATTCAGAAGACAATGACTAGACCACCACAAAGTCTTTAAGACGCAATTTGAACCCACAGTTGTAGCAATAGTAAGTAACAGTACTAAGTAAAGTAACAGTAGTAACTCTTTTCTAAAAATGTATTCAAAAAATGTATTTTGATTGCCTTCACTGCATTATTTCTGGCAGCGAAGGAATTGTGCGTTGAAATTTTTAGAGTGCACACGTTTTTTTGATGACCTTCATTTGTGCAGGCGCTGTGTCACACACACACGTTGTTGTTAGTACTTAACACTTGGGCGACACACGCTACCTCATTTTCCCTCTCGCGTGACCATTCATTTCCCTGACACCGCCACAGACTAACAGTGTAATCTATATGTCAGGCAGGAAGGGGCACTCAGTTTAAAGCTGATAGAGTTTGCCCCAAACAAGGACAGCCTATCATAGAAAGATTAATGAACTAATTTCATGCATGGCTCTTTGCCTCTGTCCTTCTGCGCTTCCATGTTCGACTGTGTGTTCAGCACCGTGATTTACGCCATGTTCCTTGCTAGAAACTTAACCTCAAGCTCAACAATAATATTTCCCTGTAGTTTGTTGTAAATATGTAGAATCCGTTTTTTTTTTTTTACCTATCACTCATTGAGTAAGGGACAATATGAGGACGTTGTGGCGCACCGATTTGAATACGCATTTGAGATCTTTTTTGTTGTTGTGCTTTTTGAGTGCCTGTTAAAAAAATTGTGTGCCAACATTTGGTGGTTGGGAAACATATTTCATGGTTTGGAGAAGAGGTGGACGGATTCAGGATTAATGTAGTGAAGCAGGGGATCTGTAACACTGCCAGCAGGAGGAGGCATGCCAAAATGCACACACACAAGCTGCTCTGGTGGGACATTTTCACACCCATCGCCCTTTGGCTGCAAAATTAAAATAATAAAAAAGCATCGGTCACTGATCTGAAATGCATCTTGGTTAAATTAAACATTCTGGACAGTTTTCTAGTCTTCACATGCAGTGGTGTCTAGGCGCTCCTTTTTATTGCAGTTTGGTGGATAGACTGAAACCTCTGTGTCTGCTGCTGCGAGGTATCCAGTGAGGAAGCATCTGGGCCTCTAAGAGCAACAGAACAGAGAATCCAGGTGACCTTCACGTCTGTCTGATGAGTCTTGCTTGTCTGCACAGTTTGTACCATTTTTCTGCGTGGCAGAGCAAACACCACCCCATTAGATATTAAGTGCAATACATTTGTGTGTATTTGAGCGTGTGTGTGTTTCCAAGGGAGCAGGACGGGTTGAGGAGAGTCAGGCAGCGCTTAGAAAACTCTATGTCACTTTATAATAAGAGTGGAAAACCAAATTATGAAACTATGAAGCTATTTCTGGCCGCGCGAATTGGTGGTTCGTGCCATTATTTCATTTCGACAGATTTGAAAGGACCCATTAGAAATTTCCATTAAACCTAACAAAAAACATCTCCCCAGCGTTACTGTGTGCTAAGTGTGGAATGAACTACTTTTTACATATGCCACAAT
This sequence comes from Microctenopoma stevenorrisi, assembly GCA_032270685.1. NCBI lineage: Eukaryota > Metazoa > Chordata > Actinopteri > Anabantiformes > Anabantidae > Microctenopoma > Microctenopoma stevenorrisi. The sequence continues at coordinate 8,296,955 of JAUMTR010000016.1, forward strand.
GTACTATTCCACAGGGATTTCCTCTATCTGGCTGCAATGATGTATTAACTGTTACCACGCCGCTCTCTCCGGTTCCTTCAGATGGGAAAAAATATACCTTCCCACTGACTATAGGTTGATACGAATTGTTAACAGGATTTAACGTGAGCCCTGTGAATCTTTTATAAACCGCAGCATCCTCCAAATGAAGGCTAACATAGTGTTGTATCGCTCCATCTCACACTATGTTAACAGTCTTGACTGATTAAAAATGCATAAGGAATGTCTGGGACCAGTAAGAGGAGGGTTTATTTTTTCATGCCTCATCTGGAGCAGGAAGGAAGAAGAGGATCAATAGATCTGATCTGGGCTCAGGGGTACAGGCTATCTCCTGCTCTTTCCCTCCCTCCAGCTGCTACCCACTAGCAGTTAGGAGCGAGGTTTCATGTTGTCAGGACCTGATGACTTCATAGCTTTATATAAACACTTGTGCAAAGAGGCAACGGAGAGAAACTACGTTTACATCTAACCACAACACCAAATTTGGACAAAGGGGCAGCCCCCGAGTGGAGAGGTATCTGGCCAGCTTGCTGTTAGCTTCCCACTGTTTTTTAAAACTCACGTGTAGGGATGAACTTGTGTAAGATCAGCACTATCTGTGACAGACAGAGCCAGTAGTTCTGAGGATTTTATTGAAGCAACAGCATACAGAGGCTATGCTGCCTTGAAGGGAAATTATTAGTAGTAGTAGCAGGAGGAGTTGTTATTTTTTGTGTTGAAACTGTGTGAATTGTCATATTATCTCAAATTTCTCAATATTTAAAACGCTAAGATTTTTCTTAATACCCAAGAGCCTGTGGTTTTTATAACATCTGATCATTTTTGGTAAGTATTGGAAGGCAATTGAAAAAGATGCTTTTTGTCTGTAAGTGGAGTCATTGAAAGTCAGGTGAGGGATATCTAACACCTTCCATCCTTAGATCGACGATTCAGATAAGAAATAACTCTAGAACAGCCCTTTAATGTGGGAAAAGTAAGAAACTTCCTATCGAAGGCATGAAATAAATGCAGTGTGTTTTCCCAAACCTTATAATGAATTTGGGGTTTAAGGAATTTAATCCCAGGTCTTCCAGCCGCTCCAACCTCTTGCTTAAGTCCATCGTAACCCGGCACCGTCCATTTGCAAACTAACCGGGACTATTGATTGGGTCATGTATTACCCATGATCCTCCAAATGCTGAGTGTAACACCTCTCTGTGTCCATTAACAGCCTTCTGAAGTTTCATTTATTCATTTATTTCTGGCAGCCGACCAATTGTGCGCATTGTTTGCGAGATGTATGGGCATCTGTTGACATGGTCGTTAGTTACCATTTTGCCTGAGAGAAAAAAGCTACTGTAGTATATCACCTGGCATTCCAACACATTAATGGTCGTGTCTGTAACATAATCTATCAATCTCAGATGAACCTGCATTCTCATTCGCAGCTGATGAATCTCTCGCAGGGTCACGAGGCGATGATGGAAGAACGCTATGAGTGGTACATCTTGTCCGGGTTGTTAGAATAGATCATTTCATTGAGTTGTAGTTTTCTGATGTGGATTTACTTTGATGCAGGGTTCTTTGTGTCTCATTCCTCAAGGTATCATTGAGGTAAACAGGAACGATTTCTAATTGGCTGGGGTTGTTAGAAAGACAGAACTGATCTGGTACATGTTTGACCGGTCCACCTTAGCTAGGATGGGTCAAATGTATGTAAAATGTAAACGTGATCAATGACAATAAAAGCTGATTTTTTTTTCCTGCATAACAATATTATATCAGTACCAAATCTGACTGCACCACCGTGTGTTTTTGCAGGCTGATAACCAGAATGCCCTCAGAGGACCGTCACCTATCCTCAAGCTGTGGTTCTTACGTCAAAACTGAACCTTCTAGTCCTTCCTCCTCGCTAGTGGACACCGGCAGTCACCACAGTCCCAGTGGCAACTCTGACGCCAGCGGCGGCTACATTAACGGCGGCGGTGGACGCTCACACGCCCTGGATTCCCCGCCAATGTTCAACCCGGGCATGCTCGGAGGTGGCAACGCCTGCTTACGTCGCTACGAGGAGTGCTCTGGCAGCATGGTGGACGACTCGCCCATCAAGTGCGAGTACATGCTCAATGCCATTCCCAAGAGGCTGTGCCTGGTGTGTGGTGACATTGCCTCAGGGTACCACTACGGGGTGGCCTCCTGTGAGGCCTGCAAAGCCTTTTTCAAAAGGACAATACAAGGTATTTTCCACCTACTCTTTTAGTTTTTCAATGACTCTCCTGAGCTGATATGCAATGTCTGTATACGCTCATTTAAATCCTAGCACCAATTTGATCCTGGTGTATACCGTCACTTTTGTCACAATACAAAAAGATTTTTTTAATCGTTCATGATGATTCTGAAATATGTTATTTTCTCCATATGACAGTTGTGATTGCCAGGAAGGACTTGATAAGAAATCCATTGTCATGTGTTCAATGTGTTTGTCAGTGCTGGTACCCAACAGTCTCCTCTTATGGGACTAATACAGTGTAGTGATTAAACTGTCTACAGCAAGCATTAGGCCCAGACTGTAAATCTGCTCTGGGTTGTGATTTTTTTCTGGCTTGTGGTTTCATTTTTTTTATTTTTTTTATGTGTTTGCGTGGGGATCACACATCTGGCAGCGTCTTTGCCTTGTGTGGGAAATGTTCCAGAGTAATCACTTGGATAGAGATAATGTGCCGCTAACGGAGGTCCAGAATATTACATTTCATCTACAGAATTTGTGTCTGCGTGGAGTTAGACAGCAGGTTGGCGAGGCCGTTTTAAAACTAAGCACGTTAGTTTGAAAAAGTTTTGTGCCAAACCCTCCACAATTATCAAAACAAACAGTACAAATCAGCTCTGCTTCGTCTGTCTCCTATTTTTAAAATGTTTCCTGTATTTCCTAAGCTGTTGTGCAGATGCTTTTGATCGACTAAGTACCAAACACAAATAACTATTTCAACACAAGTTAGGATGTGACATATCTAAAGCACTAGTTTGCTTTTAGTTCTTCATTCCCTTTTCTTCTTCTCCTTCACCTCCTTCTTCTTCCCACTCTCCTTCGTGGAGGACAAGCCTGTAATGAACCTAATCTGTCCGTCATTCATCCTGAGCTGCGGGAGTTTCAGTCAATAACAATCAGTGTTGGGTGACTGTAATTAAGAACCAGGCTTTTCACTGGGAGAAAGTCAAGAAAGGAGGGTGGGAGGTGCGGCTCTGTTCTTCTCCCCCAGGCCCTTCTAGCCCTACACCCAAGGGGGAGGTGATGGTGGGCCAATTAGAAGCTCATGCCTGTGTAGTTGGGGCAATAACAGAGGATGGGGAGAGAGCATGGAGAAATAGATGCTGAGAAGAAGTCTAAATAAAAGGCAGAGGGACAAGGGACACGGGACATGGTCATCCACTGAAAGGAGAAGCCGCTTTAATGGAATGGTAATCAGGAAGGGGGGTCCCGGCCTTGGTAAAGGAGGAGGACAAGGAGAGGTCCGGCTTGAGTGGAGATGAGCGCGTGGATAATAGCATGGCATAATAATATATCAAAATTTAGAGAGAAAATAAGAGAGGTTAAGGAAGGATATTAGAGTGGTTGAAATGTCCTTTGAGATATAAAGGTGGACACAAGACCTGATTAACTAAGAGGGTATGCCGACAGTGAGCTTTTAAAGGTAGGCAATTTAAGACTATTCAGGACATCCAATGCAAGCCCCCCCACACACACACACACAACAAACACGCATGCATTAACTAACACACACACACATACGCGGGTTATTGTTGATCCATTTAGGTATCAGATGTTTCCTTTAATAATCCTGAAAACATTAAATGAATGTGACCTTTTCCAACCTGATGAAAAGTCTCTGTATTGAACGTATATTATTGTTGGAAATTATTGGACAATATCTTAATGGATAGAAATTTGATCGAGGGCAAACTAAAGTCCTCTTTAGTGAGCAGTAGGCTTAAAGAAAGATTTGTCTGTTTCATTCTGTTCTCCAAGGTTTTGAGACAATTTTTACATTATTTGTTGTACTCATACAGATCAGATTGGGAGTCATTTAAGGCCTTACAACACACGGCAGATGCTGGTGAGACAGCTCAAAGGATATTTTAAACACAAACCAAAAATCCCTGTACTCAAACAACATACAAGGACGTGTATTAATTAAATAATTAATTAATTAATTTGTAGTATACACTTTGCACTTTCATCTACACTTGAGCACCGCACTGTATTTCCTCTATACTAATGCCTCAGTTTAGAAGAATTTAGCCGCCCTGCAACCAGCAGCAGTCTCGTCCAACATCCTGGCATGGTGCCCTGGGCCCCTCACTGTGCATGAGACCCTGTTGGCACCGCCGATGCCAGGGATCCTGACAAATGTTGGCACCTTCTCCCTGACCAACATTGGGTTGTGGATGTGTGTGTGTGTGTGTGTGTGTGTGTGTGTGTGTGTGTGTGTTTGTGTGGGACAGTGAGATCTGGCAGAACTGCAGCAGACCACACCTGGTTTGCTTTTTTTAGGTACCATTAATACATCGGTGGACTTATGAGACATTGTTTAAACATTCAATCAAGGAATGTGGATGCTTGGAAAAGAGGATTTGTCATTGGATTCTTGGGGTCACGTCAACTTTTGATGTAAGTGTGTAATGATCCAGAAAGAAACTGTTAACCGGAAACTGGTGTGAAATACGGGCAGCGGTTACATGGCAGCAGATTCAATATGTCTGCATTTCGGTCTGTTTTTGGACCCAAGTGATTAAATTGCATAGGAAATATTTCCATAGTGAGCCGACAGCCGTCGAGACAGACTTGAATAATACATCGAGCTTTGCTACATGATATGGGAGCCTCAGATCGGCCGGTCTAACAGCAGCTTGCGGTCTTTAAAGGAGAACATTATGCAGGGCACTTGGTTGTGCGTCCATCTCTTAGCCCCAGTGTTGTTGAGGGAGATCAGCTATCCCATCATCCTTTAGTAGAAGAAGGATGGGCTGGAAGGGGTCGTGGTGAGCGTTACAGAGAGGACACTCTGCATTAATGAAGCTAATTTATCTGAGAATCAAAATGGGGGTGGGACTCTGGGGCAGGGAGGTGCTTTTAACATGTCCCATCAAAATGCCACTAAACCCTCCTCTCCTTCAGCAGTGTCACACAGGGTCACCTTGGGACAGGTGTGTGTGTGTGTGTGTGCGCACATTTCTGTTGTGTCTTATCCTTTTTGTGTCTGGTCATTTACGTTTTGATCTCCCTTTCCTTCTGTGCAATCATCATCGTAGTGGTCGATGTGCTAAATGGTGTTTGGTGATGTTTTCCAGGGAACATTGAGTACAGCTGTCCGGCCACCAACGAGTGTGAGATCACCAAGAGGAGACGCAAGTCGTGCCAGGCCTGCCGCTTCATGAAGTGTCTTAAAGTTGGCATGCTGAAGGAAGGTGAGTGCTGGTTTTGTCTGCATCTGGTACTGCGAATTCAGGAAAGCGCTGTGAATTGATTAATCGCCAGAAAATAAACATGCAACTAATTTAATCTGTTTAAACATTCGACTCAACAGAAAAGGGCAAAGCTGTACCTGGTTGCAGTTTTTATATATGAATTCTGTAATAGTTTCAAATCATATTAGATCCTGTCGAGAATTTACGTCAAAACTTAAACCAGATAGCCTAATAACAAAAGCATCAAATTTGGGCTTAAAAGTCAACATTTCCTACTTTGTGACTGTGATAGAGATATAATAGGTAGAAGACTGGTCAGTTATCAGATATTAAAGCCGGATGTGGTGTCAGGGAGGCACTGGTGACATCACAGAATTACTTACCTACCTCTCCTCACACCGCCGGGCCTCTTAGTGTTGAACTGCTGAGTTGGATGTTCCTACCAACACCAACTGAAATGTGTAACAGAATCTTAAAAAGCACAGGCTGTTCCCCGAAGAATTCCCTCTCCCCTGGGCTCGGGGTGTCTCTCTCCCTTCTCTCTCACCCTCTCTCTCGTGCTCTCTCTGTCTGTCTGCCTCCCTTCCTCTCTCTTCCCTGGTATATTGATCTACTAAATGCTTTCCGAACATCCCACCTCACTTCCTGCAAGTGTTGTTTCTCATCCAGTGAGAGACCTTTGGGAGTACAGAGAGGAAATCTAGCAGATAGATCTTTTCGTTTTTTCCACTGAAAGAACCACTATGCACAGTTTTGTATTATCGTGCTTAATGGTGAAATGGGACCAGTTTCCAGGCTTTCTTTTTGACCTCAAAAATGTCACTGTATTTAAACTTTGTATGCACATGTAGGTGACTAAGTGACCATGTAAATAACTCTCTGCTTACCAACAACATATACATACACTTAACAAAAGAAAGTCCTAATGACATTAAGTTACCAGTCGTGTTGATGGATATGCCTGAGCGTACATACAGTATAGCAGCACTTCTTGGTGCTTAATGGAAGCTACAAAGAATCGCGTGACATCTGTTGGTTGAATTTGTCGGAATAGGAAAAACAATTGGTTTGATTGGCTCACCAACAATGCAGCTTTAAAAACACTTAACACTGCCTCTAACTAAACAGTATATTCAGTTTATATAACACTTTCCACGGATATTATTATACCGAGTGTTTATTGCAAATAAGATCATAAATCCATAAATAAGAACTGATGAAAGCTCACTTTTAATCCAAGCAACATTTTATTTATATTTACAATTCCTAAAGCATTATCGTAAGGGAAATTCCCTTGCTTACAGTCACCATATCGACACTAACTACCATAATATATAATTTGGCAAACAGAAGCTTTATAGTGTGTAGTCTATATGTGTCTATAAGTCCTGGAGTTCAGTCCACTGTCATGCACACTTATATTCTTAATGCTATTATGAAAGTGAACGTTCATAGGCATTCATTTGCTAAAAAGAAATCATGGCCATCCAGTTTGGTTGTGTACCAAAGCACCCAGCATGTCTCATACTAGAAGCCAGCAGCAGTTAACTACAAGTTTGAATGTCAGGATCTTTGTTCACTTCCACAGAGACAACTTCTCTGCATAAGGACATAGCTATTGTATTGCTGTTACAACAATATTTAAACACGCTCCTACTTCTAATGTCTTCATCTCAGCCCTAATGTCTGACACCAGGACAATGTTAAAAGAAATAAACTTATTAGTGCATGCTTATAGAAGAAACAGCAGGAAATTGTCAATGGTGGGCTGAGCTAAGCTGTTGACGTGAACAAAGTGTGTGTGTCTGTGTGCGTGTGCGTGTGTCAGTCATTTCCACCGCCTGCCGCTCCTGAATGCAGCATCACAGCCACCACGACATGTGGCACAGCAGGTGATTTTCTGAAAGTGATGGCATTCAATTAAAAGGGAAAAGGACGGTTTAATCATGGCACGGTGCTGTGGCATTGCATCTTGCAGCCTTTGGGGGGCTTTGATTACGAAATCGGTCGGAGCACAGCAACTCACCCTACTTTATGTAATAAGATCACCGTATAACAAGTGGACAGGAGTTTTTTATGCTTCATATCACACTTCCCTTTTACTTTATTTTACTTTACTTGGCTGCAGCACCTTAATGCTAATCATTACCTTTCCCAGCGTGGCAGTATCATAGGAAATATCTCTCACTGCAGACAAGTCTGAGAGACCTTAAGTGATCAGTGGTTCCAAAGGTTTGTCACTCTTTCTAATGCGACTCTCTGAGCTCCGATTTCAAATGCATTCCTGAATTGGAAAGTACCAGCTGCAGAGTGAGACCACTACTATTGGTGGAAAAAAGGAATTCTGTAGATATGTAGATAACAAGCCTCCTTCCAGATGCTGAGCCACTGTAAAGTGTCTGGATGAGCTGTTCAGGCTGTAGCGGGAGGCACCCAGCCTCGCTGGGTGTTTGAGGAACCCAGCCTCGCTCAGTGAGCCCTCAGATTTTTAGCTGGGGCTGATAAAAGGTCACGGGTCCAGTGGAAAAAACTCTCACGTAATTACAACTCGCGGAAAGTATGGTGTCAGTCACTACTGCCAGGAGTCAGTGCCTGCAGCTAATAGCAGCGTTAATACCCCCATGGTATTACTGTATGGTGTAAAGTGATGCAAGAATTGTTTTGACTGAATTGGCATTTTTTGACTTTGGGGTTTGAGTCACTTTTGATAAAGTTTGTGATGAAGCTTGTTGTTTGTAATTTTTTGTAGTTTTACTGCTTAGGTCTTTGGTCAAACACACATCACTATGACAGCAAACTAGCATGTTCAAAACAGTTATTGTCCAATTAAAACAAAAACAGACAACAATGCAGATCTACTAAATTGCTTCCATGAGTAAAATATTTTAACTTTTTTTTAAATACCTAAATCTCTGCTCGTCTGAAGTTGAAGTTTGTCAGTTTTAGTGTAAGCTCAGTGTTTCTGCGATGTATTCTTTGCTTGTGGGGATTTTCTGATACCGCTGTAATGTGGTGGATGAATACAAGCTGCCAGACTATTTTGGCAACCCATACCACTGTCTCGCCCTCGCCCGACCACAGATAGGGATCAGCAGTCTTTCCTGAGCGAACGTGGCAACCAGGGTAACATTACAGCCTTATTTTCCTCCAGCCACATACGCAAAAGATTAGTAAAGCCATCTCCAATATCACAGACTGTCAGGTCCCCTCCCAATCAATAGGCTTAGATCAGAAACCAATCGATAGCCTACACAAGATTACATCATCAAAATAAAGAAAAGGTCTGTACTGTACAAAAGCCTCTAAAGTCTTTGCCTCTTCAAGGCAGTTAAACTGTAAAGACTGAATGCCCTCTGACGCCCTGCCACAAACTTGTGTGTCTAACAGCACATGTATGGGGCCTTGTTTGCGTTTCAGGGTGTCAGTAGCTGCCAGACTGCAGCTGAGAGTCAGAGCCCACCCAAATGCTCTGGGCTGGCCTGTCCTCACTGTCTGGCAGGTGATAGATCAGACACGGAGGCTAACACGTGTTCCTCTGAAGAAGGGGATTTAGTGACGTGCTGACCTCTTCCAACCCTCCTACACAGAACACACTCAGCTGACAACAAACACATGCATGTTTCTCACCCCTGACATGGAGTCAGACTTTGAGGTGCTACTGTCAGTCGTATCTCTCTATCTTTTTCTCTGTCATTCGCTCCAACAAACAGCAATTTGTGCGAACACCACAAACCAAACACTTCCTACACCAATACACCAGGGACACCGAATCCACTCAGCCATCTCCGGCCATGCAGATGTTTTCGATTACAGCCACATTTGTGGTCTGTGCGGCTCTGTAATACACCGTAATACCCCTTGTGGACACGCTGGCTCAGATTTATGAACAGTGTTTAACACGATAAAGAGAGCGATGCCAGTGTGTGAGGCTGTGGGAGAACAACTCCAGCTTTGTCCTGTCGGACCATTGCGGGTTGGAGCAGGTGGGACATCATGCTGATTCTCTCTTTCCTCCTCTCATCTCATATCCATTTTGTCCAACACTCCCACCCTCACTGCAGCCCACCCGGGCTCTTTAAAATCACCATGCCTTTAGTTCGTTGCGGTCCTTGAGACTCATCCCCCAGACGTTGCTCTAGAAGGGCAAGGTCCCCGTGCCTTGAGAAGTTTTGTGCGACCGCGTAGGAGGGGGCGCACGTCGCATCCCTCTGATTTTTCCCAGCTAAAATAGGGAGCTCCTAATCTCCCTTTGGCAGCGTTCACCATCCAGCCAATCCTGACACATTCTCTAGAAAGAAGCGCCTCTGACAGGTGAGGCGGCTGAAAATAGTTGTGTGAGCTGCAGACACATGCACATGTTCATATAATAACACACAAGCTTGATACACCACATGAGCCCGATCCATATTAATGTGATGACAACGGCTCTCTACAGACCTTCTTTAGGTAGAATGAATACTTTTTATTTTTATGGACTGTTTGATCTTGTTGTATAATTTGTATTGTGCTTTTTAATTTTTATTGTGCTTGTTCTTTCCTATTTTTTCCTATTTTTTTTCTTCCAACTGTGAGCTAGGTGAGCTACAGCTGAGGAAACTAAAGTCATGTATTTATGTATTGTTTGCAAATTTGAGGGTTGCGTGCTAGCTCCAGAATATTTCCATTAACAGCCATAATTATCACAGTTAAGTTGAGTTTTAAGACTCACAGTGTATAATAAAAACGGCCCAACTTTAAAGCTACATAAGGAGGAATCAAAACCTGACCTGGTTCAAACAAAAGGCTGACACCAATTTTTTTAAACTACAGTATTTAAATTAATAATGTATTTAGAATAAGTGGACAATAAGCAAAGATCTATAATTCATCGGCAGAATTATTTTTGAAGGTGCATTTAGACCTATAAATAAAATAAAATAAGAATATTTAGTAAATTTCTTGTTTGTAGTTTTATTGTTGTTGTTTTTGCGGTGACTGTGACCTTGAATTAATAATACTTCCTTTTTTTATGTTTAGTGTTAAAGTGTATATGTAACCAATAAATAATGAGTACATAAAAGAGTTAGATAAGTAAACATAACACAAACGTACACTCCGTTTGCTGCCACGTAAAAGAAAAACGTGACTGCTTCGATGAGGCTTGTGCTGTAAGGTCGCACAAGTCAATAAAGATATTGGATGTGAAAGGGAAGCTGAGGTCAGGTGGCTGTAAAGATCGCTACTATGCAAACATGCCTCATCGTTTTTCCACACACATGTACACGCACACACACACATCCGGCCGGGATGGATCGTCAGCCGGTGTCTTAACATCTCAGCTGTTTTCTCTTATATAGTCTTCAAAGTGTCATGAGCTTGCTGTACTCTACTGCATGATTTTACCGAGCTCATAATATACAGCACACGCACGCTCTTTTACCCCATAAACTCACCCGCTGCATCCATATTTTGGCTGCCACACTTTATGAAGGGCCAGCAACTATAAAAAATGGATCTGGATGCTTTGAAGATGATCCGTGTACCCGCCTGACTCCCATGTCACAGGCTCGCCCACAAACCCGGCCCTTCTGGATCCTGTTGTCTTGAAGCATGGAGGCTGCTGTGGTTTTTGGGCCCGAGGTGTGGAATGTGGTGCTGACGATGACACAATCCCACCCCCACCCCCTTCCCCCGCACCAGCCCTCTAAGAGGGGCCTCATCCAGCTGTCTTGTTGTGGTCAGATTCTCAGTACTGTGCCGTATCACATGGGGAGGAGATAATCCTGCACTGGCTGGGACAGGCAGGGCTGTCAGGGAGGAGATGTACACCCGATGCTGAAATACACAGAAAAGGCGACAGAGAGAGAAGTGTGAGAAAAGGCGTGTTGCAGAAAACGGAATTTCTCAGCCAATAACAGCAGCTTATTTCATAGTATTCCCCAAAACCTTCCATTCCTCAGCATTATCTAACTCTTCCCCGTCTGTCATTCTCTCTGCCCTCCTGCCTTGGGTCTCTGCCGTTTGCAGTGCCGCTAAGCTGTAAACTGAAACTGGTTAGCGCTGAGCTCTTAATTCTTGTCAGCGTCTATTAATTATGGGCCAGTTGGATGTTCCAGTTCAAACAGCCCCCGCGGATCTTGGAATTCTAACTCCGGCTGTTTGGCCACTTGTCGCTTGTCGCAGCCACATGACCCTGCAGCCCACAGCAGGGAAACCAGTGTGTGTGTGTGTGTGTGTGTGTGTGTGTGTGTGTGTCTGTCACTGTTTGTCTGTGTGAGGATGGTGGTATAAGTGGGGCAGCAACAATTCACTGTCACTTAGTCTAACAAGTCTGTGGCGCATGGATTTGGTGTACACTTGCTTAATATAATGTATTTTTGTAATACACAAGCTTATTGTTGTGAAAGCCTTTCCTAATGGCCTTCGTTAGGCCCATGTGTGCCATAAAATAGAGGGACGCTATTGAATTGATTTAATATCTGGAGTACATGCGCACAGTCTCCTGAAGCACAATTTATAATTTTAAATTTACCTTAACCAAGATTAATGCTAAAAACAACTACTAAAGCTCCAAATGCAGTTCCTTGCTGCCTAGCTGACTAATTAAAAGCACATCCACATGTGTTCAAAGAACAAGAAGTCTATTTGCAAGCCTTATTGATCACTTTAAGGCGTACAAATGGAAAGCTGTGTTAGGAGAGGGGCTCTCGATTTAGCTTCAATCTGCCAGGCATAAAATGATCTCACTGTGTTTGCTGGGAAGAATGAACTCCCTCTGGGTACAGCAGGTAATTAGGTTAGTGGATAGTCAGTGTCAGGAAACTGAAAGACCATCCTAATCAGATTCTTTTGTTTCCAGGGGAATCAAAGGAATTTATATGAGTCACTGGGAAATCTCACACAACTCAATTCCACTTGACCATGTAAAATCTGTTTGCTCGCCCCTCTCTGCTCAAACAACCTTTAATACAGGAGTTTAAATCCAGCGCATTAGGTGCATCTAATGTCGCCAGTGTCCTCTGTGGTGGCTTTCCATGATAATCCCACATATATCTCACGTTTTTATACTAACGCGGTACTTACACTCCTCCATCTGTGACAGAGGAGTATTGAACAGTCATGCTATTCAGTCAAAAGGTTAACAAGAAGACTATAGAAGGTCCTCTGTAACCAGTAACCATCAGAAAATCCTCATTGTGCTTCCCATGCAGTATATGTATACAAATATAACTGAAATACCTCTCTGCCTTCTCTACGTTGAAATAGCTGCCGAGTTATAGCTGAATAACTTCTGGTGACATCATTGGAGTTTTTGTTTTTTTTTAGACGAAATGCTTTTGTTTGAGGCATCTTATAATGAGGTTAAAACATTATGAACATTGTCCTTGAAAGAGATTTATGACTCAGAAATATAAGCACTTAAACCATGTTTCCAATAATTACCAATGATAATGAATAAAAAAAATAGTGGTAGTCAAGAATATGCAATATGAATATTTTAATGGCATAAAACTTATGTTGTTGTTTTTTGATGATTTATACAAATAAATTATGACTAATAATGACTTACATAAATTCTGTTTTGCTACATGTACTTTGTGTAGTGCCTTTCGTTTAGCTCCCATTTATACATATGATATTTTCTGCAGGTGTTCGTCTGGACCGGGTGAGAGGGGGGAGACAGAAGTACAAACGAAGGTTGGATGCAGAGAACGGTGCCTACCTCGGTCTCAACCTACCACCTCCTGCCAAAAAGCCACGTGAGTCAGTCTCACACAGATGTTGTTGCAAACGTCGACGGGTCCTTTTTTATCAAAACATAACTTGGGACATTTGCAGAGATGTTGGTGTTTCCTTGAGGCATATGTGCACAGGGGCATTTTGACATCCAGCCAACTAAATTCATACTAAATGTATTATTTTTTTCAATTCATTGTTTTGTTGTGATCATTGTCTAACAGTGTAACTTACTTTTCCTTTAGAAAATAACTGTACATGCTGTCACCTATGATTGTCTCACAGCAGCACTCTGTCCTCTTTTCCAGTGACAAAGATCGTTTCCCATCTGTTGGTGGTGGAGCCAGAGAAGATCTATGCCATGCCCGACCCCACCATGCCCGACGGAGACATCAAGGCCCTGACCACGCTGTGCGACTTGGCCGACCGCGAGTTGGTGGTCATCATCGGGTGGGCCAAACATATCCCAGGTAGCGAGACATGGCTGCTAATGAATGACTGGTTGGTTTTCTGAATACAATCATTTTGTGATTTTACATTTCAGTTTAGATTTGGTTTCATAAAAGAAGAATAGTGGAAAGTGGAAAACTGAAGTTGTGCTTTAATTTGCTGGAGTGATTCTGTATGAGATTAGTGAAGTAGTTCACTGACTGTTACACACAATTAAACACACACACACACACACACACACATTCAAGCACACACATGGGATAATTAACATCTGCTACTCATCTGCACCTTAGGGAGAAGCTAGTCCCATATTCTAAAATCTAATCAATAAAGTGCAGCTGAAACCTTTGATTCGACTGGGCGGGGTGGGAGAGTCTGGGGTGTAGGATCCGCCTCTATGTCAATGTATTCCATTTCAATCCCAGACTTAAAGAAACCAATCCTCTTACGTACTTAAGGAGGCTACACAGAAACTGTGGTAAAATTGATTTATTAAGGGAAATACTGACGGGTATCCTCAGTCCTTGTTGAAGAATTCTTAAAAAAGACTTGCAGGGCAGTTTCCTTTTTTTTGGTTTCGTTTCTGTCACTGAAACCGAGATCAACATGCATGTATACATGTTTAGGTTGGACTTAAAAGAGAAGCAGCTGTTTGTCGCAGTGTGTTCTAATCTGAAAATGTGCAGAAGCTGATATATAATTATTTTAGATGTTTTAGAGTGTATGTAAAACCCCAAGATGTATAACAGTATGTTAGTAATATAATGTTCTATAACACAATGTTGCAGGGTAAATACTCTCTGTTCCTCCTTTATGATATTATATATATATATATATATATATATATATATATATTTCGACCTGATTTATTCACTTGTTTTCCAGTAATATGAAAAAGAGTAATACATGTTTCAGATTTACATTTGACATCTTAATTAATGCAGTTTGGTTCAGATGACGGTGTTGATCGTAAACCCACTCGGGGGACCCCTTTTGCAGAGACACAGGGGAGTCTGCACAGTCTGATGAGGAGATTTTCCTGTGGATGTAGGCTGAGGAGCAAAACTGGGATGCTGTCTCACCACTTTGAGACAACGGAAGCTGACCCAAACATTTCATCCATGTCTTCTTTTAACATCAAAAAACTTAAAGAACAAGAAAATGTCTCAACTAGATTTTAGGTTTGTTTTTAAGACAAAAGGGCAAAGAGGGCATCATTAATTCAAGAAATATATCACATTCATCACATCATATTTTTTGGAGTTCCATCCCTAGATTTGTTATATAAAACTATTGATCTCATGTGCTATGAAGATCTAAATCCAGTCTTGACAGAGTTATTAAAGGACACTCTGGGGACATTTTACCCAGGGCCACCAGGTCAGAGTGTCATCAAGTAACGATTAAGACAAAAGGGGTCCCTACAGTTTAACAGTCCACTCCCACCATTACACCCATAGCCCGCTGCACAAATGGCCTTAACGATGAGGTAATAAGAGTCATTACTGCCAATCAATCCATTAATGCAAACGTTTCTCAATATCTAGATGTGGAAAACCCGGGAGGAAACATGCAACAGCTTTTTGTCTGCTAGCATATTGTTGCTGAACTGCGCTTGAGAGCTTGAAAGCGTAAAAGCTTCGAAACTAAAACACATTTGAACTTGAACAATAACACTGCACTGGATGTTTAAGTTGGCAGCTTAAACTCATCTTTAGCGAGCCAGATAGGACCTTACACGCACAGTTATTAGGAGGTCAGAGGTCACCACTGATTTCTGCAGCTCCTAAACCACAAACATGTTGATTTGTGCCCAAATCAACAGCATTCAGCGCCCTCTGATCCTCAGAGCATTGCTTTCTTTCTCTTTCTCTTTCTCTTTCTCTTTCTCTTCACTTCACATACTCTCTAGCTTCACCATTCCTCTGGCTCTCTCCCCCTCCTTCTCCTCCTGCTCATATAAGGCCCTCTAGTCTCATTATTACCTCTGTCTTTTTATTAGGCCCATTAGGGCTCTTAGGAGGCCTGTAATGATACTAAATGAATAGAGAGTGAAGTGCTGTCTGTTTTAGACCTAGCTCTCAATGACAGCTTCAAGCTTCACTGCCGACCACTCAGGCTCTTTATTGTAGTGAATAGGGATTCAATTACTTATCTGATCTGTGCCTGTACTGTACTGTTGCAGAGCCAGGGCACTTTTCACTTCTACAAACAATCATTAACACATTGTGCTGTGTTGAGGATTGAGCAGACTATCTTACAGAAATGCTGTAATGTTATACCTCACGGTGCCACAGTTCATTCCACAGTAATATCTACAACAGCAGCACGAAAATGAACAAATGAATAACTACAGCACAGAGTTATAAACCGAACCATGAGCGGCTCATAAACTCTTCTTTTCCACTTCGTCACATATAAACATCTAGATAGACAGAAGAAGAAGAATACACTTTATTGTCATTGATGCATTTTTACATGGTACAACGAAATTTCTTCTTTGCATTTGACCCATCCCCCCTAGGGGGGAGCAGTGAGCAGCCACAGGCGGCACTCGGGGAGCTGGCGCTGGGTGTCTTGCTCAGGGACACACCTGTTATGGGGAATGGGCTGGATGTCTCAGCTAGGAATAGATCCCGCTATTCCTGCATCCCAGCCCTCCGCCTTAACCAGGCCGCAGTTTTTGTTTTCGAACATATCCTGGAAAAGATCAAATTTCAATCAACATCCTGGTGATTTAATAGGTTGTTCAGTATAGCTGAGCATTTTACCATGTCACCATAGTGCCATCTCTTTGTCTTCATGGGAGTAATAGAAGCCAATAATAACCTCTGGGATGCTTTTTGACATCAGACAAGCAGGAAACTGCTGGGACAGAGGCACAGACATTCCCCAGTTTGCTCAATATTGTGTCATGTTTGGTCAAACAGCAGTAAATCAGTATGGTGAATTATTGATATTTCATCAGGGGGAATCACCCTCCACTGCGACATTTAACTCAGCCACCTCCAGGCGACGCACCTGAAGCGCCAGGGCAACCCCCAGGGAGCCAGGAAGGCACTCCATCACTTTAGCAAATTAAGTGCAAAAACACACACACAGACATTGCGAGAAAAAGTAAATAGTGATGAAAAAAGAAGAATGCAGTCGGAGAGGAAAAGTTTTTTTTTCACAAAAGGTGTAAAGAGATGAAGCGTAGATAAAGGAAAGAATAAAGAAATGGTTCACAGCTGTAGTAACAAATCTATTTATCCTTCTTCTGTTGACCTGCCTTACAGGTTTGGTGAAAACTATTCATCACTAATAATAATGTATAATAAAATTTGTATCTGCTGCGTTGCAGTTGCTCAGTTACATTTAACTATTTAAGAAATTACATAATGTTTGTAGGTTTACTGATTCTCCCTAAATAGTTAAATCCCTTCATTTATTTAAGTATCTTTTGGAGGTGCAGCATCCATTCCTGAATTTCTGATGCAGCCTACAGTATGTACATTCTGTGATCCCACAGTCCTCCCCTCCCCCAGTAAACATGTACCGGATGTCCTCCATCAACTGTCTGTTTGTCAGATCTGAGGCTTGGATCGATCCCTCTTTCGCATTTGGTGGACTGATTACAATCTACTAATCAATGACACCCCCAGCTCGCTTTTCTCTCTGCCTAATTCTCTCTCTCTTTCTCTCTATTTGCTTGATAAGAACCGTCAGAAGTCAGCCTGCTCCCTTTCCATCCATACAAGCTCAGATTTAAGTAAGCGGAGGGGTGGGTTCAAGGCCGTGGTCAATACCTCCAATCACATCGCTATTCACCATAGACTAGTGAAAGGTATTGTGGCGGTAGAGGTCCTTTCAGGTGTCCATTTGCTTGACATCCTGTGTGTGAGACAGGTGATGAGCTGACCTCGACATCTGGATAAATTGTTACCCAAAGTCGAGAAGGTTGAACAAGAGATGCTGAAGAAATGTTTTCTGCTATCTTGCTTTTGCCAGGGTGGTGTCTGTCGTTACCTTAGATGTATTTTTACACAGTCGTGCAACCTTGAAACACAACAGAAAACAAGTGCAATGTGTGGGACATCAGGGTGGTTGTAGCTTCACAGCTGGAGGGACCTGGGTTTACATGTTCTCCCTGTGCCTGCAAGAGGTTCCTCTGGGTACTTCAGCTTCTTCACAGAGTTCAAGTACATGCAGATAGGTTAGCCAGTGACTGTAAATTACCCACATTAGTAAATGTGAGTGAGAACGGGTGTCTGTCTCTAGATGTCAACTTTTTCACAGACTGGCAACTTGTCCATGTATGAATCCAGCCTCTTGCCCAGTGACAGCTTGGATTAAATCCAGCAACCCTAAAAACCTCATGCACTCCACACCTGAGAAAACTGAATGAGTAAAGTGGACAGTTAGCAAGTGGTATTAGATTAAGTAAAAAAAAGTTTTTTATATTATTTGACTCCACATTATTACAAAATAACATATTCTACTCATATGTCTTGTCCTAAATTATTTTCTCAGGGAATCTTTCTTTCTTTTTACCAATAGGTTAGTGACCATACTACATTGTGTCTCATGTACTTGTATCCTGGGTCATTGCAGGACTGACTGCCGACAGATGATGGTTGAAGCAGCCCTGACTCATGTTTCAAAGGCCTTCACTTGATTGATTTATATTCTTCCCTTAAGCCTCCACATACAGTGGTCGACCTCAGTTTCAAGTTGGGCTTCTCTGGAGATTGTAAAGCTTTGCATACATAGCCTATAAAACATATGGGAACTTGAGAAAGCCAGTAACAGATACCGGGGTTGATACGTTGATCTCATGACTTGTCAGGTGGTTCTATAGCAATACTTGGAAATGTAAAATAAACACATTTTCTTTGTAATCCTGCAGGTTTTTCCACTCTCTCGCTGGCAGACCAGATGAGTCTACTGCAGAGTGCCTGGATGGAGATCTTAGTGCTGAGCATCGTGTTTCGCTCACAGCCCTGCGAGGACGAGATAGTGTACGCTGAGGACTACGTGGTGGACGAGGAGCAGGCGAGGATTTCGGGCCTGCTGGACCTGCACGTCGCCATCCTGCCGCTGGTCCGGCGCTATAAGAAACTGCGCATGGAGAAGGAGGAGTTTGTCACGCTCAAAGCCATTGCCCTCGCCAACTCAGGTATAGTTAAGCTGCTTTTAGCTTTAATCAGGGTGCCAACATTTCTGTTTCAAGCTGAGTTATAAGGAGGTTTCAGTTTCACTCAGTAAGCATCATATAACTTTACTGAAGAGCTGGAAGAAGATGATATATGAATATATTTTGTCTCCAACAGTAGACGAAATGTCATCCTGAACTCTTGTTGTGAATTGTAGCCTTCTGCTTAAATATCACTTACTCTGCCCTACAAATGTGAAGGTGCCACGAGCTTGAAAAGAAGGTGCATCTGTATGTTGGATCTCAAATAAATCGAGATAGTTGGCATTTAATTAAAGCAAACAAAGAAATAAAGTGGAAAATGTCAAGCAGCTGTCTATATCTTGTGAGCCGATCACTTTCACAATGAAGGATACCTGATAAGAGGGGACAAAAAGGTCAGGAGAACAGTTGTTTAATGCAACAGCCCCTATATCTATGCCCCATCTTTATTTTAATTTGTGCACACTCACGTGTGTGTATGTGCAACTGACACTTTGCGCTCTCAGTTCTCTTCATCTCTATAACTGTAGCTGCCAGTGCGCCACAGCCGAGGGAGATATATTTAGCATTTCATTAGGAAAACAGGGACTGTCAATAAAATGTGTTAAGTGGAGTGGAATGAGCGTTGGGGAGCGACGGGCCTCGTTTGTTCCAATGTGAAGATGCTGCGCCCGTATCGACAGTTTGCTTTTCATGAGGCCCAGCCTGTCCCCTACTAATCAATGCCTGTTAGGGGTCTTTTCTCCTGCCTGGCTGAAAAATGAAAAATGCTGAGCCCAGAGCTTTAGTCTTGTGATGACAAACTCTCCATGGGAGAGAGGGGAGGATAAATAGGAGGGTAGGCATGGAGGGAAGGGAGGGGAGGGGGTGTTGATGGAAAGACAGAGATGTAAAGGTAAGGGGATAAGAGTGAGAGAAGGAGGCAGGGGTTGAACAGGAGGCTCAATGAGAGCAAGAGGGCAACTTCGGCTCATTTGAACACAGACTCGGAGAGCTTCGGCTCCAGAGGTCTTGTGGGTGTGACAGCTGTGGAAATTCATGGCCATTGATTTTGTAATTAGCAGAGTATTGACGGGATTGACGCCAGGCTGCTGACGGATTACATGGAAATTGCTTCTTCAAAGTTAGTTTTGCATTCCGGCCTTAACCTCCTTCAGCACAAACACACATGAAAACACTCCTGCTTTCCCCGCGCATTCACACATACTGACACACATTTGAAAATGTTTCTTTCCCTCTCCCCTCCTCTCTCTGTTTCAAACACACACACACACACACACATGCTCACACAGCCAAACGAGGATCAGATCAGTATTAACATGAAGGTTTCAAATGAAGAGTGCCTGAACACATGTGCGGTCCACATAGCCTAGTTAATTTCCCAAGATAGAAATGCAATTTACACAGAAGGCGACTGGTAAAAGAGACTTAATCAGTCAGTTAGGAACATAATTAGCCTTGTACTTTCCTTTTTTCTGCCTCATTTACATGTTCATACACGGTTTTCCTCCACTCCTCAACTTTCATGACACATAGCAGAGCTGATCTAATTCACTTCACTCAGCAGCCACGTTTGGTTTAGCTTCAGTAGGGCAGTGCGTTTAGGAGTAGAGGAGTCTATCTCCGTTAATGTATTCTTATTATTATTATTATGTTCTGTGGATATGATGCACACACAGATTAGACCTGACACTGGAAGTTTCTGCAGTAAATCCGCTGTTTGTTCATTGAAAGACTCTCTGTCAGCTTGTCCTTTGGAGGACGGGGCTGTTTTTTTTCTTACTTGTAGACTTATACATATAGAGCCGTTTTTAATAAGTCTCAACTGGTTTTATTTTAGAGCCTATACATAAGGGGGCCAACTGCTCTTTCTTATGGAAATGAAGGCCATCTGCTGCCATCATTCAGCTGAACGATATCCTAGTAATGCAGCCATCTGAATTCATTAGCAGGGGGGATGTATGTGGTCCATGATACCAAAAGAAATGAATCTTTTTCTTGTCCCACTGTTTTTATACAGACCTACAGTATCTCTCTCTCTCTCTCTCTCTCTCTCTCTCTCTCTCTCTCTCTCTCTTTATCCCTAGAGTCCTGGACATGCTTAGACATTTATTTAAGGAGCGTCATTAACCACTAACAAGAAAAAGCCTCTTTCCAAAATTGCATGTTTGCAAAAAGCCAGGATGCAGGATTTAAAGGCAAACAGAGCTGCTGCAAAACACAGAGTTGTTGTTGTAGTGGTACATGTTTTGTCATAGTGCTAATCAAAAGAAAATATTTGTTTTCATTCAGGAACATTTGTCCATTTTATATGTAGCTTTATTTGATTAATCCATTTGTTCCTTCATGTTTCCTTCTTTCCCCACCATCCTTCTCGCTCCAGACTCCATGCACATAGAGAACATTGAGGCTGTCCAAAGGCTCCAGGATTCTCTCCACGAGGCCCTGCAGGACTTTGAGGGCTCCCAGCACCCCGAGGACCCACGACGGGCAGGCAAGCTGTTAATGACCCTGCCTCTGCTTCGTCAGACCGCTACCAAGGCCGTTCAGCACTTCTACAGCATCAAAATGCAGGGCAAAGTCCCCATGCACAAACTATTCCTCGAGATGTTGGAGGCCAAGGCTTGACACCTGGGCCAGATGTTTAACAGACAGCTGCATCACCCAATGCAAGGCGAGGGACAGCCCGTTAATTAAATCAAGGTGGTGTGCCAATTGACAATGAAAGGGATGAAGTTTGGATTACTGAGTCATTGTAACACTTTTAAATGGTATTAAACATAAAAGAAAAAGAAACTTGAAACGGTTTTCAAAGGGTGAATATCGGCCTGACTCATGTGGGATTATGATGATGTATATAAAGATGTTGTGTACAGAAATCAGGCAACCGAGGTCTTGTCGTAACCAGAGACCAAAAGCTCTATATCACCTGAAGCTTCCGTTTATTTGTTTCTTTTCTTATTTTCATCTCACAGTGGAAGTGTGTTATTGTAAATGTCCTAAAGAACCATACGGCCATGTGGCCACATTTTTTTTTTTTTTGATTCATTCATATTTTTTTAATCTCAGTTGTTAAAGCAATAGTCTCTAACTGGTCTACATATAATATGTGTACTGTATATTGTGTGAAATTGCACTGGGTGGGAGGGGGGAGAGTTGTTAGACATATTCTTATATTTGTCATCAAAGAAAGCTGTGCCCACCACGGGTATGTAAGATTCTCGATTTTCTCGTATTATATTTACCTCGTAGTAGCTTGATCAACTCAGTGGTTGTGGTCAACTTGGTGCTTACAGAAGGACAGTGGTTGGCTAGTCATTATACATCACAAAATTGTACTAAGCGTCTATGAATAACGTAGCAATATTGGGGATTGTACTGGCGAGCTCTGGTAACATTGCATCTCGATCAGTGGTTATTGCAGAATAAACCCCCCCTCTGTACATAACACTTTAATGTGCAGCGACAGACAGAAATACTGGCAACTAAACGAACTGTGAAACACGAGTGATAAGCTATATCCTGTGCTAAAAGTTTTTCAACTGTACGACTCCAAAAACAAAATTATTGTATGTTCGTTTAAAGGGCACAATAATGCAACAGATATGCAATGTAATGCAATCTAATACACTCGTGAAGGCAACCTGATGGCCCAGCAAGTAGCACTTTGTTTGTGATGACTGTTAATGCTCAGTTTGTGTCATAGAGGTACTGATTCAACACTACGTTATCTTTCAGCTTGAATTGTATGAAAGTGCTGAACTAGATTGCATTATATTGTATAGGTTTTGCTTTATTTATGTTTGACTTGTTTGGGTGTGTTTTTTCAAACAGCAAGTGTCACTATATTGACAGTATTTCCAGAGTTGATCGTAATAGTGCTTAGTTGTGTGTAATAACAGAGTCTGTATACTAGTCATCACATACCACTAATTCATGTATTTGTTCTCATAAACAGTATAGTGTGGAACACAGGGTATCAAATTAAGGCTTCAAGAGAGGAAACTTCCCTCCTTTACTAAAGTTATTACTCAGCTGTCACTAGGCATTACAATGTATAACATTTATACTATCCTTTTTTGCATAATATTTCTCATTTTGACGTGGAACTCCAAGATACTGAGTCTAAAAGGAGACAAAACACATTAGAGATGAGTTTGGTGTCTTCATGCTAATGGAAAGAAAATTGTTTTTGCAGCTTCTTTCAAGTGGATTGGTCAGATAAAATGACAGTTTACTGATAAAACAGTTCGGCCTGTTAATTGAAAATTTAAGCAAATCAATAAGAAAGTTTAAGCTCTAATTGATTTATCAGTTGCTAAATTTGGGACAGATTTTTTTTAAACAACTTTTTGGGTGCCTATATATAAACATACGGCAGCTGCAGTGGCTCAGGAGGCAAAGCAGGTTGTCCACCAACCACAGGGTCCTGCAGTTCCTCAGCTCCTCCACTCCACATGTTGAAATGTCCTTGAGAAAGACACTGAACCCCAAAGCTGCTCCCGTTCATGTGTCCCTCACTTGTAAATCGCTTTAGATACAAATGTCTAAATAGAAACGTATTGACATGCAAGTACACACAACTGCCACAGCTGAAACTTGACAAATATGTTTTAGGAGGAGTCATTTTTACCCTTGGTTCTTGCGATCTATATGTGTTGCAAGGTGGCAAGTTTAAATAAAAATAATGCACTATGTTTCTCATGACTGAGGATGATGAGCACCTTTGTTTCAATTTTAAATTTTAAGACACCTTTTTAGACTGTTGGCATATAACATTTTATAAGTTTTTCAGAGACTTTAAAAGTTTGTGTACAACAATATAATGACACTTGTGTTTCTGAGAATATTTTGAATTATATCCCTGAATTAAAACCCAACAATAATGCTGATAGCTGACTTGTGTATCTTCAGCAGTCTTTGAGCTTGTCTTAAATGAAGGTGCTATTCTTTCAAACTGGCACTCTCTACATTTCTCCACACTAGGTATAATAGATATCTATGTTTCAGAGCTAACTGTTGACTTTTAGAGCGCAATATATATCTGTAGTAAGCCAGTTGCCAAATTATTCAGAGAAAGCAATCAGAATAATGTGACACAGTTATCAGCATATTCCTTCTTGTCCTGATAACCTGAGCAGGTTAGATGGAACATGTTATCATAAGAATGAGATTATACAATGATAGATTAATCATCTGCTCATAGGACTTTAGTGAGACTAAGAACATGTTAAAGCAGTTTTGTCTTTAAAATGTCAAGTGCCATTAGCTTCTGCCCAAACAAGAAGAAAATATAAAGCCAAGCGACCAGTAACTACAGATGATCCCCACAGGAACAGATGTTATTGATTCACTGTAATGTAATGCATAGATAATTATAACCCAATACAGTAGAGAATACAATTCCCATGATGCACTTCTGCAAATGTGTAGCCAGCTAATCTAACCCCCAGTTGAAATTAGGGATGTATCACCTCTATACAGTAGCAAACCAAAGCTTAGTGTATTCAGATACTGATTAAACTGTATTTTGAGGCGGACGCTGAAAATAACTGCGGTGTATGGATAATATTTACAGTATATTATTAGTGGTAATAACTTTAATCGTCTAGGTATCCAGCTGTGCATATATTTTACTGAGCATCTCCTCCCATGCAACAGCTGAACAATCTTCTCGTCTCTTATGTTCTGTCAGCATTTACGTTAATTAAACTTCAGTCTCTCTGTCAGTATGAGACACTGTGTGAAGTCTCTAAGACATGAAAGGGTGTTTCGACGAGCGCCATCAGTTCATGTGCTGGCTTTGTGAAATGTTAATGAACATGTTCTGGCCCAGAACTGGACCAAAAAAACATTCATGTACCTCCTCTGTGCACTTTGAAGACTGATAGCAGATAATTGTTGCCCAACTTTCCCTTCTCCCAAATTGATATAAGAAAATAAAAGAAAAATGCTTAATTTATTTTCAGAGTTCTAAAACGGTTCTACCACATCCAATTAATTCTAATTGTCTCCTAAGCTGAAATTCTCAATAGAAATGGAGCAATTAAATTTCTGCTTTGGCTCTACCTTGGGGACAAGAGACATTTTATTTCGGTTGACGGCGGGGAGGGTTTGTCTAAACCTTTACAAAGGCGATTTCATGGGTGTCTGTAATAGTTTCATAACAGTGATCACTGGGCTATGCAAGGCAAATATGGCCACCTATGTTCCTTGTGTTGTAGAGCATCAAACGGACATTTAGTTGTGCTTTGTTTACAATGTGGACATACTGTACAGTGCTCTACACTACAGATGTTTTGTGCATATTTCACTATACTATACTGTAGCTGCTGTGCATTGAGATGACGTTTAATTCCTT
The DNA here is from genome assembly GCA_032270685.1 of Microctenopoma stevenorrisi. NCBI lineage: Eukaryota > Metazoa > Chordata > Actinopteri > Anabantiformes > Anabantidae > Microctenopoma > Microctenopoma stevenorrisi. The sequence continues at coordinate 8,322,139 of JAUMTR010000016.1, forward strand.
TTTTTCACTGTGTTTTTGTTTTTTGTTCAACTTCAACAGAAATGTAGAGTCCACCTGAATAGCTGTGTAAAGTCATAGTGTTGAGTCAAAGGGTAATTTCCCAAGTGAGAATACAGCTGTTATATTTGGTCTATGGTGGGATAACCTTGTTTTCTTTTTGTTTTCTATGTTTGTCTTTTTGTTATCAGCACAGCAGGACGTATAGAAAGTGAAGTCGTCTAGACCCTATACCTCAATTCATATTTTGAAAATTACACTGGGTTTGGAAGCGGGCCATGGGTTCCTCCTGGGAATCAGTGGCACAGAAATAAAGTGACATCACTGACTGGGTATTAAAAAAATGTAGATGAACCTACTGCAACTGGGGAACACATTCCTCCGAGGAGAAAGCTGCTTATTCGCTGTTCCATTTGTGGACTTATCTCATCTCTGTGCACTCTGAGATGACGAGATTTACATAAAACATGGAGGAACCTCCCTGGCCATTCTGGTCCACAGTGTATAAAGGACCCCACTAAGTGTATGTACCATAGACATGTGAATACCCAAGAGGTTTACTCCCTTCAAAAGCAATATCTTAGCAATTGTGATATATGAATCAAGTTAAAAGGGAGTTTTGGTTTATTTTAATTATAAACTTACGCTATGTTCGGTGGGGGCAGAGTAACACACAGTGCACACACAGTCCTGAGAAGACAAAAATTTGCAGACTGTTGGAACTGAGAAGCAAAAATCCAACCACAGCTGGGTTTAACTGGACAGTACTGTGTGGCTTTTTCTTGTCTTTTGTTTGTTGTGTTCATGCCTAATGTACTCATGTGTAAATATATGCTTTTTTTTTTTTGGAGTGAGTCAGATCTAACAGTGCACTGAATGTACAGTGACAATAAAATCACATGGTTTATGTAATCACGGCAAAATGATTTTTATTGAAAAATATATTCTAGATGACAAAAATCAAACAATAGTAAATGGTTGTGTTAATACGTAAAATATACTGACAAGGTAAATGTATTTTAATATTACCACTTTTGTAAGAATCCCTGACACCGGTATCACCTTCTATCCCACATGAGCATAGATGTCATGGGGTGCTGCTCACTTTAAGACCATTTCAGATCTAAATGTTTTGTCCATGTAAAAAAAATATACAATGACTGTTGTGTAGGCTACATATTTTTTTTTCTTTTTTTAAGATCAGCACTTTAACTTTTTGAGATGCACCTTCGTCTAGCGAATTACCTTTCTGTTCCCCATTGTTTACCACTCAGTCATCAGTTTGTTAAACAATATTCAGAATACTGACACTATGTAATATACATTTAATTTTTATTCTAATTTGCAATGAGGTTACCTGCAATATAATTGAAATTATAATTTGGAGATATTCAATTTTTATTTATAGTTACACATACCTAAATAAAATTGTTCCCAGTTGAGTTTAACAGTAAAGAGCAACAAGCAAGAGTTTTGTCCTTCCCTTTGACAATAAGTGATTATCTATAAACTATAGTTCATTATATATTGCTACATTTAAATTATTATTAGCTGTTCACACAGTAGTAGTGATTAGTGATATTAATTCTGTGCTGATTAGGGGCATATACTGCACATCCAGAGTTATTGTACAGCCTAATAATGCATGTGTGTGTGTGTGTGTGTGTGTCCATCTATGTGTGTGCTATATGTGTACATTTAGCAAGACAGTGCCTCGGGGTGTAACGGCATCCTCCTGCCCCAACTGTCAGTTGGTTAGCTGTCTACACAACGTCTCGTTTGACCTTGTGATGGCTAAAACACTGGCTGAATGCACATCTAACACACTCTTTTCCTTTGTGGTGCAATCCTGTGGAAGTCATTTCATTTACTGGGCTTTCAACTTCAGCCAATATGGGGTTTGGGGGAGTAAGTCTGTGTTTAATCAGCCTGCCACAAATCATTCCCCTAAACAAAATTAACTATGATGTGCAACAAAAAAACCTCTTAGCAGAAGACTGAATTGTCACTTTTTCATTTTTGTTTTTTTTCTCTCTGCAAAGCTATGCTCACCACTCAATTTGATTGCTGCAATTAAAAACTGTGTTTTAACCTGTGGGTTACCCTGCACAGTTTATCAGTATTTTCAGTATAGTGAATGTATAGTTGTTTTGCCCTGATAGGTAAGAACTACTGAGAAATAACTCGAGCTATCAAAAAAAGAACTGCAAGGAAAAACAGAACAAAAACATTGCTTTGTCTCATGAACTGATCCTCACTGCAGCTCTTTTCTCACATGGCTGTGAGCACTTGTGTTGTTGTCACGTGGAAAGGAATTAGGGCATGGCCCACTGTCCTCAGAGTGACTTTCATTCCTTCACCATATTTTCTTTTCCTTAAATCATCACCAGTTGTGAGGCCTGTCAGTGCTTAAGAAAGGGCGCTGGCTCTGTCACAACGTGGTCTGTTAATCAGTCAACCTTGTTGCCTGCATCTTTCAGAAAATCTATGATCACACTGTTAGTGCAACCTTGTGCCGTCACCACCAGCTTTGGCTCCACGACCATACGCTCACACTGCTTCACTTTCCTCGTGTGTGGATTATTCAGCAGCTGAGGTGATAGTCCACTGAGAATTGGCTGTAAAGTGTCAGTCATGTTTAACCAGAGTGCTGTTGTCTTAGACAATACAACTAGGTGAAAGTGAGTGAGGGAGGCAGGAAACCATCAATATGCTCCCTGTGTAAATTGAAGAAGGTCATGATTTATGGCTCCCGGTTACAGCGCACATACATGCTGAATTTACTCTTTTTTTCTTTCTTGTCTGGCTCAAGGACAGGTAAGGGTGCCTTTCTCCACAGCTCATCCCCATTGCAGTGCAGACTGTGGCACTTTGTGATGGACAGCCCAGACAACGGCCAGTGTCTTACAAAATGAATTGAGCGCCATCTATAGGTGGCCACGGTGACTGAGGGACGCTACCTCTGGAGTGAGGACAGATGCCAGTGATCAGATCTGCATTAAAACATTGCACTCAACTACCTGTTATAGTTTTCGTCCATCTGCATCTTTAGCTTTTTCATCACCTCATCAGTCACGTCCGTCTCCTTAAACTTGGAGACTCAGACAGAGACAGGACAGCTGTGGGTTTTCTAAGGCCTCGCAACAGCTGCAAACCCCGCATGGCACTGCATCTGTTCAAGTCTCGCAGCAATACAGCCTGTTTCCCAACTGACGCAAGTTACATTACAGTTCATTGAGGGGTTCTCTCTGGTCTTAGCCTATTAACCAGTGAGCAGATGGAAATTATAGGGTAGGATGTGAGGCCTGAAAATGGACTTGCAAACATCTTGCTGTCTCAAACAGGCCGTTTAAAATAGGGCAATTTAAATAAGGCCACATGAAAGAAATCAGAACTGGGATGTAGATTCATTCTAGGTGGCACAATGAACACCGTGAAGTCTTCTCTGAATCTTTATTATTTATGTGGATGATTTATTATGTCTGGGTGCCTCTGATGTTGTTACTTTGCCTTTGCAGGGAGCCAGACGTAACAAATGGAGCACTCATTAGCATTTGACCTCCACATTATGCTTTGTTTACCTGCTTCTCCTCACCTCTATATCTCCTCAGACAAAATCAGGGCTCTCACAGAAGGCTCTGAGTGTGACACAGTTTTGTTACTGGGCGGTAAAGGTAAGTAGCACATTTGCATTGCAAGATTTCTCAAACTTGAGCATGCAGAAACAAGGAGGGGAAAAGATGCTCTGCTCCTAGGGGACAAAGCCACTCCCTAACTCTTCCATCTAGGCTCCGGAGTCTTGACAGCTGCTGAAACCCAAGAGATGATAAAAAAAAGTATGAACAAAGTTAGAGAAAAGCATCACCGGCACCTCCTGTTGTGTGTTGGGAAAAGGTGATTGTGTTTGGAAGTTGTTCACCACTAATTGCTCATGGGCAGAAATGTTACGAATGTCTGAAAGAAGATTGTGAACAGGTTTGATTTTGATCACCTGTGTGGTCGTATTAGGATGTAATTCATCTACAAATGGTTCAAAATTAATACCAAAAAAGTTGTGTGTCAAACATTCAGGCTATTCCAGAAAATTGAGAAATACTTTGCATAAACTGCTAATAATATCTGATAAAATTTAAATAATGAATTAAATGTTGCTGAAAAAAGAAAGAAAAAAATAATTACAATTGCAATTATATGCTCTGTGCAATATTAACATTTCCACATTTCACGGGCAAACAGGTCATGCATACAGTATGTGTAAAGAGAATCATAAGCAACAAGTAATAACAAATTGGCAAACATTCACAGAAATAAACCCACGCACCACATGAACACACACACACACTCACACAAACACACACACATAACATTACCAGACCGGGGGGTGTGGCAGGTAGCTGTGTGTGCTGTAGTTAATTGCGCAACGGGAAAGTGTTCTCTAATTTATTTCTTGCCTGTCCATACAAGAGTGATCATGAAACCCCATTCATTTCACAGAACACAATTTTCATATTTAATGAGCATGACTCCAATACAATTACAGTAATTAGTCAAATCTCACTCACGGCCAATGGAGCTCGCCACCATTATTAGTGGATCTTATTAATGATGTTGCACATGTGGTGCTCACAGGGTAATTGGGGGCATGTGTGGGTATGGGAACAGGGGCACTGTGGATTGGAAAGTAGAGGTGGTGTCAGTCTGTTTTCTGTCTATACTGGGCCTTATGTTAAATGGAGACTTGCTTGATATTAACTTTGAGATGTTCAAACACTGTGGTAGGTGGTGATTAAACAACATGATCAACTGCAGTAGGTTTTCCAGCCCTAAAAAGAGTAGCTCAAGTTCTACATAAATTAACTGCAGTTCGCCGTCTGTGGAAAGATGTTTGCTGCCCCGTTATTTGACCTGAAAGCTTATATTTTAAAAGCTGCTTCAGATAATTGTGTATCAGTTCATAGCATCACTGCTGTACACCAGACCCAGGAGAATCACAACAAAAAAACAAAGAAAGTATCTGGAGAAAGAAGCCCACTTATTGTGAGTGATGATACTGCAGTGTCTGACATTTTGGAGGCTGGTGAAGCTTCTCTTTCCAGACTGATCCTTATTAAACCTACCATGTAGAGCTGTGTTGTATGTACAACAGGACTGTGACACATCTCGCCTCATTATGGAGGAAGCATCAGAGGCAGAAGGTTTTTTTTACACTGCCACATGTATCTTTAGTGAGATTTTAGCACCTTTACACATCTAGCTAATGTCTCTCAGAAAAGCAGGCAGTAAAAAGCACTTTGTAAAAACACTGTTATGAAAAGAATGTCCAATGTTGTGTCGTATTCTTTGAAGCAGTGAGCGTCTGAACTCATGTTGGTAAGGAAGCAGTCATTTTAATCAGACAATAGTGACTTAGCGGCCTCTTATCCAATTAAGGTCAGTGTCACCGCTGAGTTAATGAGACTGATGCCACAACAGAAAACCCTCTATTAAGACAACATAATTAGTGGAACATAGTGGAATAAGACAGAAGCAATGACAGTGCTTTGGTGATTTTATAATTAAACACCGGAAAAGACAACAATTAAGCCAGGTCTTAAAACCCAAGTCTCTTTCATTCCAGAGAGGACGTGTATTGTTTTTGGGAAAGCTCTTGAGACAGGCCTGCTGTTGTGTGAAGTTTAAATTACAGTTGAAAGACAAGAGCTCAAAGTGACGGAGGTCACGACAACAATGTGGGGGGGATTCACGGAGGCCAAAGACTCCCCAAATGCCTCCATGCAGGTGCCATGTTTGTTTCAGAGGTTGGGAATATTATAGCCTTCGAGAGAAAATATGAGGGCTTGGATCTCACAAATTCACTTGGAACAAATTTAGAGCACAGATTAGGGTTCCATATGGTGCCGCACGGATGCCACCATAACAGAAAGCAAACAGAAAACCTGGATTTGTTCTTTGTTTTGTAAAAAAAGACGTTCTCAATTAAAAAGATAATGAGGTACATTGTTGTAACTGCATTATGTTTTATTATTACTATAAAAGCAATATACTACTGCAATTCCAGATTAGTGTTTATCTTTATTTACTTTAAAACCACTCGACAGTCATTAAAGCTTTTGTCCAGAGTGTACAGAAATTCATGGTTCCCTGAGGCTAAATGCTGATTAATTTGGTGAGCATTTGTGGTTTTGGGGGAAATGTCTTGATAACTAAAGGATAACATTGAACTTTTGCACAGATATCTGATCTGTTAAGAAACTAATGTAAAAATATAAAAGTAACCAGAAACATGAATGCTAATATCTAAGTTTTGAGGTACAGATTTGACTTTGTAATTAACAACTCTTGTGCTTCACTCCCAGAGGACGAAAAACTTAGGACAGGTTGAAATAATATTGAAAAAGTACTTAACATTGACGTTACATTCCCAGTGAATGATCGGCTGACCTGAAAGTGTTTAATTTGTTTGTGTTCTCCTGACACAGCCTTGTTCTGGACAGTGCTAGCAGTGATGTGTTGTTGGGATGCATCTCAGTCCAAACCGACTGATTATTCTCACTGCAGCATACCGAACATCAGGCCTTATTAGCGATGTGCTAATGTGACATTAATTGCTTTTAGTTTTTCACTCCATTAAGGGGCTGCTATCTGTTTCAGGAGCCTGGCCAGATGGTTTATCGGCTCTACTCTGGAAGCAGTGTTGCTAATGGACTGAAGCATGGAGCTGTAAAATAATCACAGCAACAGGCGACCACTAGAAATACTCATAAGTGTAAAGGAACACAGCATCAGCCGAATGGTAAAAAGTTGGAAAGTAGGCTATAAAAAATGTTGAAGACAAATATCAAAACATTTTGAGAATAGGAAACCAAAAATCTCAAACCTTTGACCTCTGATAGATCAGGTCTGTTTGTTTAGAGTATTTATAAGCTTTATTTAAAGAGCAGTACCAACTCTTCATGCAAAATATTGGCAGATATTGACAATATGCTGAAAATAAGGCCCCTGCATTGAGCAGTAAATCCAAGACCAGGGTCAAATGCTAAATAAGAAGAAAGTGGCACTAGAGACACCCAGGGGAAGCCTCTTCCTCTGTGTCCTTATTCTCTTCTTCTTCTGTCCTTCTCTCCCACCCACCCCACACACCCCCACGACCAGCTTGATGCCAAACCTCCGTGACCTAGGCCAAGATCAATAGCACAGTTTAAAGAGGATGGACTGTGTAAATAGAGACGATGGATCCTGCCAATGAGGATACCTTGACCACTGATGGCCTCTGACTGTTGCGGTAGCATTTGATCAAGTCTAACATTGATGGCTGTCAATACATTTGGCACAGAGAGGTTTGAATTCTGTCAGGAGGGCATAAAGATCTTGAAATGTATACAGGTTAAGGGTACAGGGGTTGTTTTTTAGATAATTTTTTCAACATGTTTTTTTCTCACATTTAATTGCTGTTAGTGAGCCAGAGTTGGACACAGTTTTCATTAACAGTGTCAAGCACCTCCTGTTATCTTCTTTTTTTTATATTAGGTAAAGATTAATCACAACTAATCATGTTAAATGATTAATCATTTATCAAGCAAACTGGTATTTTATTGTGTTCAATAAACGTAATATTTTTGAGCTTTGGATAAAACCAAGACACATAAAGAGATCATCTTGGGATTTATAAATGCGTCTGTGATGGACAGTTTATATCTAAATGATTTAGAGAATAAGTAAGGAAATAATCTGCAAATAAAACTATAATGAAAATAATCTGCAGTTGTAGCCCTCATCACAACAGTGAAAAATCCTGTCACACATACAGATATAAACATACTGGATAACTAAGTATAGCATTTTTTGTTTAGGGTAGTTTAGCAGTATGTTGAAAGATGCAGCATGTGCTTCGCTCCTCTTGGCAGTTTTATGACTCGTTGATTACAATGCACGGTTAATAAATATTAAAATAAATTCAATAATAAAACAAAAATATTTTACTGCATCTAAATAGACTTGGATTACCATTACTTAGACCTCAGCTTCTTCTGCCATTTTCTCTTTACTGCAGTGTTGTTAACAGCTTCTCAGCCTCTAACCTGTAGGTGCAATTTACATTTACATTTGTAGAATTACAACAGGATAATAACTCAACAATAGCAATCCTAACCCATCCTGACAAGCAGCAGGTGAATGACACCTGCTGCTGAAACACTTGCTGAAACACTTGGTATGTACGCTATTCCAAAAGCTTAAAAGTAACATCATATAAAGTGCGTAGAGTTAAGTATTATGTTAAAGGATGTGACATCAACAGTTTAACTACCACTGGATATGTCTGGTCACATTGTGTGTAAATGCAAAGTATTTCAGACTATAATTACGTTTTTAGAAAGTCTTTCATTCACTGACAGAAAAGCAACAAAAAAATCTTATTTTAGACTGAAAGAGTAGGATCTAACATAAAAAGTTAGTTTCACGGGCAAGAACCCTCTGCATCTGACAGAATAACATTAGCCACACAAGTGTGTAAAAAATGCTCATCCAATACTGGATTGAATGGATGAAGTATTGGTGTAATCCATTCCAGCAGTATACGTATGAACAAGATTTATTTGTTTTTAAAATGTAGAAGCAGCCTATTTTACACTTTTGTATAGACCACATGAGCAGATAGCATCTTACCACCTAAGTGAATATTTCTTCAGTGAAAATAAAAGCATTACTCACCTGCATTTACACTGCATGCATATCCAACATCCTACAGGCTACTTTATAAATGCATAATATGTTAGTCATAATACTGCTTATCTCAGGTGTGCGACAGCTCACATTCTAGTATATAAACCAGCCCATTGCCTCTGTAAGTTATATGCAACAACACAATCTGTTGAACCAGGAGCCAGCCAGCTGCTCATATTAATCAAATAGCCCACTTCCCTTCATGACACAAAGCAAATAGTCGTAAATGCTTTTATCAGCTTTTCTAATACTGTGGACGTTACAATCAGATTCATGGTGGCATAAACTATTACATTTCATCTTTATCATATCAAACAATCATTTCTTTTTCATGAGTATCGTTTATAACTGCCGGACAGCTAGTAATGAAATTCAAAGCAGTCTATCAGCACAAAGGATCTCCCACTCTGTTTACCTAGATTTACATATATTTATGTAGCTTTTGTTTTTCTGCAACAGGCACACGGGCATGATGAATGTATGGCTGTGATCCCACTGGGACAAGTGGTTCCCTGCAGAACTGATCTGTGGTCAGGAACTTCCATACTGTAAAGTCTGGAGCCACATGCAACACTTTATTACGATGAAGCCACTGTGCTGAGAAAGAGGCACCAACTCTTTTGTTCACACTGACTTAACCACATCAACTTATTTGCAAAATGTAAACAAAAGTATAGTAATACACATATAACTAACTGAGTCATCACTTTTTTTTTAATATTCACAGTGAAAACATATAAAACATATTTCAGGTAACAAGGACATCTACAGTCACAGTAGGTGTTTTAGCATTGTGTGAAAAAAACACTGCAGCATTCTTCACAATCAAATGTGACCAAAATGTTTTTTTAAATTCTGCTTTGTATGCTCCCTCTTTAATTTGGAGCACTTTGATTAATCAATTAATATTTCTTTCTCAAGGTCTTTTTATAAACCTCATCATTAATAAAAGCAGACATTCAATTAGCACCCAAATCTTGATTGCCAATTTTGTCATAACAGTCCCCTTTTCTCTTTTTTTTTCCCTTTTTTTTGGTTCATTATATTTGGGAGCATGGTGTGGGTAGGAGGAATTAACTAATTTCATTAATCTAATTGTCATTGCTTTCAACCATCCTACTAATAAGTACAAATTAATATGATTAATCAATCTGACGACATAAACTCATTCAATTACAGTTTTTCAAAGGCAAGTGGGTGTGTTGGGGTGATAGGGAGGCGCAGTGAATGAAGGGAGGTGGGCAGCCGAGCGGCTTCTCCTGTGAAGAACCCAGCCCACAAAATTGAAGCCTGGTCAGGCAATTAGTCATTGTGAATGATAAATAAATGGCGATGAAATAGGGAGGGCTGACACCCTACTAACTACAGTCTTATTTCATTCAAGAAAAGGTGTTACTCTTTATTTAGACAACACACCATAGATTATTGACTGTTTTTTTACAATACAGGTTCACAGTCAGTATCAGGGACCACAGTGGGGATAAAAAAAATATGATTTTAAAAACCTGACAGAGAATTATCTGCCTTTATATGCGTACAGATGATAAGTTTTCAGATTTGGCATTTTTCTCTTTAGCTTTCACTGAGCCAGTTAATATTGAATGGAAACATTAGTATTCTGCATTTCAGTCTGTTCTGTTGGTATGCATTTCTATTTTTCTTTTCTCTTTCACACAAGTAAATATGAATTGTTATAAATATATAATATTCTCTGTGTATGGTATGTATTCAAGAACGAGACATTTGGTCATTACATCTCAACATAATATATAAATATGTTAATCTTTTCATTAACACTTGAGAATTAGGTACTGTGGGCAGCATCTGGGATGTTTCTGACTGCCAAATCAAGGCATTTCATAATACTGATGCAAGACATTGTAAAATCAAGTATGTGTACGGTTGTACATTGCCCACAATTGCAACCAGAAATTAGCATTAAACAAAAATAAATATAAAATCTCAAAACGTGTATAGAAACAGTGCTTTCAAGGTCGTTGATTTAGCTGATTTGCCCTTTGTGGTCCTCACAGTAATTGTCTAATTTAAATTTAGGTTCCCAGACTGAGATAATATGAACTGCTATGGATTTATAGGAGTAGAGCATGTTTACCTGGGGCAGCCGCTGTAATCTAATTTGGATATTTCAGATCTACTGTGCCGAGAGGAAGATTTGCTGGCACAGCGTTTTGAGTGATGCCCATTAATGCGCACTGTTCCAGCATCGCTCCTCTTCAAACCTATGTCTGATTATGCAGCGTGATACTGTTTGGGCCCTACATTAGAAATAGTTTATACAGGGGCCATCTCTAATTTGTGAAGTGAGGGTTTATAGAGACAATTAGACTGAGCTTCGATTGGCGCACAGAGGCTTGGATGCTGACAGTCAAGAGAAGGCTTTCAGATGTCATACCAATTAATCTATCCAGCCATCAAACAATATTCTGGAAACAAAGTCGGGGGAGGGGGGGGGGGAGTCAATCAATCTGCATCACTTTTCTCCTCACCGGGTTATGGGAAAATTGATTTGTCAAACAAAGCATTTTGGAAGCAGCACATGGACTTGTTTGGGATCCATTAGCTTCCATTGAGCATTTTGTTTAACATAGGATTTTCATCACAGAGAAAATGCAGCGTCCTCAATACTCTGAGCTACAACTTTACAATATCTGTTGTCTTTGTTCTTTCTGAGAAAGAAAGAAAGTGCTGATGAAGGGTGAAAATGGCAAACTTTAACCGTATTTGAAAATATGAGACTGTGGTTTCCTGTCTTGTTGTTTGCAAAACTCACAGTGTAATTTCTGCTCTTATTGGATTGTACAGCTTTTTAGAAACGGAGCAGTTTCAGTGATTTAACCCTGCTTAATATATTTATAAAGTTGATAAAATAACAGAAACACTATAACTCACCACAAGCAAACAGCTACTATCTGCATCTTTAAACTGCAGTTGGAACAAAAGCATATCATCTCAATAAACAAATTATTAATTTACTATTTAACTGCATTTATTTTAAATTAAGTGTGCATTCATCTGATTGGTCAATAAACACTTAAAAATAAACTGAACACACAAATGATCCGTAGGATAACCAGTGTCCCTCCTACCATCCAAAAAGCTCCAGGCATTAGTCCTGTAGTATCAGTATTATTGTACACTGTGGGGCTATCCTGCCATCCAATACAGCGTGGCTGCCCTAAGCTGTATTATGAATTCCCTGTGCAGTGTATTGTTCTAAGACAGAACTGTATCACATTGTGCCCGTCATGCTATTTTAGAGGGGAGAGCGCTTCCTCTATGGGATTTCTCCCGCCCCCATCCCCTGATAATGTATCTCTCCCTAAAGGCTAGGCCTCTGTGACCTTGTCTTATTCATTGAGGGCGTCTTAAGCGAAAGAACTGAATCCTGAATGGGCCATTTCCCCTCTTTTAACACTCCTTTAATGTCATCAGTGAAATATGAAGTCATTAGGCGATATTAAAACACTGCTGACAAACTAATTAACGGGAGACATTAAACAGGGCGTTCTGATTAATCCGCTTTAACGATTCTTTTTAAGTGGTTCTGGTCAAAATTAATACAGATTTACCAGTGATCTTAAGGAAAAAACACTCTTATGTGTATCAGACCTCAAGGGCAGCCTAAAGTCACTGGTCTTTTATCTCCCACTGCCCTCCCTCTCTCCATCTCTGTTGCTAAACACAAAGTCTGAACTTGCACTGTTTTCTGAATCTCTGATCAACAAACTGCTGCAGATTGTATGGGAACACGTGATGAAAGCTCATCCTAAGATATTTTTAGGCTAAGAAGCAGATTTAAATAACATGATATCACTTTTCTAAAGCAGCCTGGCAAACGTCTGCTCCTATTCTTATCATTAAGTTATAGTGGGAAATCAATTAGTGCTAGACTGTTAGCAATACATTATATGTAGTCGGTGGTGTGTTACAGGTACAAATGTGTTTGTAAATGGCTCCATCTAGTGGGAAATATTCAGATCCAGGATCAGTTGCTAGACAAAATTGAAGCTTGAGAAAATATGATCAATTCACTATGCAGTATTTGCTTTGCAGACAAAAAAGAGTCTCCAGAAATACCACAGAGAGCGACTTAGGAATTCTTAGGTACGGTTTAGCTTTTTTCCCTCCATGCCACCTAGATATAGTAATTTAGTGACAAAACGGAGGGGTTAACACTTAATATCCTTCCCCTTAATCGTTTATTTAATTTTACAAAATAAAATAAATTAATACATTTGTGAAACACTTACTAAATAATTATTCCCTTATGTGTTCACTTTATAATTTAGCTGTTTACAATTTTCTAACTGTTAAATTAAATCTGTGTACCGGAAGCGGTCACCGTCGGACGGTGACCTGTTTCCGTGATCAGTCGTGCTGCTCGCGTCTGATCGGCTGTCTAACGTCAACTCGTTTTCTCATTATTTGGATAGTTTAATTTTACCAGGGTAAACTTGCACAGTTCTTTCTCTGTGTCATAGCTGTTGTTTGTGGTCCGTGTCTAACGCAGTGTGATAAAGTCTGGAAATTAAAATGTAGCTGTCGACTTTATGTAAGAGAGGGCAGCGTTAGCTCTTAGCTTTGTTAGCTTCTCGGCCCGGCTGTGTGTGAACACAAAGGCCGTTTAACGTACCGCCGCTCCGCCTTTCAACAATGTATCCCTCCTGGGGGAATTATGGTGGATCACATTCGCAAAACTACGGAGGGTCTGTGCCCCGTAAGCAGGCGGCTGGCGGTCACGCCGCTGCGGCTGCCGGGTTCGGCGGTTTCGAGGCCTCGTCCAGCGGCTCGCTGCTTTCCAGCCTGCAGGAGCAGCACCTCCAACAGATGCAGCAGCTGCAGATGCTGCACCAGAAGCAACTCCAGTCCGTGTTACATCACGGTACCAGTGCGGCTTCCTACGGTGGTGGACTGTCAGGTGGGTATCCAGGGGCTTCCTGGCATTCAGAAGGACCAGGACATATAGAGAATGGTGCTGGAGCTCAGCCGTACGAGACCGCGGCCCAGGGGCTGAGGGTTCCCCTTGTTCCCAAGCCGGGTCACCAGCAACCTCCCCCGCCTCCACCACAGACGCAGTCCACCGATACCCAGCCGCTTCCTCCACCCCCAGAGCCCCCGTCATCAAAGTTAGAGGAAAACAACGACGCTCCACAACCCAATAAGGCAAAAACCCAGGAGTCATCCACGACCGAGGATGACAAACCCCTGTGCTTGCAGGTAATGTCATGCATCACGTTTTCTGAAGCTAAGAAAATTAATCGTTGTGATTGTTTCGATCAAAGGTCTTTGCTCCACCTACTAAACTTTAACATTAAGCAAAACTGGAAACGACAAATGGGTGACGTTTATTTACCATATGTGCCAATGTGCGTTTAGTCTGTAAATTTTTGTCCTGGTTTCTTAATATCTGTTCAACACTACCGTTACTTACACTTAGACTTTTATGAGCTCTAAGAGTATGAACAAGTGATATTTCATACATCACACAGGAAGCGTTTAGTACTACCCAATTGTTTGGTTTATGACTTTATTATTATTATTGTTATTATTTGCAGTTTATGGTAATAAAAGTCTATAGTTTGAATGAACAAACTATTTTTACAACTGTATCTCTTGAACAAGCTAATTGTATTGTATGAGATCTAAGTCTTTTTTATTGTAGATGTCTAGAACTGTTATTGTGGAATTAGTTGTTCTTTAGGAAGTTGAGTATCACCAAATGCCATCCACAAAAATTACACAACTTCATTAATTGATCATATTTTTTTTAATCATAGTATGAAGTGTAAATGCATCACATCTGTGTAAAATTAGCAGGGAATTGACAAATCATAGCAGTGTAACACAAGTATTCAAGTATTGTACAATGAACAAATGTTGGTTCTACTAGTTAATCAAGTCCAGGAACTGAGATTACAAGGAAAAAGGTAAATGTTCCTCCTTTCTCCGACTGATAGGAGCAACAGCAGCTTTGGTACAAACAGCATCTTCAGAATCTACAGAAGCTGAAGCAAGAGAAAGCAAAACAGAATCAGAAAGAGGGAGATGGTTCTATACTGCCACCACCCACAAGTGAAGCGGTTCCTCCTCCTCCATTAGAACCACTGAAAAGCACACCTCCTCCACCCCCTCCAAAAGAGGAGCCTCCAGCACCACCACCACCACCTGAGGAAATAAGGGTAAGAGTTCTTGTGTTTCAGAATTCAAATACATGAATACAGCTTGTGTGAAAATGTTGTTGCTCTGGATGAACGTGGTCTGTCTTAAGTGGCATCACATGTTCTCAGGTCACCTGAGCTATGGAATTTCAATATTGGTGTTTTCTCAAAGGTTGTAAAATAATCTAATTTATACCTGTTACCCATTGGAAAAAATATTTTTGTTAATTTTAACATTTTCTATAACTGAATTGTTTCTGGTCTAATGAAACCACAATCATATTTTTGATACTGTTAATTGCTGTGTGTGTCTTACTTTAACAATAGATCAGGTGTCATTTTCAGCAACCTCCAAGAACACACCAAAAACATCTCTAGA
This sequence comes from Microctenopoma stevenorrisi, assembly GCA_032270685.1. Classification (NCBI taxonomy): domain Eukaryota; kingdom Metazoa; phylum Chordata; class Actinopteri; order Anabantiformes; family Anabantidae; genus Microctenopoma; species Microctenopoma stevenorrisi. The sequence goes on from JAUMTR010000016.1 coordinate 8,337,415, forward strand.
CCCTGTCTCTCTGTCTAAGACGTATTCGATTATTAACAGATCTAAACTTTGTCTATTGTTTGCACAAATTTACAGAGTAAACATGTAGGAAAACTACTCACAGTTAATGACGCAGTAAGTCCCACCACCCATTCTCCCATCATCATCATCATCGTCATCGTCATCATATTTATCCCCGGTTGTTGTGTTAACTTCTATTTCTGAAATGCATTAAATTCACAGAATGCATGAAAATTCATTCTTCTTTCCCTTTGTAATGGTAATAATGATTATATGCATGACTCCATATTTTCTGTATTGTCCCATGCACATATGTGCTTTACAGAAAGAGCTGTGTTTTTAAATTGATGTTGAGACCTGTACTGGTCGGTGGGTCATTTGTCGTTTTTTTGAAGAAAACTATAAATTTACAATATGGGTTGACAGTTCCCTCTTAGACACCCTTCTTCTTTTGCAGTTATATGTGCAGTCTTGACAAACAATAACAAACGATACTGCCCCCAGACATTTAGTTGGTACATTGCAGTTACAATGGAGCCTTTAATGAAGATTCTGGTTATGGTGTGTTTTTGTTACAGCCATATGTACTTGTACTTGTATGGACTCCATACAAGAACAGTACTGTGAATAAATATTTGCCACTTCCTCTTAAGGTCATAAAACAATCTATTCTCTGACGCGCTTGCGCACCCATGCACACAGCAATTCTTCCTCCCTCCTGGAATTTGGTATGATAATGATGATAATAATAATGATGATTCAAAAAGATGACTGGGAGCATGTTGGCAATTCTCAGTAGTGTGCCAAGTTTTACACTTTAGTGGCACTTTCTACTAAAATTGCCATGAATTTAACTAAGATGCCCATCTCATGATCGTAATAGCTTTCTGGGCATGACATAATGAGTCACCTTGTGTCAGAACAACACAAGCAGCAGTCAGACAATATTGAGAGCTGTTAAACCGAAGCCACCGCATCATACCTATCCATTACATACTACTCTCAGATATTTTGTATTATTAAGTCACAGTCATGTATTGCCTCAATCTTGGCTTGTTTCTGTTTAAAGCCCGAACTCCCACAAGACCCTGAGGAAACTGCCCGCCTCCAGCAGTTACAGGCTGCAGCAGCACAATGGCAGCAGGTGCAACAGCAAAGAGCAGGCTTACAATACCAGGCTCTCATGCAACAACACGAAAAGCTTCAGAAGATCCTGGAACAGTACCAACAGCTGATTCAGCAACCTGCAGATCTTCAGGTGGGTAAATTGTAGGTTTTATGATAGTTGGCTGACTGGTTATTTTGTTGATGACCTGTACAGAAATCAAATGTAATCAAATAAAGGCATTATATCTTGGACTATATCTAGCCCAAAGAAATATAGTATAGGAAGTATTTAAGAATTGGGATCTTCAACCCCCAGCAGCATCTAGGAGACAGACAGTTTACATGTTAAATACAGACTAATTAACATTAACATTTAAACCTAAAATAAATCACACAATCTCCTTTGTCCTTTCGTTACAGTCGAAGTCTGCTGAAATGCAGCTGAGTCATTATCAATTGCAACAGCAGCAATTCACTCCTTTATATCAAGACTGGGATCGGTCCTTCGTCCTATGGTACGAGCAGTTTCAGACCTATCCCCACAAAGACCAACTGCAGGACTACGAGCACCAGTGGAAGCAGTGGCAGGAACAGATGAATGCCACCAATGCTCACCTTCACGAAAGGGTTGCTACACTAACGGCCATGGTGCCATATGCCCAAAGTCAGTACAGTAGTGGGATGATGGGTCAGTATGGCCAGTACCCTGGACAAGACATGCAAATGCAACAGCAGTCACTAAACACGGGTATGCAGAATTCTTCAGCTGCTGTTGGTCCTAGAACTCAAGGTCCAAGGCCCTCAGGTTTTGGTCCATCTTTGGAATCACGTGCAGGGACCTCTGTGAGGGGTGGTGTACCTGCTGGCATAGGGCTCAGCCCATCAGATCCCCCGCCTGTTCAGCCACCCACCTTCAGCAGCATTAGAGGTCCAAGGTAATTAGGAATTTTGTTTTACAATTGATATTGACCATTTTTAATTAAAATTGTTTAACTGGTGTTATCTCTAAAAAGGTTATTCAATAGCAACTGGACTTGCAGGTTTCTTGACGACGTTTCGCCCTTCTATCCAGAGGGCTTTCTCAAGTCTGTCTGTCTCAAGACTTGAGAAAGCCCTCTGGATAGAGTCAAGTCTGTCTGTCTCAAGACTTGAGAAAGCCCTCTGGATAGAAGGGCGAAACGTCGTCAAGAAACCTACAAGTCCAGTTGCTATTGAATAACCTTTTTTGAGATAACCATGACCTGGATGACTGAGAACCTTCACAGATATTTAACTGGTGTTAGTAGCAGAGATTTGATATATTTTGAGGTACATTCTCTTGAGATGTGTTGTTGAGTGTTAGTAAACAAATGTTCTTAATAATATTTTTTGCATTATTTATCCTAGAGTAAACAGCCCTAGATTTGACCAGCCACAGCAGCGCTTTGATGGTCCCCCAAGGTTCGACCAGCCACACCAGCGCTTTGATGGTCCCCCGAGGTTCAACCAGCCACAGCAGAGATTTGATGGTCCCCCGAGGTTTGACCAGCCACAGCAGCGCTTCGATGGTCCCCCAAGGTTTGACCAGCCCCAGCTGCGCTTTGACGGCCCTCTAAGATTTGACCAACCACAGCAGCGATTTGATGGTCCACCTCGATTTGACCAACCGAGCCACCGCTTTGACGGTCCTCCCAGATTCAACCAACCTCGATTTGGGCAGCAACCTAGGTTTGATCAGCCTCCAAGACCCCCTGGCCCTCCTCCTTGTTTTGAGCGTCCTCCTGTTTCACAGCAAAAACAGCCACAGGATACCCAACCTAAGACACAGCCACAATCTACTTGTATGGACTCCAAGACTCCAGAAAAATTAGATGAGCAGCCACAGTCTGAAAAAGTAAAAACAGAGTTGGGACAGGTTGATAAGGCCAAAGCTGAAGACTTGACAGATGACAATTTGCTTGGAAATGATAGTTTTTTTGTTCAAAATGACCCCATTCCCCAGACAATACAGACAAATGAAAATTTAGAGGAATTGGAAAGCAATATGTCTTCTGGAAATAGTGAAAAACCCAAAACTGTTATCAGCAAACCTTTAACAACTGGTCCCCCCTCTGAAAAAAATAAAAATACTGTTACCCCAAATCCTACCGAACCAGATGGGTCATTAACAATTAACAATCCCCCAGTGGTTCCAAAACCCCCTGGAATTCAACAGGAGCCTCAAATGTCTGGCCAAAAGCAATTGAGAACAGAGCCTCCAAAGCCTCTCCCTGGTAGGGGACGAGATCAGTCCCCAGTAATTGTGCCTGGGTGTGGGCGTGGGCGTGGGCAGAGGGGTCATGGGGCATTCAAGGGATCGAATGCTGTTCATCTTGGGGAAGAGATGCAAGAAATGTCCTATGACTATATGCCACCCGAAGAGGATAGTGGTATGTCAGAAGAGCAGGAAGCGTATCACTGGCAAGATCCGACATATGAGGAGTTTGCCGAGGAATCAGAGGTGGCTCCTGAAGAAATGTGGATGCCAGAGGAAGATCACTTCCAAACAGAGGAAGAATATTATGAAGAGCCAATAGAAGGACCCTATATGGGTAGAGGAGGGCCCACAATGAGAGGAGGGCCACCTATAGGTAGAGGTGGCGCTCCTTTGGGAAGAGGAGGCCCACCTATGGGTAGAGGTGGTTTTCCTTTGGGAAGGGGAGGTCCACCTATTGGTAGAGGTGGTCTGCCTATGGGAAGAGGTCTGTTTATGGGCAGTGGTGGACCACATTTGGGTAGAGGTGGTCTTATTATGGGAAGAGGTGGCCTTCCTATGGGAAGGGGGGTTCCACCCATGGGAAGGGGAGGGCCACCCATGGGAAGGGGAGGACCACCCATGGGAAGGGGAGGGCCACCCATGGGAAGAGGAGGGCCACCCATGGGAAGAGGAGGGCCACCCATGGGAAGAGGAGGGCCACCCATGGGAAGAGGAGGGCCATTGGACAGGAATTGGGAAGAACCTGAATCATCTGAGTATTTAGAGGAAGGGGACCCTTATTGGGGAGAAAGGAGACCTCCAATGAGAGGAATGAGACCTCCATATTCATCTGGCCGTGGACGGCCCCCACGTGGGCATCCAAGTTTCATGCACCAAGGACGAGGACACCCACCTCATCCAGCACATGAGCCAATGGACCACAAGTCATTAGGACATGGAATTGACACCAATGATAGTGAAATGGATTCAGCAAGGCACCCACTTTACCATGGACATGACCCTCATAGTCATTCAATTCATCCTGATATAGGAAGAGGCAGGCGTCGCATACCACTGCCACCTCATGAAATGATGGATCCTGTAGAGGAGTCTTTGTATGATGATGGAATGGAAAGAGAATTAGGGTGGCAGCCGCCACATGGCAGAGGCCCTCCTCTGCCACCAAATGAGATAATTGATAGGGGAGGAATGAGAAGGAGACCTATGGGCCGTGGAATGGCAAGAGGTATGTGGCGACCAGGTCCAACACATGAGGACTTTGAAGAGGGTTATAATGAGCATTACATTGAGGATTATGGTCAAGGGGAGGACAGGTATCACCGGCGGCCACCACAGGACTATCCTCCTGATGAGTATCAGCATGATGTCAAACTCTATGCGTCTGAACAGGACACAGAGCGCGCTCCTCCCGAGAGGGACTATCCTCCCCGCATGCCACCACCAGAGACACACAGGGATGGCCGTTGGCTAGAGGAAAAAGAAGGTGGTGGCCAATATCCATATGATGAGTATGACAGGGGACGAGGAGAACGAATTCGTGAATACAGGAATGAGCCACCATATCGTGAGGAGGAGCCACCAATCCTACCACCCCCAGCATGGGATAGGACTTCAAGACTTCCTCTACCACCAGACAGAGGGTATCCTTCTGACTATAAAGATACCAGACTTCGCTATGAAGAGCACAGAGAGGAGGCTCCTTTGGATATACTTTCACCCCCCGCTACATCTATCACAAACTTGACTGACAGTTCAGTTGAAGCACACGGAGCTAACGTACTTGCTCTTTCTCAACGTCAGCATGAGATCATCCTTAAAGCTGCTCAAGAGCTTAAACTTATAAGGTAATTTCTAGACTTTCATTATTACATGTAATGCTATGTCCAAACAAATTACATTCTGACTTTGCCTCTGGGACATCTGGCCATGCACATGGCAATGTTGATACAGCTCTGCTGTTTGGCTAATATGTTACCCACATAACTATATCATCAAGAAAATGTAGGGGGCCTTTAAGATGAAGTAAATTCCATCTTTTGGGTCTACAGAGAATTGCAAGAGGGCAAAAACCCTTGTCCTGGAACTGAGCCTCAGCCTGCACCCACTGACGTCATGCCCGATCTTCCTGCTGGTCTTCTTGGTTTGGAGATTCCAGCAGAAGTCAGAAATGTTCTCAAGGTAAATGATGAACGCATATAAAATTTATTTGCTTTATTCATAAGAATGCAATGGTCTAAGGCTCAAACTCTGACTAGAGGATGTTAAGTTAAACGATTCTTTTTTCAGATTGGTTTTCTCACAATTCTTGAGCCTTTCTCTTTTTCTCTCTTTATTATTATTTTTTGTAGCAAGTCATGCAAAAACAGCATGTTACAAAGATGAAAAATATTGATTGCTTGATTACATAACTGAACTGTCTACACTATACTACACATAAAATATCTTATCGGATTTAAATTATAACATTAAAATGTTTTTCCTTTGTCTGTATTAAAACATTGTCATTAACCATTATTTTGATTTATTTGAGATTTTGAAAATGTCACAATGTTCTTTATGTCTCATGTCTTTCCTTTTTCTTTGTGTGTCACTTTTTCACCCCAGATAAAGTAAAAAAATGTTTAACTCGGGTGTGAATAACAAACACAATCTTTTCTGCTGATCAACAGTCACTAAAACAGAAATGCTTGCCAATTTTTTCCAATCAGCTTTATAATGTCCTCACTTATTCAACACTCACCATCATACATGCCCTTGACTGACCAAGAATCCCACTATGTGTCTTTTGGCTTGTCTTCACTGAGTGGCCAGGCAGGCGGTGTTTTTCTACTTGCTTGTTTAGTTGTATACAGTTTGTCATGCTGTGTAACACAGTGCTGTGATTTGCTGTTACAGCATAAGAAGAAAAATAAAGGGCTTGGTTTGATGCAGCGGATCGTCCCGCTAATTCAATAATGATGTGGTGTAAAACAGTCCGTTGAGAAACAATAAATCATGCAGTGGTATTGCTGCATGCACTTTTTTGGCTTGCGAGCTCAACATTTTACTTAGTTTGCTGTAGTTTTGCAGTAGCTTGTGGTAAGAAGTGTGTTAGAGGGGATTTCAGACTGACTGCCTTTTATGTCAATCACGGGGCAAACATCATAGAGAGGATAGATAATGGACTTCTTCTCCTTTTCAATACCACACAATCTTCCCGCACTACCTATGCGCTCTCAATCAACATATTGGGAACCCCTGTTTTAGACCTTTCTTATTTTCATACATTTTCACAAATAATGTTCCATTTACATACTACATACTATTACATACTGTTTTGTACCTAACTGTTAGATCTGTGTCATCTTTAGGGCATGAGTGTAGCAGCACAGACCACTACAGCTGAATCTGTATCGTGGGACTCAAGGACTGCTGCCACAGACTACCATCAAATTCGCCCTGCTGCACCTACAGCTTTAATGATTCCAAAGACTGTGGATTATGGGCACGGGCATGGTATGAACAGCGAAGTGATTCATTCATCATAGAAAATAGATTTGTGCATGAAGTTAGGCGATGTTGTTGTTGACTTTATCACCTAATGTTTCAGAGCCTGGAGCCACTGTTGAAAGGATCTCTTACGGCGAGAGAATTGTGTTGAGGCCAGACCCAGTGCTGCCAGACAGGGGTTATGAAAAAGGTGAGTTTCAGTATTGTATTTTTCTTTGTACTTTATCTACTCTACCTACTTTTTCGATAACACTATAACTCTCCTTCTAGAACCTCTTGGTCCAAGAGATCTATACAGCAGAGACGCATATTATGAGAGACGTCCAGACCCCTTCATTGAGCGGCGAGAGTACAGTAGAGAGAGGGAATTATATAGGGAAAAACCTCCACCTGAATATGAAAGGGAACGATTTGAGAGGGAGCGCTATCCCCCAAGGGAGAGAGATGACAGGTAATGTTTGCTCAGCAGCAGTGACGCACTTTTTTTTCTTTTTTCTTATTTTTTACCTAGACTATGGGGAAGTGTGCTGCGTCCTTGTATATGTAATATTCTTTACTCTTTTTTTCTGTTTTTGATTCAAGCACACAGTCAATGATTGAAGAAAGGTACTATATCACATTGTGATTAGTCATCATTGTGCGCCAGTTTGAAACAAGAAATCAAAGAACATGAAACTTAATAATGTTCCCCCTTTGTGTAGATCTCCACTGGCACCACCTCTACGCTCAGGATACAGAGAGAGAGATTTTGAACTTCGAGAGAGGGAGCGAAGTGGCAGTCGTGATCGCGATGAACATTATGGGAGGCCTGGTTATGACAGACCTCCATATGAGCGCACTGGACTTGACCGCAACTTGCCTGAACGTTACGGCCATAGCTCCTCACCTTACGGTATATTTAGTCCCAATTGTGACATGAGATTTATTTGGTAGAATTCCTTTGAAATTATTCACACTTTAGTATAATTAACTTTGTTGCATGATAGACATTTGATAAACAGTTGTAAAAACCTCATATAATGTTTAAAGTAAATTATTGCAATATGCAATTTAAATAAGTGTTTAAATTGAAAATAAATGTCATATAGTGGAGAGAAGAAGTTATCCAGACGACAGAGGGCCTCCCACTGCACCGCCACTACCACCTCCACCGCAGCCACCCCCACGAGTCGAGAAGAAACCAGAAATCAAGAATATTGATGATATCCTCAAACCTCCGGGCAGATTAACTCGGCCTGAAAGGGTATTATTTATTGCTGCATTGTTTCTTAATTTAACAACATCACATTGTTAGCTGTGTAATATTGAGTGCTCACTTAAGTGTTTATGTTTTAATAGATTGTCATCATACTGAGAGGGCTTCCAGGAAGCGGAAAAAGCCATGTTGCAAAGCTCATACGGGTGAGTGGCACCAAACTCTAGTGTAATGTAGTAGTAATATAAAATTCAATACAAACCATAGTCATAGAACCTGTTGACATGCCCTCACTGTTTCTTGGTATAAGGTAGATTCTTTCCTTTAAAACAAAGTAAATAGTAACAAAAATGTGCTATTTTGACAATATTAAGGACAAGGAAGTTGATTGTGGTGGTGCCCCACCAAGAGTTCTTGTCCTGGATGACTATTTCATGACAGAGGTTGAGAAAGTTGAGAAAGACCCAGACACAGGAAAACGAGTCAAAACTAAGGTGAGCTTGACATAGAACAACAATAATGCTCAGAAGAAGCAAGCATCAATTGGCAAAGATATTACAATTGTTATCGTAATACAACACTCTGTCTTACAGGTTCTTGAGTATGAGTATGAGCCAGAGATGGAGGATACCTACCGGAGCAGCATGCTTAAAACATTTAAGAAAACCCTGGATGATGGTTTTTTCCCCTTCATCATTTTAGACACCATTAATGACAAAGTAAAACATTTTGATCAATTCTGGAGTGCAGCTAAAACAAAAGGCTTTGAGGTTAGTTTTGTTCATTAATGACTTTGGCAGATTGGTGCTTCAGACTATCCTGTACTAACAAGGTTTTGTTTTTCTCACGTCCAGGTGTATCTTGCTGAGATAACTGCAGATACCCAGACTTGTGCAAAGAGAAATGTCCATAGCCGTACGCTTAAGGATATAATGAAGGTCTGTAATATCAGTACACTGGAGCAGATACATTTAGTAATGTTGAAGTAGTGTTTGCTTTTTAATGGGGTGTTGTGTGCACAGATGTCCAACAACTGGGAGCCTTCACCACGCCATATGGTGCGCCTGGATGTTCGATCCCTGCTTCAAGATGCCGCTATAGAGGAGGTGTGTTCCTCTGTCTCATGGTTGTTATGTAACTATGTGTATTGTTCTCAATCAGTTGCTGAGCTAAACTAATTGTTCTTTTAGGTTGAAATGGAGGACTTCAATCCTGATGACGATGAGCCTAAGGAACCCAAGAGAGAGGAGGAAGAAGAGGGTGATCTGGTAGGACATGACAAGCTTTAATTTAATATAATATAGTTGTTAATGTGTGTGTGTATATATATATATATATGTGTGTGTATATTTTCTCTTTTAATGACAGGTGAATTTTATACGAATTAAACTGATCAAAATAGTCAAATTTATAGAGTCATTTACAGTTTTTTGTGGTGTATGAACCATTCCTATTATAATTAGTAATTAAGTTTGATTATAAAATGACAGCAAGATAAAAACTAATATTACAATATGGAAATAAATTAGTTTGTCTGCCAAAAACAATTGCAACAAGATGAGGTAAAAACCGCCTTTAAAAAAAAAAAAAAATTTAGGATGTATACTTGATTGTTTTGCATCTGCTTTTTTGATACATCCTTTCAAGCCTGCTTTACCTTAAGCTCTGATCTTTTATTCAATGAATACTCATTTCTGTATACCCTGCACTATAAGAAATGTTTGAAACAAACAACCAGTTCCTTTCTTATATACATCTTCTACTGTAAGACTAAAGGCATTATTTGGTGCTGAACATATATTTTTAGTATAATGTTTTTTCATATGTAAGTGAAAGTTAAAAACATAAATCCTGGTAATGGTTCTTCACAACATCACAAAGTGCTTCACTACCCACATGATTATTGAATCTTAGAACAACAGAAAAATCTGATTGTATCCATTCATTCACAAACTATACTCATAAAGCGTTTCCAAGATAAGCTGTGTATACAACCATTCAGCTTAACCTAATCTCAAGCAGGTGGTAAACTATAATCGATGAACTATACTCATAAAGCGTTTCCAAGATAAGCTGTGTATACAACCATTCAGCCTTTTTTAAGGTGTTTTGCATAATGGAAAAAATATATATGATATATTCTAAATCATCCTAAAAACGTTTCATTACTTAGTGCTCAGAATCTCTGTGTTGTTCAAGTGCTTTAGTTTCACGTAGACCACCACCCATTCTTCTTCGCAACCTACTAGTCTAAAGCTGCAGTTTTGCAGTCTTTGTTCCAAACTAGCCTTCAGAGTTTCATGTGTTTAAAATACTTTTGTTATTTAGATTAGTGTTGAAACATGAAATGTGGATTTACCCTATGAATGTTCCATGGTATCATAAATCTGATGAGACATCAATAGTTCAATGCTTACTGGCTCATGAACAAGCTTTAGTCATGTGACATGTTGCTTTGTTACTTGAAAAGACTGTATACAAAATTAGATACAAATTGACAGAGGTGTGTAAAATACACAAACTTGAGGTATTTGCCTAAAAAAATCCACTACAATTGATACTCTACTTTTTTTAATTTTTATATACTACTCTGTACTACTGAGTACTAAAGTAAAAAGAAAATAAACATTTAAACAGCATGGATTTTAACCACAGTATATAATAGGAACTTTAAAAGTACCTCAAACTTCTGTTTGGGTAGAGTACTAGGGTACATTTATTTAGTTACTTACCAACTCTGGTAGGGGCCTATGAAAATGAAAGTAACTTTAATTGTTCTCACAATTAGCAAGTTGTGATGTGCAATTCCACACTGCACATGTTTTAACTCTTTTTTATAATTTTTTTTATATAAGTCGTGGACATAATTTGAATTTACAGCCACTCTAACCTCAAATCGCACTTTTTGACCTTCACATCTTAAGCTGCTGCATTGTGGTTCTGCAGCTTTGAAGACTGTCTGGTTTCATTCCCGAACCATTTTATATCAAAATGCTTTTATAATAATGCCTACATAACTTTCTAGTACTGCTAATATTTGAATCTCTTATAATAACGTTGCAACCATTTACGTCTTTTTTTTGTAATTTAGCTTAATAGAAATAATTCTTACTTCAAAATGTTGTACCTTGGCTTTAACCATAGTTTAAATGCTATACTAGAATAAACATAGAGGCATTATCAGTATCATTAAAATATAAAAAATCACTTGGCCTAGCAGTGGCTATTGATTTAAGGAGTGTACAGCACGAGACTTATCTATGTATGAACACAAAAAAATGCCTCATGTCAATCACAAGAGAATACAGCCTATAATTGAAGTGGTTGAGACAAAATCTAATTGATGTGTCCTAATGCTTCAGAATGTTGAATGAAAATTATATTGGTAAACAAGTGTCTAGACGAGTTGACTTTGACATAAATAATTCTCCATCTTTATTCTACATCTTTTACTATAGAAGACCTAACTTTGTTTAGCCATTGAATGATGACTTAAAGTCATCATCCAATGGCTAAATAGCTCATCATACACTTAACAGCATAGTTTACAAATTGTTTTTTTGAACCAACAAATTCCTAATATAACTTGAATAGGATTTCTTATGTTTAGGTAATAATTTATCCAAATAGACTTGAATGTCATTGATTGAAGAATGTGATCTCACTCTGCTGCCATACCATCATTCCAGTTGCTAAATAGAGCATTAATATGCAGTATATATTTTAACAATTTTAATTTACCACACCCCACATCAGAGTTAAATGTGGTCAGTTGATGTTGCACTTTTGACCACATCTAACTGTGATGGAGTATTGCAGAGAGTACATTGCACAGGGTGTGGACAGTGTAGAGTTGGGAGAATCTTTGAGGAAAATCAATAATTATCTCCTTTGTATATTATATTTTTACGAGTAATCTCACAAGATGTCTTTTTCTCAAAAGGTTTGTACATTCAGCTTAACCTAATCTCAAGCAGGTGGTAAACTATAATCGATGTCAGTTATTTTTTTTAAATTTAATTTGTCAGTTGTCTCACATGTTCATTACTCATGTGCATGTGAGACAAACTGAATGCCAGAATATTATTATCAAACAACTGTAGCATGCACCTCTTAACTGATAAAGTTATATTAGACAAGTAACATTTATAATAAATATCTATTTTTTTTCTCATAGTGAACTTTATAGATTTTTTTTATCCAATTATTATATCGGATCAGTCAAAACTCTGGATTCACCCATTAGCCATTAGATGATGAGATACCCGTGTGCCTTTTCGTAGAAGGGCAGGAGTAATTATGTTTTGAGAAGAAATTAGTTTGGACCAGAACAAATGGATCCTTTAACCACAAACACTTGAATAATAAGGAGTTATACAAAAAACATCACCATCATAATACTTTTACCTAAAATTATATACAATTGCTTATTGTCCCATGAAAGAAAACATGTTTACAGAGCTGTATCACATATGCAGCTGTGGTGAACTTTTCTACTTTAATTTGTTTACATGTTCTAGAAGTGGTGTCACACCACTAGAGGCAACTGCTTTGACCCAATTTCATGCTGAAGTCTGTCCTTTCGGAAATACTTGACCTGTTTCGTTATATGAACACCTGCTAGAAATTAATGTAATGTGTTGATCTGATTATTTGCCAACAAACGCAAACTCCATGAATGTAGATTCAACTGCTAGTTTACTGTTTTAATCTTGAAAGCACATGAATGTCCACTTGATTTGTGCCATAATTTGTTCTCTAAAGCAGAGCACAGCCGTTGTTGATTCTTACCTTTCTTTTACATGTTACAGAGCATGAAGTCTTAGAATCTTCCATCTGCAGGAACAAAATGTGTGCATGCAGCTAACATTATATATGAACTAGATAGTGTCTCATCCTTCTGTTGTCTTAACTTCTGATAAACCATTTTCTGTTTTCAGCAAAACCCTTTTCCCCACTTTGCCTCTTCTTCCCTTTTTCATGTATTACCCATATATTTAACAATTACAGTTTTTCTTATACAATGTAGGGCTACATTCCTAAAAGCAAATGGGAGATGGACACCTCTGAGGCAAAACTAGGTGGGTGTTTCCATTTGTTATGCCTGATGCCCACTGTGTTTATATTACAGATGCTTCTTTTACAGTACAGTGCATTTTACTTCTGATTGTTTTGTTTATTTCTTGTGCTTTAGAAGTGTGCATCTAATTATATAATTATTTATCTGAATTGTATGTAATACAACAGCCTAAGTTATTCGTGTTGTGATGAATGCTGTAAATTCACCACACTCAAAGAAAGCACATTGTTTGACTTAAGAAAACTATCTGGGAAAAAAATTAAAAGCTCAGGTTTTGCAGAATTAAATTACACTTCCTTTCGCAAGTAATTTCTTTGTCACAATCTCTACATAAAAGATATAGAATACTTTTTGGCAAAGGAAGAAGAAAAGTAAATAAGCAGAACTCTCATCTCTCTGCTGTGCTTATGTGTAATTAGGCAGTTGCCAGATTGTTTATTGTCTGTGTCAATCACGAACTACAATTCTTTTGTTAATTTGTTCATTCATTTAGATCCCCACCCAAGTAGTGACTACTCTACCTATGATCCCCACAAGTAAATTCCCCAAAAAATTGAACAAGTAAATTCCACAAAATTTCCACATTGTACATGTGAGAAATACATTTAAAATATTTTACCTATTAGCTACTTAACAAAAGTTGACTCAGGTGAGCATTAGGGACTAATTAGGGAGAAATAGACACTGAAATGATTCTTACAAACCAAACTGTGAAGCAATCGCTGCTGAAAAGAATACAGATGAGTTGCTTGAACAATTTTAGAGATAGAATACTGTGGTTAAAAAAGCACATGTCTTAATGACAGACAGACTTATTCAAAACAACAGTTTTATCTGATTAGGCTCTCCCATGGATTACTGGGGGTTAAGATTATGAGAGTAATTTAGTGCAGGAATGATGACCTGTGTGATTCTTGTATTTATACAGACAAGCTGGACGGTCTGGGGAGCAGTGGGAAGAGGAAACGTGACAGTGAACACATGGCAGGCCTGGAGGACTATCTTCAGCTGCCAGACGACTATGCCACACGCATGTCGGAGCCAGGAAAGAAGAGGGTAATTTGAAATGCTGTGCTAAAAAGCTTTGGTCATCCTTATATGCATTTCTTCAAAGATGAGGTAACACAGAACATTACAAATCCAGTTGGAAGCAGACCATTAACATACAATATACCTTAACTACTGTGGAAATTTTTGTCCTGAATGAGTCATTAGGTAGTAAATTATAGAGGCCTGAGGGTTAAATAATGTAACTGATTTACATATCAGTGAATATTCATCAATTTCCTGCTCATAACACAGCACCCGGGTTGTTTGCCTTGTTTAGGTTCGATGGGCTGATCTTGAAGAACAAAAGGATGCCGATCGAAAGCGCGCTATCGGCTTTGTGGTGGGTCAAACGGACTGGGAGAGAATAACTGATGAGAGCGGTCAGCTAGCCCAAAGAGCTCTCAACCGCACCAAGTATTTTTAAGAAGATATTCTTATCCCCTTTATGTCCTTCATTGAAAGGTATGTGTATTACTCATTCATATTATATTTGTAGTGTTCGTAGAAGCTAAGTTAGAAGTGAAATTCTCATTTGTGCCAATCCAAGTGGTGATTGGTATCCTAATTCTACAATTTGCATAATGTCATAGTATTTTACTGAGGACATGTTTAAGGCCTTTTCTTATTACATGTCCTCTTTATGCATCAATGTGTGTAAAAATGCGGTTAAAAAAATTAAAATTGTTGTTAATAGCAGTTTTCTATTGCTCAGCAAGTAATTTCCCTATAAAGACTTGTCTTTAACTTAATAGTCTTATTTTTGTATCTTTACTGGATTAAAAATAGTTATTTCTATATATAGTTGTTTTTTATTTTACAAAAAGCCATAGTTCAAAGACTATGCCTAAATTAATAAAATGGTCATTTTTTAGAGAACATGTCGTACAAATCTGGTTCTGGCCAAATTCTAAATGTTTTTTCTTTCTGCAGGTGCCCAGAATGTGAAAGTCTTGGGGGGAAAACATAGACTTGTCAAGGTGGTATCAGCCGTTCTTAGTTATATTGTTGATAAAGATGCAGTATTTGTTTTCTTATTATTAATAGACACTCTGGCTACCAGTTTGTTTATGATTTTGTATTGTATGTTTTTTGCTGTTTTATACTATACTTTATGCTCCATGTACTGTATCCCTGTAGCACTGTTTCTTGGTCCCTAAAAACAGACAATAAAATATCACACACTTATTAACAGTTTCTTACTGTTTTTTTAATAACAAAAAAGTTTTTGTATTTGCATGCATATAATGTCAGACAGAATGTGCTGATGATGCAGAGATTAGATGTTTACCTGACTTTCGTCGGATTCATTACTGTACTCTTTTGTGACGAAGAGAAAGTGAGGGGGGAAGCAAAACGTATGCATGTTATGACTTTTGCAAATATGTTTCTGTTGTGCAACCATACATGTTCAGTGTTGCATTTCGTAAACCACAATTTACTAAAGGGGCAGAATAATCTGGAAAATGTTTCTTTTTAGTTTTTCATATCGGTTGTGGAAGGCGGTTCATGCAAATGTTGATATTTTAAAACCTTGTCTGCTAGCCGATCTTTTATCTTCTCCCTCTTTACTTTTTTCTGCACCTTCTTTGCCTTTCTGTTAAGGTCCTAACTTTATGACGTCAACCTGTCAGCTTGATTGACTCCGAGATTGACGTCATGTGGTGTTGATATTTGGGAGATGTGCACATCAACTCTGTTGTTGCTCCTCTTCAACTAAGTCAGCCCCAGCCCTGGTTCGAATTTATTGCCTAATTTTGAACAAGTTATTTGCATTTCGACCACCAAAGAACTACCCTTAGCAACAAAAACTGGTTCCAGCCTGGCACCAATTTTTTTTACTGGTCTAGACCTAAGACCTGATTGCATCAGCAGCTGGGCGCTGGACTCTAGAAAGCAACAAGCTTAACATAAGCTCTCTTGTAAAAAATAAAGCAGTCTGACAACTGAAGCTAACCAAGACTAGCATAATGTCCAACATTCAGTTAAAATAGTTATTAAAATGTGTCAAGTATAGTTACTGTACATAGCGATCGCAATGGAAAGCACATACCAGTGCAGGTCTGTACATTTGTACTCTCGAGCCCAACTAACCACCTTAGAAGGTTTTCCCAAGTTGAACCAGCACTAGCACAAAGTTTTATGTTGGTTGAGAATTTGCTTTATAGGGTGAGACTGACCGTGTTTTCCTTTACTGTATCAGGCAAAATTTTTTCCTTTACAGTATAAGGCCACGTTCACACAGACTTTGCATGAAATAAGGCAATTTGAATAGAAAGCCACAGTCTGAAACGTGGGGATTGGTACCACTGTGGCTTGGTCAAAATGACGTGTAAAAAAAACTTACTTACACCTTTATCTGTTTTATACAACATGGTTTAATCTGGCATCATGGCATCTGGTTTAACCTGATGAATTACTTTGCAACATGAACACTAAATATCTGCTGTTGAGCTGTTGAACGTTTAGTAGCGTTACATTATATTATGTGAGAAAACCAAATAAGAAGCATGTGCAAGGCCTGGGGTTCTGTGCAACTTTTTGCAGGAAGCATGAAGTAGACCTTACACCTCTATGGATTGTTCCCAGTCCTGTATTGAAAGTGTTTTTGGTAATTTTAGCTTCTCATAATGATTTAAATTGATTAGAAATCCATATCAATTCGAAAACGGAATGATGCATTTCTGCATTTTCTTTGGATTACCTTGTGGAATCACCATGATCACACAGCAGTTTTCTATCACAGTGATGGTGAAATGTTTAATTTTAATTACTTTTTAGAATTTTAGCTTTTCACACGTGTTATGGGTCAGTAAAATGTTTAAGCAGACTGAAAACGGCTTGCTGCAAACCTACCTACCTATCCATGTCGAATTTTTGGAAAAATGTCATTACTGTGTTCAGTGCAAATGCTATGTTGCATATATACATATTAAAATGAATCATTCAGTCTACATCAGATTAATTGGAATTGAAGTATCCATTCAATATACCTTTAACATTCTGTTTGATGTTTACAAACTTTTCACTTTGAAAGGAAGGATTAAGTCTTTGCACACTTCAGAAATTTAAGCCTCAATTATCAACACTGAAACTGGACTCGCTAGAGACAAAGCAGGATCGTCCATTACGACTAAACACAAACTACTGATGAAGATCCTGTTTGGTTTTCCAATAGACTACTGTATATGAATAGAAAAGTGGATGAATGGATCCAATGGTAAGTAAGGAAGCAAACAAAACTGCAATTTTTAACACAGAATGACATTTACATTTAAGTCAATCAAATTTGTATAGTTCCTATTTAAATGTTCTGTATAATAATGAGCTCTGCTGAATATTATAAAAGAAATTTTTCATGTGTAGTGTGGGTGTTTTTTGTTAAAGAAAATACTTCTCAAAAAGAAATGCTCTTTTTTTTTCCACAGAACATACATAATGTGTTTTTGCTTTACAGTGTTCATACAATACACAAGTCAGGCTACCTCATGATGCACCAATACATATAACTAAGTTATCAATCTGCTATCGGCTGTGTGATTTGCAATACAGTATCATCATATAATCATTAAAAACTTTTAAAAATACTTTTTAAGGCATGAGCAGGTCCACATTGTGACAGTAATTATTGTGGCACATGTTTCCTTGTGGCTTATTATCCTGTGTGATGACTTTTGAAATGAGCCGGCACATCACTGTCCAGTTTACAGATCACTTTGTAGATAGCTTTTTTCCATGATGGGTCACAATCTTTTCCCAGTGAGATGGCGATGTAAAATTCCCTCAGTGTAATCTCGGCAACTTCAAGGAACCTGTTGGGGACCTGTAGGTCCATAGAATAAGAAAAAAAGGACACATTACACACTTTATACAGTTTATCATAAAATAGTAGATCGTATTTACCTCGCGAGTCGGAAACCGGCAAATCATAGCAAATATCAAACCGAAAAAGGATGCCGTGATTCACTAACACGATCAAAACAACCAGCAAAACCCTCACTTAAGTTTTTTACTAATGACTGCACAAATGTTTGTTACTTATATAAGCATTTTACTTCATATCGTACTGTGTATGATGCACGTGACAAATACAATCTGAATCTTATATTCATATATAACTGTGAGCTTCTGCACTATTAGAATGTAACTGTAACAAACATTTAAGCACTGCTACATTGCCAGGTCATTGATTCACTTGGCACTCAACACTGAATCCAGTGTTAAAGATGTTCTGGTATAAAAGAAGATTATGCGTAGTTAGTGGAAAATTATACTAACTGGCATAAGTCCTCAATTGCAATAACTTGTCTCTCCTGAGAGACCAGGGGTGTCTAATGATGAAATTAATTTCATGTGCATTCATACTCCTCAGAAGATGAACCTTTTAGGGGGGGGACCAAAATGTTGTTCGTGATTTGCACACAGTTTTTTTTAATACAAGGGTAAAAGTTTTATTTTTGACTGGAACGCTACAGAGTTTCACCAGAAGAGTAAAAAATTATGACGATAGACTCCCATTTCTGAGGTCACTAAAGAAAGGGTTGCCTTGTTCAATTTCAGCTTGTTCACCCATACAAACACACCACTGCAAGGTGTGATGGGTGTGTTGATGTGCATAATGGTGGTTGTAGTGGTTTCAGGGTTAAGAGTAACTGAAGATAAATAAAGAAGAGGAAGTCTGGTGGGGGGTGGATTACTTGGTACACCTATGCAGCTAACACCTTTAATAGTGAGAGATGAGTCCTGATGATCACAGAAAGCCTGGACTCCATATTTCCAAATTAAATCCCAACTCTGCTGTCATACTATCAGCATTTTGCCACAATCTGTCATCTTTCTGCGCCTTATTTCTGACCTGCTGGTTCTGTCGCTTGTCCTTTTTCTATTATTGGAATGTTTGTAACATAACACAATAAACAGTCCTTTTTTGTGGAGCTAGGAAGCTCGGAAACCCCTCTGGTATGTTTTGTGTTTTGTTAATTTTAGCAACCTATTTATACAAGTTAAATAAGGCATATTTAATTAATTGTACTTACTACTGTAAGAAATACTGTTTTAAATAAATAACTCAACCAAATACTGGTATTATTACATTTTAATAACATAATTATGTGGTTTAAATAAAATGCTTAACTTTGAGCCCCGTAGAAACCTTGATTTTGTTTCGGAATAGTATCTGCAAAACTAAAATTATAAATATTTAGAGTTTGCCTATTTAAAAAAAACTTTGCTTAATATCTTGACATTCAAAATAGCTTATTCTTTGTGGCATGAAGTAACCAAATTATACCATTTTATTCAAGTTAGTTTTTCATACTGAACATTTTTGCTGGAAGACTTCATTTCGTATTTCACTTAATTATCTGTGTGATTGCTTGTAATTCTTCTTATTATAAAAATCTTAAAGCACATTAGTTACAACATGTTTTGACCTGATCATCAGTTAGGTAGGTCATAGATGTGTTGTGTTGGACTGCAATATATTGAGACTTATTTTATTCCTTTTTCCTCTTCATTTACATACTTCTTAATAACATGGACTATGGTGTTAAAATATGCAATTAAATTAATATCTCTGACAAGCTCAAAAACATTGAGCATTATCGGTATCTTAATGGTAGCTCAGGGAATAGACAGTTGTCAGTTTGAATATTAACAGGTACACATATGGGGTACCCATGAGTAATACAAATATTAAGAAGAAAATGCTAATAGAAATAAATAAACCTTTAATTCCAACATGCAGGCACTAAAAATGCTTGGATTTGTCAGTTTTAGTGTACAAGTGTTATAGATAAATATAAAGGAAATATAGATGCAGTGAATTGGACCATTCTAAAACAATTTTAAGATTTTAGACTAAATGCTTTCAACAAAATCACCTGTTGCACATGATTTGATCCTCCCAAATGCAAAAAAAAAAGTATTTCACAAATGCCTGAGCAAGACCGAAGTATCTTTGCTTTTCATCAGACTATTGAAAGATACGCTGCACACATAGGCCTACAGTTCATCTTTAGGTACCCTGCACAATGAGTCAAGAGCAATAATAAGTATTAGGTACCTGGAAGTCATAGGCTTTGTTGTAGTGCGTGTTGAGAGCTCTGAAAAGTTCTGATTCTCTCTCCACAGTCAGACCCCTCACATCAGCCACTCCTTCCAAGAGAGCGTGCCGTGCAGACTTCTCCATTTGGATGTAATAAAATTCCCTGAAGTTACTGAACCACTTGATAAGCTGAGAGGTGATGCAGCGTGTAAACTGAGGGCAAAACACAAAACGGGTAAGTGAGGTGATGACAGTCACATTACACTTATGTAAGTATCTATGTGAAAGAGTAATATGTTTTACAGGACATCATGCAAAATGTAAAGGAACTCGAATATGAACCTTTTCATAATTTTCATAGTTTTTATACATTACAGTGATATTAATGTTTGTGATGAGATTGTTTGAATATAATGTTGTTGGCAAATAAATAGCAAACCTATTAACTTGTCTGGAACTGATTCTTTATTCTGTTATGATAAAGCTATATTTTGAAAGTAGAACATGTTTGTATTGAGCTTGGGATCATGAAAACTAAAGCACATTGTAGGTCGGTTTAGTGATTTCAAAAGTGTATTCAAAAGATTTATGAAATACACCTACTTAAAATCAAAATACAGCGGTTTTTCCAAAACTCAGGTGAATGCTACAGATATATATTTACAGTAAAATTAAGTCATTTTGTATACCTGTTAAAATGTCACGAACCTGCAGGGAAATTGTAAAGGTGCATATATTTTTCTCACCTGCACGTCATGGAAACACATCTTCAGGACCAAAGAGCTTGGGTAGCGAGTGTAGAAGAACATCAGCTTTGCTTTCTTCAGATGGTTTGTAGTCAGGCCCTCCTAAAATGCACCAGTTTTAAAGAGAAACAGCAGTTTTTCTCATTCTTTGCTATGCGCCTGCAAACATTGTCTCTCTAAAACCATTACAACTCAATACAGCCGGAGAGACAGTAGATAATGTAAACATTTCTAAACTCATTTTTATATTGTATCTAAAGACAGCCACTTCAAGAAGAAACTGAATAAAAAATGATCGTCAAGATACAAGAGAATACAAAATGGCACTACATTGACATTACTAAGTGGTAAAGGATACATTTAGCATGTACAGGTTGTTCTTCACCAGACTACCAGGCTCAACCTTGACCTGAGGGAGATGCGGATTTTCTAAAAGCACTGGATCCACTGACACGGTATGAGGCTGTGGACTTCTCACAGACCTTGAGTTGACTTTGGATCTCACTT
Organism: Microctenopoma stevenorrisi; assembly: GCA_032270685.1. Taxonomy (NCBI): domain Eukaryota; kingdom Metazoa; phylum Chordata; class Actinopteri; order Anabantiformes; family Anabantidae; genus Microctenopoma; species Microctenopoma stevenorrisi. The sequence continues at coordinate 8,358,868 of JAUMTR010000016.1, forward strand.
TGATTGAATTCCAGTGTGTGCCATACTTTGCTTGGCATATGAAGCCATGTTGACGGACAGTGTTTTGATTCCTCTCATTCTCATGCAGAGTGGAGTCGGCACTGAAAGGTAGTGAAGGTTTTGGATGAGGGGGAGCTCCCGGGCTGCACTGGAGGGTAAACTTGTCAGATCTCTCCAGTCGTGGCTTTTGTACAACCAGAGACAGAGCTTTGGTTTGAACATCTGGGTCTTGCACCTCTGGATTCCCATGGCATGAAAGTCTACATTTATTATCTTTATACGCTGGTGTAGTTTCTACGCTGTCCTCATGGCTTGGTGATGTCTGCAGAAGTGGCATGCTCTTGAAAATATAGTCAACACTTCTACTAACAGCTCTGGAGAGCTCGTATTTCAGAACATCTGCCATTAGCTTTCTTCTCTCAGGTCTGCTTTGGAAGTAGTTCATCAACTTTGCCTTTTTCCATCCCTGATTTTTTCGATGAGAGCTGCTTTCAAACTCACTGTATGAATCTCTTAATGTGTTTCTTGGAGATGTATCAGGTGAATCATTGCAGGTGTGACATTTTTCTTCTTTAATACAGTATGTAGTGTCAGTCGCTTCATCCACATTTTTAAACGTTCTGAATTGCTGATGCTGACTCTCAACTTGCTCTCTTGTTGTCTGACTGTGATTCATGCCACGAGGTGCAGTTTTTTCCATGTGTTCCTGATGAAAAGGCAGTTCTTGAATCCTTTCATTTTCTTGCACACAGCCCATCTCCTTATACTGATTCGTTGTCATCTCTGTGCAGCGCATAGCAGGTGAGCTGGTCATGCCTTTGATGATATTTTCTACTCTAGCACGCTTTGCTTGATGGCCGTTATTTAAGTTCCAGTCATGATGATCACAAGTTCTGGATGCAGGAGATGTGTGCCTTCTTGTAGCACTGTCTCTGGCTTGATTGAGCTCCCGCTGACTGGAACAGATCAAACTTGAGCCATCTTCACCGCTGCTAATAAACCCAGTCTCTGGTAGCATGTAGTTGTTGTCTTCTGATACATCTATATCTGATGACATGAGGCCAGGTTGAGAAGGTGAGAGATGCTCTGCAGAAAGGCCAACAAGGCAAATTTTGCTAGAGGGAAAAATGCCTTTGCTCCAGATGCTTTGACTCATGCTTGTTGAAGTTAAAAAAGAAAATACTATCATTAATTACATATATAATGCAGGTATTGTAAGAAATTAAACGGTTTAGTTACATTTTCATTTGAATATACAGATATCTGATAACCTACCTGATGCCCTGGGATAAAGACCGGAGGATGGAGCAGGTCTGGAGAGACTCTTGAGGAGACTGAACTATTTGTACTGGTCCCGCTGCGAGAAACCAGGAGGTGTGGTTATAGGTGTCAACCTATCGCATCTCTTTATACTCTATATTCATGTTTGTTTGTGTTTTACTTTTAATTTTGGGGCAGCGTTGTTGTAAAAGTAATTCGAAGCAGGTTTTAAAATCATATTTTGCAACCTAGTGCACACAACACTATTTTCGTGATATTTTTAAATGAGCTTCATTGTCTTATTACTTTCTAGATTAGCAGTCCCACCCCGGCAAACGCCCCTCTGGGTAGCCGCAGTGGTTCCTTCCGGAAGGAGTCGCACCGCCTCCGCCCGTGTGAGCTACGAGCCGCGGTGCAGCGCTCCTTCTGTTGCCGCTGTCAAAGAGACAGACCTGTCTGCTGACGCCATGTTGTCACGATCCCGATGTGTGTACCAGACTCTTGGCCGGTCTTTGTCAGCGGTGAGCCGGGTAGGTTGGAAAAAACGAGTGGAGCGAGTCTGTATGTTTACTGTGACATGACTAGCTTTTAGCTAACGTTAGCTAAAGCCAAAGAGATGTTAGCATGTGAATCGGGGCCTCGCCTGCCAAAAACAGATACTGACAACTTCAAAAGCAGCTCTGGTTAGTCAGTAAACAGAGAAACGTCTCTGATTCATTTACTTTCAATCTTATTTTTATGTCAAAATAGTTACACAACCCGGACTTATTACTTACTTGTTAACATGTCACGACCAAACAACCAACAATAGCTAACAAGCTAAGAAACGTATGACATTTTCTTGTTTGCTTTTCTTATGCACTACACTAAGCAGAAGTTGAGGTTTGTGCAGACGTTACAGAAATAGTTCATGTCATATTAAACAAATGAAGTAGCTTTAGAAAAAAACTTTATTCAGGCCCCCTCACTTCTGCACACTTTATTATATTGTGGGTTCCATATAAACCATAGATTAAATTACCACCACTCTACTCTCAAGAATCTTAGACAGGAATTGTCTCAATTAACAAGAGCAGACTGGTCTTTTATGTAGAAGCCCTTTGCAACAAATGCATTTATAAGAAGTCCTTTAGAGTATTCAGATTTGCATTCCACTGAGAAATTGTACATGTCCATCCTGATAAGTGCTACATCAATAAGGTATTATTATTCATTTTTGTATATGTTTTTGAAGTGTACTTGAGATCAGTAGCAAAACTGTGACTCACACTGCAGTTTTGCTGTGGTGGTAAGACCAGCTCTTCCTCATGCTTTTCTCATGTGATAAATTGAGTTATGTCTTCTGTTTTCCCCTTAGAAGATTTTGTTTCATTTTAAAATGAACATTTTTTTTTTATTTTAAAACTGAGCATTTAGTATAAATGTATTAAAAAGATTTATATAAAAGTGTTTCATGTTTAAATTCCTTCCATATCAGTGACAGCTTCTATCTACATCAGAGATGAGTCTTAGATGCTCTTCTTTAGTTTACATACTTTAAACTGTTGTGTATTGATATATAATTATTTTAGGGATGTAATGTATTTAACGTATTACTGTAGAAAACCCTGGATTCATGTGTATCTGTGAAGGTTCTCAGTCATCCAGGTGACTTGAGAAAGCCCTCTGGAATAGAAGGGTGAAACGTTGTCAAGAAACAAAACAAGTCCACTTGCTTCGGACAAAACCTTTTTGAGATTTATGTGCATGTTTGAAAATTCATTAATTGCTAGTAAATTTGTTTAGAAGATTTTTTATTTTATGTTTGTTCATTTATAGTCAAACAGACTGAGATTGTAGTGTTTTTAGCAGGAGAGAAGCAGACTATGACACATTTGGAATCACAGTTAGGGGAGCTAAATTAATCTTAGTTACTCTATTGTTATTTTTAAAAGGTGCTTGTAAAAATAACATGACTAAAGTCACAAAAGTCTCAATTGTATTATTGAAAATACACACAAAACTGATTTTGCTTTGTTACCTTTTATATTTTCAGCCCAATAATGTGTTAGTCCGATCAAATGCATCAGGTAAGTGTGCTTCTAACTACACCAATCTGTCCCACAGCTGGATATTAGATGTCAGCAGTATTATAATATAAGACGGCTATATCTTCATTTTTTAATTGCTCATGAATAAACGAGCTTAGTGACAAGTTAGAATCAGCAATGCTTGTTGAATGGTTCAAATTCCTGAGGAGTCTTTAAGTACAGTGGCCCTGAAAGCACAACATGCAGGTATGGAGAAAATGTTGCTGCATACCTGTTTTCTCTATTGATTTGTCAGCATACCTGTTTTCACAGGTCTGTTGCATGTCTTTGTTGTAAATTGGGGAAAATTACTTGTTTTTTTTAACTGTTTGCATGTGTGTTTTTTGTTTGTCATGTGAGTAAGACCCCCACTCTTACTCAGGACATCTGACACATCATTACAAATTGTGTTGAGTTTTTTCTTTCTTATTTCTCTCTTTCTGTCTCTTTTTAAGGCCCATCTGTCTGTAGCCATCTAGTTTACAAGAATTCTCAGCTGTAAGTACTATACTTTCATGTATATGGTAAACTCTACAGAAATGGTTATATGGCGATAGAAGTGGGTCATGTTACATTTCTTAACACATATAAGTAATTGTATTTTTGTCTTGAGATTTAGAGGTGAATTACCATCATCAGCAAATGTCTTCCACTTAAGATATTTCAAGACGTCTGCTGTTCACAGTATGTTCTGCAAAATTTTGAAACATTATGTGCTCAACTAAAGGCTCCTCGCTTGTTTAACGTTTATCATTTTTTTACTTTGTACAGGAAATGAAGTAGTTACAGTTAACACACCTGCATTTGCAGAATCTGTTACAGAGGGAGATGTGAGGTGGGAGAAAGGTTGGTATTTAGTAATGTTTAATATGTAGTCTGTATTTAACACGTCTGTTAATGTTCTGCATGTGAAAAACACAATCCTTTACAATTTGTTTCAGCTGTGGGTGACTCGGTGACGGAGGATGAAGTGGTCTGTGAAATTGAGACTGACAAGGTGTGAACAAAGAAATCTACCAACCTGAAATCATTTGTATGATTTATTTTTCCACCAAAAGATTAGGAATACATTATGCAAACTGTGTGTAATTTTGTATTTTTTCAGACCTCAGTACAAGTTCCTGCTCCAGCAGCTGGTGTAATTGAGGAACTGCTGGTGCCCGATGGAGGCAGGGTAGAAGGAGGAACACCCCTCTTCAAACTCCGGAAAGGAGGTTTGTTTAGTTCAGCGCAAGTTTCAATAATTTAAGCTGACACTACACTATAACAGTCACGATTCAAAATAATCGATAAAAGCTGTAAATTCAGTGTACACTATAGTAACAACACAGATACTGTTGAGCATCTGTTTAATGCAGTGGTTTGGTTGCAGTTTGAAGCCCTGTTGAAATGGTGTTTTACGCCTATAGTCACTCTTTGTCTCTGTTTCTTAAGCTGTTGCTGCGAAAACTGCTCCCCCCGCCCCAGCACCAGAAGCACCAGCAGCACCAGCAGTAGGACATACAGCCCCTTCTCCATCTTCAGCACACCCAGCTGCAGCCCCCACTGCCATGCCTCCAGTGACCCGAATACCACCACAGCCTGTTCAAGCCAAACCCAGTGGAGGTTTTTCTTCAGAAATTTAAATCTTTAGACGTCAATTATATATTTCATTTTATGCGTATATACCTGTGTGGGTCAGTAGCAGTCTTTTTGCTTATCTGTCTTTCCTCCCTTTTCTTTGTGTAGTTTCTGCTGCAGCTCCAGCTCCAGCACCAGCTCTTGCGACAGCAGGAGGCAGAGGAGAGAATAGGGTAACGCACATGCTGATGACACACCTATGTTTTATCAAAACACTTTCTTTATACTTTAATATTTAACTTGGAATATAATATTTTCAATACCTGTGTTCTCCTGCTGCCCAGGTGAAGATGAACCGTATGAGGCTGAGGATTGCTCAGAGGCTAAAGGAGGCTCAGAATACCTGTGCAATGCTGACTACCTTCAATGAGGTAGACATGAGGTGAAAGCTCCTGAAGATTTATTTATTATTTCCTCATAGTTTGTACACTGGTGCTAATTCTAGCCAATCGGTACGCAACACAGCTCATATTACATAAACTAGTATGACTGGATGATTAAAGTTATCACTCTCTTTGAAAGGGTTCCTCGGTAAACAAATCCACTAACCTTTCTTCAATTCTTTTTCAGCAACATCCAGGAAATGAGAAAAACCCATAAGGATGATTTCTTAAAAAAACACACCATCAAGCTAGGTTTTATGTCAGCATTTGTAAAGGCTGCCGCTCATGCTCTGACTGACCAACCTGCAGTCAATGCTGGTAAGACGATACAGATTTACCTCCACGTTTTTTAGTTCGAAGTATAAACTTTGTGCCCTGTCTCTGAAATGTTTATTTTTATGCCTTGTTGTATATTACTATCATAAAATATTTGTTTCTGGCAGCTATTGATGATGCAACCAAAGAGATTGTCTACAGGGATTATGTAGACATCAGCATTGCTGTGGCAACGCCAAAGGTACAACGTTTGGCACTATAAAAATGTATATATATATTTTTTAAAGGTAACTGATATATAACACTGATTAATTCTGAACAATGTTTTTCTTTAGGGGCTTGTTGTACCAGTGATTCGTAATGTCGAGACCATGAACTTCGCTGATATTGAAAAAGCCATTAACGCTTTGGGAGAAAAGGTAAAAACTTTGTACCACTTCGTAGGTGAAAATCACACATTTCTTAAGATTATTACTATTTACTTTTATCACGAAGATTAATAAAATCATTTGCTTTCTGTTGTTCAGGCTCGAAAAAATGAGCTTGCTGTCGAAGATATGGATGGAGGCACCTTCACCATCAGCAACGGTGGTGTGTTTGGCTCCTTGTTTGGCACGCCAATCATCAACCCCCCCCAATCTGCCATTCTAGGCATGCATGGCATCTTCGACCGACCTGTGGCCATTAATGGCAAGGTGAGAATAATGTGACTATAGGTACACATGGCAAAAACTTTGGTGTGCTTTAATGATTGCATGACTTAAGTTCATTTAATGTTCAGATGATGTTTGCTTGATTTTATACCCACTTACAAATTATTATGAAAAACAAATATTGACAATGAGACTATAACTGTT
>JAUMTR010000016.1:8365432-8413706 GCA_032270685.1 Microctenopoma stevenorrisi
GATGATGTTTGCTTGATTTTATACCCACTTACAAATTATTATGAAAAACAAATATTGACAATGAGACTATAACTGTTACTACTAGTACTGTACTAGTTTTCCAAATCTGATTTGCTCAGACATAAGTAAATAAAACAACTTTCTGATTTGGCAGGTTGAGATCCGGCCCATGATGTACGTAGCACTGACATACGACCATCGGCTCATTGACGGCAGAGAAGCTGTCACTTTCTTACGTAGGATCAAAGCAGTGGTCGAAGATCCACGAGTGCTGCTTCTGGACTTGTAATGTTTTTACTCCCATGTCAACCTCATTTTATAGCTTATCTGCATACCAGGAACTCCATGTGGTGAAAAACATGCTCAAGTCACACAAAATTGCCTACATTTTTGGTTGGTTAACTCACACTCTGGGAATGCTGATGTTACGTTTCAACATATGGGGCTTAAAGTGGCAATATTATGCTTAATTTTGGGTTTAAATTTTGTCCTGGGGCGTCAATGATACCAGATTATATGATTTTCAAGGCAAATGTATGTTGAAATATTTTTATGAAACAGGTTTTCTGGCCCTGAGGCTGAAAAGACCTAACCCCACTCCACTCTGTTCTGATTCACCAGTTTACTGAATTTGCTCAGAACGGTGCAAAGCTATGTTCCACACTATTCAGAAAACATTACAAGTGTAGAGAAATTTATGTGAAAATAAAGGCTAATCAAAAGTTTTTGGTCAAAACCTACTGCCCTAAATTAATGTTCCTGCTTCACATGGTCACTCATGTCTTTTCTGTTTCAGTTCTTGTTTTACCCCTCTGTTGTCACGCCATCAAAATATCAAACTGCTGCTGCTGCTTTTAGTTAAATGGACACACTTGATTTTGATGTTTATAGAAACTTTACAAAACATATACCAAATGTTATCTGCTTACTTTTTAGCCCAAAGCATTCAGACCACTTCAATCTTTCCCAACTTTGTTTGTTGATGGGAGTAGATGGGAAATTTTAATTTTTAGCCACTAAGTCTTATAGCACAGTAAAAGGAGCTAAAGGTGATGGGGTCTGAATATTTCTTGAAGCCACTTCACAAATAATTGTGTAGATTTCGGGCAGTATGTTGGTAGAAATGTTCACAATGCACATTTTTGTCAACTCCACTATATTCATTGTCAAATATATATACATACTGTATCTATTTCAAGAAACAGCTTTAAACATTAAACATCTCAAGAGGGGGCTGAGTATTGAAATTCATCTTGCACATTTACTTTACCAACTTTGTGTGCAAAACAAAAGCCATCAGAAGATGTCATATCACTCTTTGGGAACTTGTGACAAGATAATTCCCAGTTTTCTTAAGTTGTACAGATTTTTCATTTTTCTGATCGCCCATTAGTTGCTTGTTGCTATTTGATGGTTATACCAAGCATCTACTGCTCCAGAGAAACAGAAACATTTAGATTTCAGTTAAAACACAAGCCTGAGGCAGGGAACATCTTCATGGACAATCTTGACAGAAACATTTTATCTCTTGCCAAATCTATTTTGCTCCTGAATTCTCTGCTGCAGGTGAATTCTGTGCCAAACACTGATCTTCAAAGCCTCATTAGTCAGCCTATTGCTCAGCTCTTGAGAAGCTCCAAATAATGGGATCATCTCTGACAAAGTCTTAAGGGTTGCTTGCCCCTTTCACCCACTTAACAAACAGGCTGAAGTGTGTGCAGCTGTGTATGATACCCCTTCAGTATTTCTGTTTACTTTAATAATCACGGAGGACAATGGGTTCTAATGTACGTCTTTGTTTCCCTGCCAGCACCTACACAAATGTCTGAACAACACTGTTTGGAGGAAAAACACAGAATTCATTATGCGAACACAAAAAACCCAAACATTAGATTACCATGAGAATACTAGAGGTCCTAATGGGCCTGAATACAGGAAACAATGATACAAGGGTTCCTTTAATTTAATTATTTACTTTTATTACCGCTCAAGATTCCATTAGCGCTTTCGAGATCATGTTAATTGGAAACGTGGGCCAGTGGGTGCATAGATATCTGAAGGGTTTGTTGGCAGGTTTTTGTTTCGTCTTCAAAATTTGGCGAAATCTGTGAATTTCCAATTGGACTGCTCAATAAGATGTGGGTTTTAAGTCTTTGTGTCCATTCACATGAAAGATGGCCCATTAGAAATTGGCAGCTAGCTGTTTGTTTTCATTAAGCCACATCAGAGGGACAATTTACCTAAATTATTCTGTTATTTTTTAAAAGATAATTGCATCAATATTATTATATGCCACTGATTTATGGGTACACATCACCCGAATGCAGTTATTGACAAATTATCATGTAAGTTAGTATGTTTCCAGCATCACCTTGTAGATTTTAACATACAAATTCTGTGTCTTGTTATTAAGGTGCAGGAAACAGTTATGCCTTTGAAGTATATTAACTTATGCTTAAATAAAGTTACAAAAGCTGGTCTAAGAAATCCTAAACATATATTTCTAGTTTATCTTCATGAGTTGCAACAGGTACAATGGTCTGAATTCATGTTGTAGAGCTTTTACACTTTCACCTAAGGATTAACGGAATAGGTGATTACAAGGACAAGGTCCTGGGACTTGGGAACCAGTTGTCCATCCATCTGCCATTCCAGAGTAAGGACATAGACAGTGACGATTGTGTATGTTATGATGTTAACAAAGGTCATTATGTTAAGATGGTCCTGAAAGGAAGATGAAGAAGAAGAGAAGTTATGTATCTCTCTTAACTGTTACTGCAACATACTTGGCAGCACTTGCATTGATGATGCTTAATGCTGTAAGGGGAATCTGCGCGGTTCAATGGTTTAAGCGTCAGACTGGGATGCACAAGGTTGCCCGTTCAAAACCCTGTCTGACTCCTAGTCCGTCTGCCAAGGGAAAGTAAAGTGAAAGTAAAGTAAAAGTAAAGAATCAAACAGTAAATTGAGTAAATTGTCCAAGTATCATAACATTAAATAACCTTAATAAGTTAGAAACATGCACCGTCAGTATCCCCTCTTCGACTCAGGCGTGGAACTAAATAGATGTAACTGAATTATAATTATTTTAAAGGGATGTTAAGCTATTTACATGATACAAAGAATAAATGCAGGTGAGATGGTACGTCACGTCTTTGTCTCTTCTATTACCACCTGAGCCACCCGACAAAAACAGACTGCATTGTTGAATATCTCACCTTGAGACAATTCATGAGCACACCCATAATAATCCTGCTTTGCAGGGCCTGCATAAGTAATGCTATCCCCATACATATTCATAAGTGTTCTCTTACCTTTACAGACCAGTTTGCTCTAACAAAGCTAACCAATATGGTGAAACAACTAGCTTGCATCTGGCCCCATTCGTTTTCTCCTCTCAGTCCTTTGATATGGATGCCAGCTGTCTTTTTCTTCCTCCTCTTGTTCTGTTGTCATACCAGAAGATTATTTTTGGATGGACAGAATGAGTTGGACGACCATGTGGCCCAGCAACGGACACAGCTGGCAGCGCTGAGCTAGGTGCAGCTGGTTGGGGTCAGAGGTTTAAGTATTCACACTGGACAGAATTGGGCAGATCTAAGAACTAAAGTAGGAAAGAGAAAAGCGGGGTGGGGGGGTCACTGACGTCACAGGAAGGCGCCATTCAGCGACACCTGTCTGTGTCTGTAATGTTAGTTTCTCCTCCTCAGAAGTTGTACTTTATTTTGGAAATTATGCAGTTGTGAGACTGATGTGCCAGATTGGATGAGCTGATTTTTCTAAGAAATATTATCAGTATTAAAGGACAATATCAAAATAATGAATCTTTACTTTTATTTAGGAAGTCTTATCTCTTATCCTATATCCTCCTCCTGGTGGTGCTGTATAGTTCATCTCTGTGTCTGACAGCTGAGAAAACTGACTGCAACAAAGAGAGATTGCTTATTAAGACAGGGGCACATACAAAATACAAAAGGCTATAGGTGATTAAAATGCGAGTACTATCACAAAATCTCAAGGGTGGTGAAGAGAAAGGCTCACCCAAAATTACAACACCATATCAATGTACCAGCTAAGCACAGACCTGGAGCTGCTGTACACACTAGAAGCTTGTAAGTGATGTAGTGTTGAAATTATGCATTCAGCAAATAAATTTGGTTAAACGCGTGGTTGGACACAACAGGCTAGACATGTCTTCTTTTCGGTGTCACCACAAACCTTTTGATTTTAACTGACCTGACGTCTTATCTGTTATTGTGACAGAATGTAATTATGCCTAGAAACTCTCAGCCTATGTTTACACAAGTTCACAGACTAACCTGTAGTTTATTGTGGCAGTGCAGTTCTTGTCAAGCGTCCTAACCAGCCAATCCAGCTGTCGCTGATCCAGAGGTATGTTAGCTGTCTGCAAACATGACAGCTTGTTCTCCAGTCTCCATCAATGCACACATGAATCTGAATCTGAAGATCACTTAAGTGTTTGGGGTAATTCAATTTATTGTATGCTTTAATGATGTGTTTTAATATAACATGAGGTTGTCAGTACAGTGTGGAAAGTTAACCTGACCTTTACAGCTTTCCTGAAGGCCGAGGTGGAGACATTCATGGTTCCTTCTTTATCCAAAGCCTGGAAAAAATCCAAGATGCTCTCATTTTGCTCTTTGAGGAATTTCTAAAAAAAAAAGAAGTGCAAAAAGGAAGTGGCACTGTTTTATGGCCGAGAGCTTTAATATTTAATGTTTAGATACTATGTCCATCACCAGATTTATCCTCACTGCTGACCTGAAGGATGTTGAGAGCACGTATGTTCCCGACAACAGATGTTATGACTCTGTATTGGACGGATAGAGCAGGACTCCTATGACGGGTATCTTCAAGCAACTCCATAAAGGTCTCGCACACAAACACTGTCTGCACTCACACATGCACATTCTTATCATGAAAATACAGTAGTACAGCGGGCAAATGTAATTCCATTAAGAACACAAAGATTTTTTTAATACTATTCATACGCTGAGGTGAATTGAGCTTTCTGCACTTACAGAAATATCCATCTCCTCCAATGCTGATTTTGGGTTGTTTATAACCGTTCTGAGGAGCATCAGAGCTCCAGTATTTGTTAGCGGGTTGTGGGAGAGCTGAACAAAAAAACAAAACAAACTCCAACATGAATTGTGAACCCAGGTGAGTGTAAAGACCGGTGCTCTTAAATAACCTGTTTGTCTGCTCACCTTGAGGATCCTGAGGGCGTCATTGATGGCCAGACCCTGACAGAGCAGCGCCACAGCCTGATCATCAATACGGTTACTGCTAAGGTCCAGCAGCACCAGTGTGCAATTTTCTTTTAGTGCTTCACCCATTGACTCTGCTTCAGTGTGACTAAAGCTGTTCCACGACAGGTGGAGCTCTTTCAGAGTGGAGTTTACCTTAGATAAAAAGATAAAGTGAGTGACAATCCACCATGACAGGAAACCTTGTTTTTATGTGTATTACTGTACGTTTGTCACCTTCAGCCCAGCACTTAAAGCCAATGCACCACACCTATGAATGTGATTCCAGCTTAGATTTAGGACTTCAATTCCTACATTTGTGGCTTTAGGAAAAATGTAAATGTCACAATACATTCACAAATCAATCATACATGACCGTTTTCAAAGTCATATCTTAAAATTATACATACAGAATATATTTGCATAGTGTTTTATTTAGATTTTTTAATTATGTCCTTTGTTAGTCCTTATTTAGAAACAGAGTTAACAGACATAGTGAATGAAAAATACTTTTCCATGTTCTAGTCCTATGCTATGCTCCTAATACAATGAAACCTTCAAAAACTTTTTGAAGGTTTAGACTTACCAGCCTCAGAAATATTATTCCTCCTACCCAGAGTTTAAATAGCATCTCACCATCAGATGTTCAGAGGAGGCTGCATTAACCAGGTCTTTGTGTTTAAATTGTTGCAAGAGTCTGGAAAATCTAGTATTTTACCTAACATTAAACCAAGGTGTTCTCCTCCTTTATCACAGATTTTGTTGTGACTAAGATCCAGCTCTTTGACCACATAGTCACCCTGTTAGATAAGAAATAAAATGTTAAAACACAGCTTAAGACATTTATACCCTCAATGACCTTTTGATTCCTTTGGTACAAATGAGAAATGTCTTGGTGTTTAAATATGTTCAACATTAAACTAACCTTTAAAGCATTGGCTAAATATTTAGCAGCGGGTTCCTCAAAATGATTTCCTGCAGGAATGATGGCAATTTTATTGACTTACTAATTGGACACAAGCAAACTTTATTTTTCAATTAGATTACACTGCTGCTGATGTTGAGATGCAAACATCTTAGTTGGGCACCTGAGAGTTTGAGGGATTTGATGTAATTATTGTCTGACAGCATTCTGGAGATGATGCGCGCCCCTTCATGGTGCAAATGGTTTCTGGACAGATTCTGAAGAAAAACAAAACTCCATCACTTTCGGAACAAAAATAAATTGGTGTAACATAATTATTTAAACAAGAATTAATAGTTTGAAAGTAGTTACCAAACTCTGTATGGTGTTGTTTCTTTGAAGCATCTCCATCAGATAGTGTGCCCCCTGCGCATGCACTGCATTTTCCTCCAGCTCGAGGTTCGTGATATTTTTGTCACTCTAACCAGAAAAAAAATAATTAAATAAATAATTTAAAATAAATGACTAATCACTGAGGAGTAAACATCTATCTTTCTTCTATGGTGATATACTATGGCCCCATAATAATTCATAAATATTATGGTCAATGATTTTTGGTGAATATTAAATAAATGTTTTCATAAAAGTGAAAAGCACAAAAACACCTACTTGCAGAACTATGGCCAGAGCCTGTGCCCCCAAAGGTCCCACACCGTAGTGGTTCAAGTTGAGATTATGTGACATGTGACAGAGGAAGGAGGAAACGGGAGCAGTCCCTATCCGCTGGCAAGCCTGATGGTACAAACTCGGTTTGAAATTTGTGGTATCTGAAAGGAAGAAGGGGGACAAAACTGAGAGAGAAAACTGATAAGAGGGTGCACTTCTATTTACAGGCCTATAGACAAGTATGAAGGATTTAAACTGGATGGGATTTCTGCACAATAATATCATTAAACATGACCTGGAACTGAATAAAAAGCATAACATTTTTTGAAATAACAAATAGCCTATTTATATTGTATTGTGTAAAAAGTTTTATATTTTAGATAAGTACCAAACAGAATATTTAAGACCTAAATTAAATAAAGACTTTCTGAAACCCTGGAGAGAAGAAGCAGTGAACCCATCATTTAGACAGGGTTATTTTAACCTGCCTTCTGTTTCCAGATCGCTGTCCCATTCTTCACCACTGTCCTGCTCTTGATTTTGGGCGAGCTCTTTCTGGTTCTTCACCTTCTCCTGGCTGGAGACTGAAGGTTCTTCACTGTGCTGAACTGCACCGCCCTCCATCGCAGATGGAAGATGCTGTGACCTCACCTGGACTTCCAGAGGAAAGAGGGGAGCTGTTACGTTGTCGTTGGTAACATAAGCTCTAAATAGCATGAAGCTTTCTTTTCTTTGCAATTAGCTCATATTATACCTAGCATAAAGGTTAGCTACTTTGACAGATTTGTGTTCGTATTTCGGGACGGTGTGTTTTTCTTTTCTGTCAAACAATAAAGTAAAAAAAAATACTTTATTGTACCTGTTCGCTCTGTCACGTCGTGAAGAAAAAGATGACCGTTGCTATGGAAACTCAACTCGTCCCAGAAAATCCGGTGTTGTGGAAATGCTTCCTACCAAACCACACTGCGCAGGCGCGAACCCCAAACGTTGCGTTAAATGCACACGTATGCTGTCATCGTTTTGTGGTTATAATTTATATTTTATCACTGATGCGATACCTTAGCTATCATTATGTACAGCTATTAATAATGTTGATAAGGTCAGACCAATACTGAGAAAGCTTTTATTAAGCAGGCCTATATATATATATATATATATATATATATAGGCAAAGAAAAATATCCACTAAGTTTGTTTGCAATTGTATAATGTCGCATGAAATTCACAAAGTATCCAGTAGATGGAAGTGTTGACCGGAACACAACTACACCAGATAATAGATGCATTTCAGTGCCATGACAGCTTCACAGAATTGTAACATCTTGGGTTACTCTGTGAAACATGTTCTAGCATTGCTGTAGAATGGTATATTTCATTCTGTACACCCCCTATAGTTGCTTGTTTTTGGCTCATGCCAGCACGGGTTAGGATGGGCAATACATCATATATCAAAATCACAAAAGCTTCAAATCGAATGAAGGAAAACAAAACAAAAATGCTAAAGTATTTCTTGATCTTATATTCTACTTTTTTGTATGCTCCTGCTGTCTGACCCTGAGCTGTGGTAACACAAATTTCTTCACTGTGGGATCAATAAAGTCTTATAGCACGTATGGGTTTCCCTTCAAAGTTTTAAGTGTGAATGTAAGAAACGTTTTAAAAATTATTACGGACGTGACTAGTATTTTAAGTAACTTAGTCTTGCTGTACAAAAGCAAATGTCACTGTAGTGAACAGAAGTTTTGTTATTCCTCTTCAAAAATTTGACAAGTGTACTTCTCAAACAACCTAACAACATATTCTTAATTCTTAAAAACCTTAATTGTATTAGATAAAAATAAAATTAACATTATAAGTAATACATTCAATTCTATCAATAGCTGTGGCTGTTCCTACTTTTGGGTTAAAATTAAAATAAAACATTGACTTTGACTGTTAAAATAAAAACACCGTTGATCTTGTCACTTGACACTTTTAGTGTCATGACCAAGAGGAACAAATTGGATTAGTTTAACTGGAGAAAACTCAGATGTGAAATACAGCACAAATGATCACATAACAAAAAATAAATAAAATAAGACGTGTCATTTTTTTGTAGTTAAAAATAAATTTTAATCTATGCAGGGTAACAGTCATACATAGCAGATACAGGTCCAGAACAGACATTGAAATACTGCTCAGCTGCAAAGTTTCTGCTTGTTTTCACAGCTGTTTGACAGCGCAACATGACAGAGACAGACTGAAAAGATTCAAAAGACAAATCACATCAAGTGATTAACAAGCATGTCATATATGTCTATGTATACAAAGCAGTATAAAACAAGTACAATAATGGACAGACAACAAGTCTGAAAAACAAAGGTGTAAACATTTTGTGTATATGTGCTTCTCATGACGCCAGCGTCACCACAAATCGGATCAACCGGTAACTGCCATCGTCAAGGCAGGGTATAGATATAAACAATAACAACAAACAAACAAAAAAAAACTCTACTTCGTCTGGTGTACTTTTAATGAGTATTGTATCCTAAAAATTCTACACCTGTATATGTCGGCTAGCATACAAAGGAAAACTGCAGAACAGTAAGCCTTGCGACCCTCTGCGCTAAAACAATGCCACGCAGTCTTTTGGGCCCAGGGCTTTTGTAACAGCACCATATTGACATTAGTGTGTTTCCTCAGTGTTGTTTCCAGTCGTACTCTACTGTTTCCATTGGTCCCTTTATGTAGAGATGGTTAAAGTAACAACTAGGCACAGTGGGTGTCAACAACAACAACACTTAATGCAGATATGAAACTGCGTATTTCCAGTCAACTGAGCCAGCTCATGTAGCGGTTGTGAGGAACCTATACAACCTCGGGTCTTTGGGCAGAGTCTCAGAAAGTCTCCAGTTTAGAGCTCAAGTGCTTCTTTAGAAATGTATTGCCAGTAATGTTTTTATTTTAATGGCAGCCACAGTGGTGCTTCAGGGACTTCACATCCCTGGTTCCCTGGTTTCACTTGGTGTCAGTGGCCAAATGCTCCAGCAAAGGGTTGGCCTCACTCTCAGGTGTTTTGACGCTGTCGGTCCTCACAATGCAGGTGGGCCGATGGAGATTGAGCATCACCATTAGCTGCTGCCTCTCCAGACGTAGCTCCTCGATCTGGGCCTTAAGCTCTGAGTTCACCATCTCCAGACGCTCTGATTCCTGGATAGATTGGGTGATTTATTAGGTACTACTGTAGCAATAAGACTACTTCAAGTCTGTAAATCTTGCACCTGTCAGTTTTAAGAACATCTGAAAACTCATCAGAGACATAGTTAAATTAAGCATTTTTGATCGTGATCACTTAGTGTTGGGTCGAATGGCTTTAAGATGAATTGTGTTAACTAAAGTCAGACTATTCTTAGCTACCACCCTTAGCAGTATTGCTTTTGCTCATCAGTATGCAGTGCTGTGTCATGAACTCACCCTTTGGAGGAAGTCGGTCCGTTCCTTCTTTTTGTTTCGGCACCGTGCTGCTGCCACCTTGTTTTTCTCTCTCCTCCGTTTCCTCCTTTCTTCATCTTCATCCATCTGGTAATATAAGAAAAAAGGATCACATTACTAGATTTTATGTGAAAAAAGCATGATAAATGTTTAGAATTGCTGAATAATTGATCATTTTAAATTACATAAACCTACAACCCATAGTAGTAATCACCATAATGAAAAACCCTATGTTGTGCAACTGTACAATATTTTTTGTTTCACAAAAGGAAGCAGAATTTTTCTAATTAACACGTCAACCTCACACTGTAATATCAATTTGTTGTAGCCACAAATTAATGCATACTGAAAATGTAAGTGTAGTAATTTTGGATATGGATATAATTTAATTATTTAATCCTAACACTTCACTAAGGCTTGTTACAGCCATGATCATTGACTCTATTACTTATCCTATCTTGATAATTAGAGGAATCATTTGCTTCTTTCTTGCTTGCTTGAAATCATCATCTTTTCTTTTCTGCCTCACCTCAGTCTTGATGGCCAGTGGCCTCTTTCCCAGCCTCCCCAGGAAATGCAGTGGGGACAGCATGGTGCCCAGCTGGCGAAAGTCAGCCAGCTTGAGTTGATCAGTGAGCGTGGTGGCCGAGATACCCGCCAATGGGCCGAGACTGGGCAAGGAGCCCGCTGCCAGCGAAGGGTCTGGGATCTGTCCCGGCATCATGTCCGACTCGGCCACCACCGCCGCTGTGGGGAAAGAGAGAGAGAGAGAGAAAGGGAACCATTAGAATAAATCAAGATGATAAGGAGAATCAAGCCTAAAACAAATTTGCTGACGTTGAAAATTGCAACTTTTTAGGACATTGCATACAAAGTGTACACACCTCTTGTAAATGTTATTTGCAGTCAAAATAACCAGCAGTTAACTCACTTTTAATTAATTATGTATTTGTACAGAACAATCACGTCCCAGTTTGTTTTACACTTCGATGGTAACATGAACCATATGTTTATGCATAAATGTATGTATTACACGATATCTTTTACCTTTATGTACTACTGGCATTCCTCCACAAAAAGATTAATTTACTGCTGTCTGTCTTTGTCATCAAACATCTTTATAAATATGCGCTGCCATTTCCAAGAATGCATTCAAACGTTGACAGCTTTGACAGCTGTGTTATCTTCTTAGTCAGCAGTCGGTGAAAAAACAGACTTCACACTGTCAGCAGCTACACACTCATCTATGTAGCTTCACATGCAAAGACAAGCCATGAATCCCTTTTGTCTGATCACATAAACAGAAGGCAGTCTTCTACACTTACACTACTAATAGTTTACCAAGTCACTTTCCTCCTAAATGTTCATTGCATTCAAATAATATCAAAAGCATTTGATTCTAAACTGAGCAGGTAACATGCATTCCATCACCACCCTCTTTTAACAATTTAGTGTAGTTTAATGAGCTTGATTCCACCACAGCACTTTTTAATCAAGGAGGAATGAGAGCCAGGGAGGAGGGAAAAAAGGACAAAACTCATGCAGGCCCAAAGGAAGTGGCTGGAGAATTAAGACGTCTCTTTAATTGGTGTAAGACCAAAAGTTGGAAAACATCTGATGATCAAATAAAAAACAAATGTTACATATGGGAACAGTGTAACATGAGCTGAATCTACTCAGCCCAACCCAGCAATTACTAAGGAAGGCAGGAAAAAAGAAAGGAAAAATTAATACATCCAAAAAAAAACAGTACTTGTGTAGTAGTGGCAAACAATGACCTACATTTCCTTTTTTCTTTGACTGATTAGATGAAATGTTACGATGAATAGAAAGAGAATCGTTGGGTGGATCAACTTGATTTTAACCAGTGACTAAAACAAACTGATATTTGTTCACTTGTTCACACTCAAGAGCTGAACACCAGCCAAACATGGAGCATGAAGAGTTTTAAAAAGATTAATGATATCAGTGCGACTTCTACGTTAACAGCTTGATTCACATTTGCCTCCCGATGCTGAACCTCTGCAGGTTGGGCACAAGCTGAACAAAGACCCTCTCATATGGAACCAACAAAGACTTGTATTGTGAGCTGCAGCGAAAAACAGCTGACTTTCCTGGTGGGTGACTGGCTGACAGGCCAACTGTAATATAAGTTATACCAGGTTTTACTTTCTTTGCTGCTTTTATGCAGGACTAAAAGTTCTAGTACAAACCCCAAAAGAGGGGGTAATAAAAAAGTGGGATTATGTAACTCTATTCTAATGTACTCCACCCTGCATATGGTCTGGTCTCAAAGTTTTACAGTTGGGCTAGCGTCTTCGGTCATAGAGATCAGATCAGTTCACTTTTAACAAGAAGAAAAGCACTTATAAGTATCAGTAGAATTCTCTAACAACATGGTGCAAAATAGAAAAGCTAAAGGTCTAAAGCAGTTATACAACCGCAATCACATCTTCTCACAGAAAAGTACATGTGGCATGTAAAGTAATTACTTTATTATGTATTCATTATAGGTTTAGATATCAAATAACATGTAAAAATGAACAGTCTGGGGATGAACTATAAGACAGTAAATGTACAATAAGTACTCCACCACCTCCAGTCCACTGAATTTATTCACTCAAATGACACGTTGGTGTGTCGAGCCAGTGTCCAATGAGGCATTTTATTATTCAAATTCTGCTCTCTCCTTTTCTCTCTTCTCTTTTCCTTCCACCCTCTCCCCCTTCCTTTGTCACGTCCTCCCCCTCTCCCACTGTATGTATACTTTCATTTACAATGCACTTGGCAGCAGCCTGTTGTTCTTGCTGAAGAGAAAAAGAACAAGACAGTCCCATTGTAAGAAATTCCCTCTCTTTGAATCGTCTAAGAAAGGTAGAGCAATGATAGTGTCAGAGCTTTCTCATTCTGCACGGAGCCTGTATAGCAACGAGCTTGAGATTCGACATTAGAGTCTCACATCAAATGTGAAGAGATTTTTCTATTTCTATACTGTTCTGTAATACTATTTTTAACGGCTACTGCAACACTGAAAATTCCTCTTGGGGATCAATGAAGTATCAATCAATCTATGTTTTATCACCTCTACTCAAATCAAACATGAGCCAACCTCAATGCGTGACTAAAAAGTACATTGTTTTTTTCTAATATTGCGCTTTTCTAACAAATAAATGTGCTGGAATTCCAAAAATGCAATCCAGACTAGACCCCTGACCCAGAAAACCGCCACAGGAACTGAATCGCCCATTAGGAATGACTGAGCTAGTAGCTTTCCGAGCCAAAATGGAATCCAATATCCAAGCTGGCCTGACACTCACACCAGTTTACAGGCTCAGATTGGGCTCAATGCAGGGCAAACATTGATGGTCAATGGAAAGTAAAACTTTCTGGAGAGAAAAAAAAAGTAAATTTAGGCATAATCTTATTTTACGTTTATCACACTGGCTCACAGACAGTACACTGTAACTGAACACTGCACTATGATCAGACATATTGCAAGGAAAGCCCCTCATTCCTTGTTATGGCTTGTTGAAACATGCAACTGAGGACCTTGCCACACACACACACACACACACACACACACACACACACACACACACACACACACACACCTATACACACCTTTAGTATATAAACTTACATAAACCTCATATTTTGTCTGCAAGACATCATGTAAAAATCACAAAAACCCAAAGAGGCAGTTTTGCCAGAGGCCTCCAAAATAAAGGTTAAAATTACAGGTGAGATTTATAAAGTGAGATGTCTATCACTTCTGAGACAAAAGTTAGTAACATGTCATTCCAAACATTTTGAGTACTCTTGTATTCTACAACACATAACTGCCTCTTGACGTGCCTTGCTTTTGCATTAAATGTGACTTTAAATTGAGTAGAAAGTTTATTTTATGTTTAATTTGTTCCCCTGCCACACAAGTGTCTGAAAATCCCCCTTGCAAATTCAACACCCTGTTAAGCACTGAGACATGAAACCCTAAAAAGGTCTCATCTATACAACACAGGGAAAGTTTTCTGATGCATCTTCCGCACAATGTAATTATACACAGAAGCATGAGTCAAAGTGAATTTTCAAAAGATGGGTATTTTTCTCTCTTTTTTTTTTATCTATCAGCAGCAGCCTGCAGCCGAGGATTAGTGGTCAGTGTTTGATGATGTAACACGGTTACTGTGCTTTTCAAGTCAAGCAGAAAAGCCAGTGCCACAGTTTTTAGGCCCACACTAGCCCCACACAAAGACACCTTCACAGCCCAGTAGCAGAGCGGGCAGCGCAGAGAGCAGACGAGCTGAAGCCAAGGGTGGGGAGCGGAAATGTCATGTATTAGTTATGAAATATAGGACCATACTCAACACAGGCTCTGGCTCCAGGCCAAAAGGCCAAAACTAATTTAACTGCATATGAACCAGGGGGAACCAGCTGGAGAATATGAACATGTCCTTAGTCTGACCAAATGTGTCTATTTCCTGAGAGCAATTAGCAATGCTGAGGAATTCAACCTCTTACCAAATACCAGCAGCATGACTGGAGGCCCTGTTATCCTTCTCATCCCCTATAGAGATGGTGAAAGAGAAGCACAGAGGGTGACAGAGGGGTTTCAAAGACTACTCATTGTGTTTATATAGTGTTGCTTTTAAGTTGCCCACTAACAGTTAAATTCCAGAGCTGTTATTTTGGTGACAGAAAGCAGGAGTCAGGAGTATTTGCTGGCTAATTTTGCTTGGCTGTAGACCTAAAGTTAATTTTGCGCTGCTATTCAACTTACTTTTAAATTACAGCCTCATTATGGGAAATATATGCCCTAATTCTCAGAAACTATTAAACCACTTTGTGCCAGTGTGCTTTATTAAATTCTTATTCTGAATTAATAAGGTACTGTATAGCCCACACAACAGCATCCTGCTAAATTCTTGCAAAAGCTCTAACTCCACACAAGTACTGAAAATGAACAATGAATGCAGAGGCTCAGGCCAAGGCACACTCTCGATCTCTGGCCAAGGTCTCAGTGATCATCATTATCGCCTGCACTCAGTCAGGCTGTGTGTTTAGTTACAGCCTTTCACAATCCTCTGAGGAAACCAGGGAATTTGGCACAGACTTTCCTTGAGGACAGGACAATCCAAATATACAGTATCTACATGCCTGCAATCCCTCATTATATTTTCATTGGTGGGGGAAGACAAGATCCAGGCACAGAAAAAGAGAAGAGTGTATAATTGGCTGTTGTTCTCATTGTGCTGCAATCATCTCAGGCCATTCAACTTAAGGGTGGTCATATGTGGAAGTGGAAGTGATTATCACAACAAAAAAGGATCTCTTTTCATTTCAACTTTCATTTCTCTTTTGGTGGTTCTAATGGGCTAAACAGCTGGCACAGGTAAAAAAATTACTCTTTTGAAGATGACTATGCAATTATGAACGTTTAACCCTGCAATACTGTCAATTATGATGAGCTGATAACTGCAGCAGTAATGACCTAGCTTAATATTACCTCACAAGAATGTTTCATCTGTGAGTAAACTGGAGTGCTGTGCATGCAAAGGTTATCTTTAGTTTAAAATGAAATTACACAAGAAAGCAGGAAGTTCAACTAATGCATTTTATTGTAGCCAGAGAATGAAACATTTTTCAGGCAAATCCAAACACAAAACACCTGCAGATATGCACAAAGCATGAGGACTGTGGCTGCTTTCATTCAAACATAAGTCTGTTACCATTGGCTGGATTCCTGCTTGGCCTGTTTCATGCCATTCAAACAGTCACACATCTATAGTCTGTATCCGGGTGGTCCTGCTTGAATTAATATAATGTTACTATTTTTTCTCCACGTTGCAAGTCAGGATTAGACTTTGCATTGCACAGGGCTTTGGCTTGGCTCAGACATGGATTACATGAATCAAAATACAAAATGCAGACAAAAGCCAGTTGAAATGTATGGACTTCACATGTCTATGACTAAACCACACCAAGTTGCTACAATCTCTGACAAAAGGATATTAGCAAACCAAGTCCAGAAAATTAGATTTAATGCCTCCTGTTGAAGCAATCACCATTGTTATGTAACATGTGGTTGTCACTGAAATGCTGTTTCATACTTTGTCCTCTGGTATTTCCTCAGCTGCCCCATGTCAAGAAGACACTTTCTCTGGTTAAACGAATTGATCAGATCTTTTGTTGCTCTACATGGCTGTGAGCTGAAAACCACACTTTAGGTCAACATTTATTGACACTTAGGGCTGTTTTTATGCAAAGAGAAAACTTACTTTTTGTCTATAAGAATTACAGTGAATCTGGAAGTCATAATGTAAAGTGCTTTTACTGTGCACTTTTTTATAGAAATGCAGACTTTCATACCCATCTCAGTTACACCTTTGGACATTTGTATGTTTGCTTCCACAACATCTGTCTAGTCAGTCTTGACACACTGTTTTTACAAACCATGTGGAAAGCCTTGTGGGGACTACAATGTGATATTCATAATGTGATACTCTTAACTGCTCCCCCACCAGCAGTATTACTCTCATTGAGCCTAGTTGTTGCATAGTTGGCTCGCTTGCCTGCAATGCGTCTGCTGTCTACTCAGTGTACTGAGGTGCTGCTTGGCAATTCCATCTCTCCAGAGATGCACTGGAAGGCATTTCTACTTAAAATAAACCCTGTGCGCCCACGTCCAGCCTCTCAGCCCTGTCGGTCCCGCGCTGCTTGTCGGCAGGCCAACCCTTCCCCATTAATCCACTGCAATGTTCCATTTATGCAGTAACCATCCTACGGATGTGCCTGGGCAGGCGCTGGGGCATTTAAACCCTCTGCAGCACACGCTTGTTTACTTAGACACATGCAAAACACAAATCAAGACGCAAAGAAAACACATATATAAAGAAGACACAAATAGTTTCCCCTGTGTGACTGAAGCTGAACAAGCAAGCACTGTACCAGCTGTGAAGCATGCACTCAATATATAGGAAAACACTGACCCTATGAACTTGCAAGTCACAAACCCACACACATGCACATGATCCAAGCCTACCAATCATATTTCCAATGCCATGACTGGCCTTTAACCTTCAGGCCAGCAAGGGCAGATAACTGAAACTACCACTGGCCTATGTAGAGTTTACTGTTACACAGTCAAGTGTAAATCTTTTAAAAGACATGCAAGTGGACAAGAGGTTGATATTAGCTGGTTCCTCACAGCAACACAGGGAACACAAACCTGCTAGTGTGATCAAGCGTGATAGTGATCATGAAAGAGTGTAATCCTGGAATATGTCTGTGTGTACGCAAACTCAGATGTGAGCCCCACACATAGAAAACATTTCCCTTCACCCAGTATTCAGTAAAATGCACTATAATGGGCCAAACTAAAGTTTAGAAATTTAAACTAATCTGAGCACACCTTCATGGGTGTGCTTACTCTTCATATAAAAATTCACGTTTCATTTGCATCATTCATGTTTCAAGGAGAACTATAGCTATACCACGAGCAGCTGTTTTAGTGCAGCAGAATGTGATACAAGAGAAAACATCTCAATTAATGAAATCTATCCACTGTTGGAAATGCATAATACTTACTCAGAGAAAACTTGTCAGTCGTCTTCTGTCAATGATGCAACTGTTTCTGGACGCTGTAGAAAGGTTTGTAATAAAAATATTTTATTTTATTATTAGGCAGAAACATGCTTATGAGATATTACATTATTTATCCCCAGAAATCAATTTTAAAATATACTACCTGTTTAAGTGAATTATCAAAAAGAAGAACCTGAAACTTTATGGTTCCTGTTTCTCAGTTGTTAAGTTTCTGCTTTTCTATTTCGTTGTTTTTAACTGTAGGGAGTGCAGTTTAACACCTATATGCTCAGCAGATAATAATACTATTAGATAGGCACATTGATATATAATACATAAAGGTTAAAATGGTTATTATCTATAAATGCACACAACACGAATTTTAATTTGTTAGTGTGTTCATTTGCTAAAACTTGTATTCCCATCTATCTTGCAGCTGCATGCAAAGTAAGTACAGAGTTGAATTTTAGTAAATTAGCTGGATGAATTAGCCGATATTAATGTTCCATCATTGGCTAAATTAACAGAATTGCTGCAAGATATCAGCACAGTTAAAATTAAGTTTATTTAGTGATAAATTATAGTAGCTTGCCTACTCATTGTAGTTTGGTGCAGAAGACTAACGTTAGCTTAGCCAACAGTTACACAGAAACCCACAACGTGCGGCGTGTATAGCGTTACATAACTGTCTTCAACGCGGCTAACCGACACTTCTCATGTTTAGCAATACTAAAACGAAAGAATCCCAAGATCAAAATACCTCCAGTCCGATACAAGCTGGTGTGTAATTTAGCTAACGGGTCCGTAAATAACGAGCTGTAAACCGACAGTTGCTACAACAGTTGTAACAACAACGGAACGTTACTTAACGGCTGAGGCAGCAATAAACTGAGAAGCAAGGAAAACTTTCAAACTAAAAACCATCACTTTTTTACATCACTTAAATTAAAATACATAGGCCTTTTATTATCAGACATAAAAGCCGCATAAAAACTGCGTATTCTGTCTTTACAAGGTGATGAGGAAAGTGCAAAAATGTGCACGTATGTAGAGCTAAAGCCAACATTAAGCTAACTACTAGCATAAAAAACACAACAGCTCAGGAACAGACTTACCTGTTGTGCGTCCAAAAATCCGCAGTAATAATGAGACGCTGCGTGCTTCGGGATTCGGTTGTAGGTCTTGGGAACTAGCTGAAGTCGTTGCATCAGCCCGTTTAAGTACCGATCACGTCTGCGAGCGCAGAGGAATGCGGAACTGCTGCCCCAGACGTAAGCATGGATGAAAATGTCAGCGAGTAGGGCTGGAGCGAAGACGCCAAGGTTTGTGCGTGTGTGTGTGTGTGTGTGTGTGCTCCACCCATAGCAACCAAAAAAACAACACACACAGAGCGGAGAGGAAAGTTTCAGCTAAGGCAGAGGGAGAGACACGGGGAATCACACGCCTACAGAAATAAACGAGTCGGTAAATAAAAGAATGACTATAAACACTGCACACTCTCCTCCTAATAGCAGATGTTTTATCATTTGACAGAAACAAACAAAAAATACAATTACTAAAAGACCTGCATTGAAATGTATTGTTCTAGTAACATAATTCTTGTCTTACATTGAACATATTGTTACATAGTAGTTAATTAATAATAATTCAGCATATTAATCTGCAGCATCAGCAGTTATTAAACACCCCTTAATATAACAACTGGTTGATTGTATCAAGCTTTCGTAGTTTATTTAACAGTAATGTATCAGAGTATCGGACCACAGCCAATCCTTGACATCAGTTCCTCCCACTCTATAAAGTAATTCATTTAACTCATCATTGTTAGTCAGACCAACATGTGTTCTGAAAAAGAAAACTATACATTTTAAGTTTGTTTGCTAAAAAAAAAAATATATATATATATATTTATGGTAAGTTAATTAAAAAATATTAGTAGACCTAAAATTGATTATCTAAATGCAAATAAAAAGCTTTAGTGTTTCAGTTTACGTGAGGATTTATTTATTACCAGTGAATAGTAAATTCAGTTACACAAAGAGTATGCTAAAGTACAGATTTGAGTATTTGAGTATTTACATTGTTATTGTTATTGTTTCCATTATGTTACTTTTATTCCATTTTGAGAGTAAATTGATTTTCTTATAAACAAAACAGTATTGTGTGATATTCTTTGTGATCTAACATATATTCCAATTGTTACCATAATTATGACCATGCTGTTTTTAGATACTGTATTTTTAGAAGCTTGGAAAATACAACCAGCATTGCTGGGCTCTTACAAATTTCACATACAGCTATTCTATTATTGTAGATGGTAGAGGAAGTGTGATGCCTGTGTAATGCAATAAAATTGCAGGGCATTCACACATGCACTGTAGATTTATGCACTGCTATAAATCTCACAGTTTCCTTTAATGCTCCTTTATTAAGATGTACTAAGTAAACACTCTGGTATAAAATAATTTCTTAAGGTGATGTCTGGAAAGTTAAGAAAACGTATCTCAAAGTCTTTTCCTGCTGCTTCCCTCTAGTGTGGACAGTCATAACTACGTCCAAGTAGACTACTCTTGGAATGTGTGTTTTATGGGGCATGCTGAAAAAATCCTTGACTGTGTCTTTAATATTTTTTTTTACATCAAAAGTTATAGATAACCACAATGCATGGATTGGTTTTGATGCAACCATAAAAAACGGTGCTAAAATCTTCAAAATCTTTGCAAAATCTTTCAAGATGTAATGTGCTTTAGCAACATTTTAACTTAACTTGAGCAAGGATGTGCATAAGTGCACATTTAATATGTCTCAGGTTTTTCAGGGTTATCATGGATTTTACACAATGCTATCTCAATAGTTCCACCTGGAACAAGCAGCCGAGTTATTAAGGGCTCACCAAAATACCCCTCACTGTTCCTTTTTTTAGATTCTAATTTGGTTCTACTGTGATTTATGTCTCGCATCTGAGGGGAGGTTGCAGGAGACTGTGCGTCACAGTCGCTCTGAACATAGATGACAAATGGGGAGGGGGGTGTTCGGGTTTAATAAAGCAGAACTAAATCAAGTAGCAGACAGATTTTATGAAGCAAGAGGGTCCTGAACATCCATGCTTTAGACAAGACAAAATTTTCCCTTCATATGTGTAGGCGTTCAACTGAATTTCTTTGTGCCTGCAGAAATGTAGCCAGAGATGTCAATCAACGCACATGATGCAGGCCCATTAGCGCTTTAAGCCTTCAAGGTGGAACTGTCAGTGAGCCATAATAACAATGTGTGTAAAACTCATATCACAGTGGATATGCAGTGAATGTTAATTTATTTCCTTGCCACTTGGTCTTTAAAGTCCATTTTAAACAAATAATACGTTACAGTAATACATACAGTTAAAAACATATCTCAACACAGTGGCTCAGGATGTTTTTAGACTAGTTTAAATTTCCAGTCTTTGCATTGAAGCACAGCTGCTCAAATGGTGAATGGAGATTTAGTGCCGTTTGTGGTTTTTCAGCTAATTCAGAGCTTTGCTGTGTGGGTGTCAGAGGAGAAGGTAAAAACAAGCTGTCTACAGTTGTTGTCTAATCTGTTTCAGAGACAAATACTGATTAATGAGAAGGTTTGTTATTCATGTCTTTATATCCGCTTTAAAAGATCAATCTGGTAAATGTTGGTTAAAGGTTTTAAAATTTTGCTGCAGTATTATCCAACACCATATCTTTGGGAAATACCCACTGAACCAGACACCTCCAGACACAATCCTGACTCATCGTCCACCACAGCGAAGATGTTCATAGAGAAACATTATTTTTACTAATGCTTCGTTTAATTTCCTTCCTTTCGTCTGCTTTACAAATAACCACAGACCATAGACCATGTCACAAATATGTCTAGTACACGTAAAAATGCTAAATATACTCAAATCTATCCGCCGAATCACTTTGACACTTTGGGAATCACATATGGAAATGTTATATTACTACAGAATAAGGCTTCCCATTTTATGACTGCAGGGAAATTCTTACTTTTGTCATATTTTTTGCTGATCTATGAATCCATGCTTTATAATATGCTGAAACATATAAATTACAATATAATGAAATCTAATAAATTACTTAGTGCATCACCTGCATGCTGACGTTGACTTTAAACCCTCATATGCTTTTTTTTTGTCTCCTACTCACAACAACAGGCTGTCAGTCATGTATAACGCCACCATCAGAGTTTTCACAAGCCACTTCAAAATATCACAGTAAATCAGCACAGCAGTGTTTTTCTTTCAACAGTGGCATCGCTGAAGGTGCTAACTCCAGTTTTAAACCAGTCATTGTTAAATTGAATTCACGTTCATATCAACACCATCATCGGCAATGGTACGAGCTGGTTCTCTCATCTGATTACTCATGCCACCCAAAAACCATTTGACATTCATTTATTTGTGTAAATATAGCACGTCCTTGGGAATATTCTAACAAGC
Organism: Microctenopoma stevenorrisi; assembly: GCA_032270685.1. NCBI lineage: Eukaryota > Metazoa > Chordata > Actinopteri > Anabantiformes > Anabantidae > Microctenopoma > Microctenopoma stevenorrisi. Next base: position 8,387,793 of record JAUMTR010000016.1, read on the forward strand.
AGGAACCATTGGTCATGAGGTGTATAAGGATGAGATAACAGAGGTGGAAAATGTAAGCATACAAGGAATAACAGAAAGATAGAGATCTGTAAAATGTGCGACAAATCACAGCATGCTGATACTGCTTGGAATAATGTCAACCTGAAATGTTATGGCAGCGAGCGGAGAGGTCACCCTTCAAAGCGCTCCGCATTTTGGATTTTAGATAGTCAGGTGAGGTCTGTGCTTTACAAACAACAACTCACTCATGCTAATTCAAGGAGCCTGTATGATCATTATTCTTCCAGTAATCTGAATATATCCACACAGTCCTTGGAAGTATTATGTATTCACTTGGTTGTTGATACGTCCTCTTTAAATTAGTGCATTGCCACCTCTGAGTCTTTCCCCCTGAGCTCACATTTCATACAGTGTGGTTGTAGCTTGATGTTTGGTTGCGAACATTTCTCACTATGTGATATTTTACAACTCTAAACCAGGCTGTGGAGGCGAGACGCATCACTCTGCTGGACACACCGAGGTTTTGACAGAAGAAGTGGAGTGGACAGAGAGTGAGTCAGAAGACATCAGAACTGTTGATAGACCTATCCATCATCACTCAAAAATAGCCAGACACTGAAACAGCACGCACACTGAATGGTTTGATATTGGTTTGTAACTTTGCCAGCACATATTATCATAGCTGGCTTAAATAAGCCACACACCACTAATATATATACTCACGTTACTTATAACTTGATCTGAAAGTAATTTCAAGTATTAATACCCTTTTAATGAATATTCTGTTTTATGGATCGAATAGTTTATGAGGCTTGTAATGTACAGTTTTAAGTTTAAGCTATTGCAATTAGCTAAACACAGGAGCAACTCACATTCATTGTGTAATGTATATATTCTCACAAAATACCAAACAATAAACCATAGCATTCACATGCTTTATTTCACAGAGCCGTCTTTGTGATCACACTGCTACAGATGTGTGTCGTTTTGTGTAGACGTGGCAATTAATATATCATAGAATAATAGTAAATAATATAAATCAGAAAAACGCCCCACTTAAATCATGGTCACCTGGTCCCCCCTGTCCCCCTGTTTTACACTCATCCTTGCACTCAAAGCTGGTGATTGACTGAACACTGCTGATCCAGGTAATAAGCAGTGGGTAGGAGAGTGAAAGCTGGAAAATAAGCAGGTCAGTGTTCTTTCAGGACCAGGGTTGGGAACCAGGATCTTGTGTGCTTCTACTCATTCTGCAGCTCCCCCCACTGGTAACAATAAACATTACACATACTCGCCAATTGAGAGATATCATGCGAAACGTACATTACCTAAAATTATTTATGTCCTTTGCAAAACAATAAAATGCAGTCGTGTGGGCTGGGCGTGGTTACATTATGGACATCGATTTAGAGTGTTGTTTCTGCATGCCTTGAAACATTACCTCCCTGTTGGAGACCGAAACCAAACAGGCCATTAAATGCCATTAAATGCCTTGTTTACTGTTTGGAGAAAGGCTTTGGCTTATTAGATCAGTTATTGTCATGCATATGATGTAGACCCTCTTCTAACTCATGACATTTTACGGTCAGCGGCACTACTGCTCGCTCCTGTCTCGGCTTTTTCCGGTAACACGCTCTGCTGTAGCGCCGAAATATGACACCCATCACCATAGAAACAAAACAACTGCAGTTACCCAAACATGGTCAAGGGAAGTGAAACGAAACAGCAATCGCGCGTGACGTCACGCCAAGCGCGCACAACGCTGCCGTAGAGTCGTATTCCATTGAAAACAGTGGAACCGAGAAAAAAAACTATAAATAAATAATTAACCTGCTGTTTCTGCTGCTCCCACTCATCTTAAACAAGATTCAGTCCACGACGGCTTTCACTTATGTAAGGATTGGTCCAGAAATAGGCACAATGACATCTGCATGCGCTGAAACAGCTGAAAATATACCAGACGCCCAAAGTTCATTTCTGACCCTCTTATGTTTTGTCATGGCATTACAGATGATGTTTGGTGCATTTCTGTCACAGTACACAATGAGACTCATTGAGCAGGAGAAGATTAGAAATGCAGAGAAAATAATGTCTCTTTAGCAACTGTTATGGAGCTTATAAAACTGCATGATCTTCACTGGTAGAAGCTGGTTCTCTGCTCTTTTGGCTTAAAATCTTAGGTTTAACATGTGTTTTCAACAATGAAAGCTCATCATAGTGTTTATTCTGGAGCTTTCATCCCTGTCACACAGTCTTCTTTGTATATTTGCCTTGTTGCCATTAAATGTTTTTTATGTATTTTCTTTTATCATTTTAAGGATTTCTAATGGAAGGTCTTTTGATTGGCTGCCAACATGTCCCTTCATTTGTTCAGGAAGGTCATGTAATCTAAACATTTACTAAATGTACAGTACAATGTCAGCAGTGTGATAAAATAATTTGATAAACAGTTCATGAGTGAATAACAACGAGACATTGTTTTGTGGGTGTTACTTATTTTATTTCCAGCATTTTTTTTTTTGCATCTGAGATTTTTTTTACAAGTAAAAAAATAAACTATGTCATAAAATACATCTTGATAAAATACATGGCATGATATTCTTCATGGTAAACTTGAGAAAGAAAATGTCAAGTCAGGTCAGGGGACACCTTACAACAAGATGTTACACCTACACACCAACAATAGTAGTCCTTCTATGTTCACTTGTTACAACACTTTGTCAACAGTATAACACATACAGCATATAAGGTCACTGAGCATGAGCTATAACTTCACATCACATTTAGGGATTTTATAAACACAACATACGATCTCGTCTTGGGTTATAGATGACTTGTATTTGCATGCATTTTTGATACAAGCACAAAGTCTCATCTCTGGCAAAATGCACCAGCAGTATGGAAGAAGTCAACCTCTGTTACTGTGACAGAAAAATATGTCGTCTACATAACCTCTGATGTTTAATTTTGCACTACATCAAAACTCACACTACAAAAAATATTTCAGAGAGATCATAGCTTACTTGCTGTCTGGTTAGAATACAATTACAGTATCATTGCATAACTTATTTGCATTCACAAGGCCAGAAGTGTTGGAGAGTTAAGACTATCTTTCATTACCTCTGATGCAACAAGGTTGCCTTTCGTGCTCTCACAGCCCTCAGCTAAGGAATTAATCTCAGTGTAATTAAATGAAAACACTGTGCGGTAATTGCTACAAGCAGGACTCAAAGACATGTCTGGTGTGCTCAAAGATTCAAGGTCGTTAGCCACAGACTTGTACAGGGTTTCCCAGTCTGAGAGGCAGAAGGGGCTGCTCAAGTCTATGTCAGGGACTGATGCAGGTGTCTCAAAGGGCAATGCCATCTCTAGGCTGGGCACCAAGTCATCCAGATCATCTCCTTTCAAGTCCTCCAGAACCTCCTCTTCAGCGCTTGAACACAGGAGGATGTTGGAGTTCCCCAAAATGGCTGCAGCAGGAATGGAAGGGACACTGTCAATTTCTGAACCACTAGGGGCTTCTCCAATTGTTGTGTTGCTCTCTGGGCTTTTTCCATTCTCTAAAATGGACAACAGTTGTGGGGAAGCTGGAGGATCCTGCAGCATTGTGCTAACATCATCGTCATTACTCTCCTCCTCATCTTCATCATTGGCAGGGAGCTTGCACACTGGTTTGTGGGAGGCTAATACCTGCTCGAGTCTCTCCTTCTCCTTCAGCAGGTCGCCTATCTCGGTCTGGAGGGTAGACTTCTCTTCTTCAAGCTTGTCAGTTTCCTAAAATGAGGGGGGACAAAAAAAATCATGACAATACTGTTGCCCAGAGCTGCTTCACAGAGACAGGGTTAATGTTCTCTATCTGATCATGTAAAACGTGCTACTTACAGCTTGTAGAGTGTCTATCAGCTCCCTCCGTCTGTTACGACACTTCGCTGCAGCAATTTTGTTTCGCTCCCTCCTGATCCTCCTCCTCTCCTCTTCCTCTTTAGAAGGCTAAAATCAATCAGAAATATTCCGTATGAACACGCATCCCGCTCAGTCTCGTGATATCAGAAGTTATCTTTTAAACAGCTTGACAAAAAAGAGATGGATGGGGGGGGGGGGGTGCTGGGAATACTGAACGGGTTGGTGCAGGCTCTTCTTCAGTTGAAGCGTTAAAATGCTGCACCAGCGGCACGGTCTAGTCGAGCACGTGAACGCGCATTTTATTCACTGTCTCATCCCATTCATAAACAGTGCTGTTCACGTTACTCCAACAGTAATTACTCGCTGCACCAATTACACATAATCCCATCACCTCATGTGGAACTCCCCGTAGCCATTCATTTGAGCTCAACATCAAAATAACTGAGCCCTCTTTTACACCCGCTTCAAAATATCGCGATGCCTACATTTTCATATTAACGCCTTCAGTAGGGGATAAGATTTCACTGATTGAGTACTGGATTGATAGGTCATCTATAACACACTTCGCCCCCCTCCCCGCTCTCACATACCTGCTCTCTCTGCCCTTTCCTATTGGAGGGCTTCGCCTTGGTTGCATCTGCTGTGGAAGACGACTGGGTCGCCCCGCGAGCTTTGGTCTTGGCTCGGCCGGACGACGGTGTGACAGACGTGAGAACGGTCGGTTGCACCATCCACCTAAGGTCCCGCGAGGTTGAGATTGCAGTCACAGTCGGAACAAAAGGGTCTGCTGCACTGGTCTCGGTACCCTGGAGAACCCACAGAGGCATGCCATGCACGCAGTCAAACACTAATTTGGCTTGTCTGATAAATGAACGGTCATGGCTGACCTTTGGATGTGCGTAGATGGTGCATCGGCCATTTACATGAAACGGAGAATTGCCAGAGAAGGAATACAATAATACCAACTGCCTATCATATCATCTAATCCCTGCCACCCATTGTTGTCATCACCAAGACTTAAATGAAAGGTCACGATCAAGACATGTCTGTGTAAATGATTTCCCTGAAGTGAGATGTATATCTATTCAACCATATTCCAGATGTGTTTGTAGAGACACACATGCGTGTCTGTATAGACTTGTTAACGACTAGAGACAGTAATCCTATCCTAAGGAAAGACTCTATGAAATTTACTTGGATATGTGTGAAGAATTTGAACTGACTGCAGCCTATATTACTCTCAGTTGTCCTGTTGTGAGGATTATGTTTTTCGGATGATGAGCTGCGCTTCTACCTTGGCGCTGTCCACTGATGATGAAAGCAAGTCAGAAGGATGCTGGCTGCACCCAGGGGTGTCCCCGCCAGGCGATGCTGTGCTACAGCTGGACGATGAGTCGAACTCAGTGCAGGAGTCTGGATGCATGTTGTCATCTAAAAGCACTCAAACGACGAAGTCTGTCTATTCTAAATACAAAACTGTCGCATGAATTCCGACTTATATTCCATTTGCCAGGTTCGTAAATGGTAACTGTGCAGATAGTGGAGAGGCCCGCCTTTTATAGTGAGCTGGATTTTTATGAATGAAATCTGTGTGGCGAGACCGAACCATTTCACAGAGAAATAGGTGGGAGAGGGAAGAAAACAGATGTTTCACCATTCAACAATGACACCAATGAAATGTACGACCAAAGCTATTTAATGTATTTCATTTTTAGCTTAATTTATATGTTCAAATATGAAAAAAGAGCGAACATATGTTAGGAGACACCCCCGCTTGCACGAGGTGTCCCTCGCCATGAATGAACTACGTCACGTCATTTATGCAGCATCTGCATCACAGCCTATACGTTATGTTCCATTTATGTCCATATATGTTCACAAGACGTATCTTAATGATATAGGCAAATATATGAATATATTCATTAAGCAGTATAAAATATTGGGCTTGTACAGCATCTTCCATGCATCCTTCAAATTAGAATCATTATTGCGTATTTAGTAAGCACTGCAATGCAATATTATACAAACAGCTGCCTTAACTTATCATTTGGACCCCTACTATAAACCTCAGCAGTAGTTAATGAATGCACAAAGCTTCCAGCACACTGGCTCATTATTTATGGGTTGCTAAATTAAGTGTTAGCCATATATCACTGCATTTTCCCCCTTTCTCTGCATAAGAATAGAGCTCCAGCAACAGAACTGTCGCTGTAGTAAGCAGCCAATCGCCGATTGGACCGGTCGAACCATATATGGCGTTTCCGGGGAGAACAGGGGCGCGCCGTGGTGCACAGGGAGCGCGCAGACGGACGAGTGGCTGTGTGTGGCCCACTCACTCACAATCACAAAAGAAAGTGAAACATGCACTAAAAGGCTCGCTCGTCACGCATTGTACCTGTTAACAGCGTCATTAGCTGGCCCCGACTGACCACAGAGACACCACTCACAGAACACGAGGAGGAGGCAAACCCCTGCACTTGACACATCATTTTTTTAAAACAAATGAATACGTTTATAACTGTTTTATGTAGGCTACATATGCATATTTATACAGGGACTTATAGTCTAGATGCTAATCACCGCGACATCACACTAATAGGTCTGATGTGGATGCGTATTGATTTTTAAATGGTTAATCTGGAATTACATAACACCGTTTTGATTTTCAATCAGTTCTGCGGTTTACTGGCACCAATTAGCCTATTGCTGTTCCCGTATACGTCTAATTCAGCGTCTATAAGAAAATATCTGTCTGCGCTATATTTAGGGTTCACATGATCTCACAGATCCACTGGAGTGAAAAGGATAAATGGTGAGCAGAGTGGGCCTCTCCCCATTCAGAGTGGCTGTGCTAACGGGTGCTTCCCGGCAGTCACAGCCCCCTTCAGTCTCATTTACTGGCACATCATTAGGTGGTAGGTTGGATCCTATTCAGTCGCCACTGGCTCAAGACCTGAAGAGTTCAAAGGCTGTGCATAGCTGCAGACGCCCCTCGCTACCTCTCAGAGACCTGTTTCCATTAAAGCATTTGAGCGAGAATGTGCACAGTTTATTTTTAGACTCATGGAGATCAGTGTTGAAAGTTCATGTACATTTCGGGCTAATTGTAATCTTTCACGCACTACTACCCCAGTGCAACAGAACAGACCTACAAACACAGTTTTAGAAAAGTGGGTATAACTACCCAACCTAATTACAATAGGCCTTGCAAAATAAATATTTTTTAAATACTTTCTTTTACCTTCAGTACTTTCCCCAAATCTAAATATAAATGTGAAGATAATCGTCATCCATGTTATTATTGATATGGTTGTTGCATGTATGCTAATTATGAGCCTATCCTTTATTTTTGTAATATTCCAGGTCAGCGTGTCTGTCTGCGAAACTGTTGCTCCTGCCAACTAGTCAAATAAAATACTCAAACAGGCCACAAGGTAAACGGGTTGTGTGGTGTCCTGTTTCATTCCGCTGCTCCGCAGACACCAGAGGAGCGCCTTCAGAGAGCGGCAATACAGACAGAGCTCTCGCTCTGCCGCTGATTCCTACACGCTAGTCGCTGCATGGTCCCGTTTTATTTTTACGTGGTCGAGTGTGTTGTCTGTATACATAGATGATCTTTGTTGCTATGCAAAAATGAAATACGTCACTGACGCGAAGGGGTGGAGCGTTGCTGTGGCAACTAGGAATGTTCAACAAAACACTGGCGCGGGAAACAAAGCACAGATCCTTTAACCTATATTGATGCACTTTGACACAATAACGTCATTATTTACAATTTCTAAATTCCTTACCGCTGGATCAATAATAATAATATAATACATACAGTATATAACATTTTAATGTTACATTTAACATTTTAATTAATTTGAAGGCTGTAGCATGCAGACTGTCTCAGAAAAGAGAGGCATTACTTAGGACCCCTGAAAGAAGAAGGATATTTTTACTTAATAATAAAACAAGTGTTTTATAATGGCTACATCATGAAAAAATACTAACTGCAAACTGTAGCTGACACTACCAAAATGATCATGACGTTATTCTGCTATTAAATCAGAATCAGAAAGACTTTATTAATCCCTAAGGAAATGATGACGTCGTAATAACGCGTTTTAATTTCTATTAATAGAAACAAATTAATATTAAGTTGAACATATATTGCATAACAGACTATAATTCAATCTAAAGTAATTAAAAGTCTAAAGTCTGGCTCGGTTTCAACGAGGCATGCAACTCATTATGCAAATCACAAAAGCAGTGACATGAGGATTCCCTCTTCCACAGCTGTAGGGAAAGACCTTTACTATAAACTAAGACACCCTTGAGAAAGACAAACTGCTGCCGTGGAGAAGAAGAAATGTGTTATCAGCTTGCTCAGCAACTTTACACCCTTACACCCAGCATCCACCCTTGCTTGGATTGCACACAGAATGTACAAGCAGTACCTGTGGGCGTAACGCTCACGTAACAGCTTCTGCTCTGACATGCACTGATGGTGTTCCTGGTATATATGTTTACATGGAACTGATGGCAGGTACAAAATAGGGAACATTCCTTTATCTCCTACCAACACAATAAAAATATTTAGCTAAGCTTCAGAGAGTATGTCAGTTGTTGTTCCTAAAGATAGCCTTACATTTACACTTATGTATCTCTAATTTTTATCAGCATTTGTATTCTATAAATTCAATTTTCATTTATCTCAGTCTTAAAGGTATAGACTAGGCTGCTGCTACTTTTCATTGCATATGAGCATGTGTTAATTCAATCATAGAAATATTTCTGAAGATCAACAACACTGTACTCATTGACTCTGCAAAGGTTTCCCAAGCGTGACCAAAAACCTAAAGTTTCAGTGTTTATGCCTGGGTTGCTTAAAAGCTCTAAAATGCATTAAAGCCTATTTAAGTGTATAAGCTAAAAACTAGAACATGTTCGTGTTCTTGGATTTATAATAATGATGCTAATGATAATAAATAAATTGTTGAAACTTTATCCTGAACTTTTTGTGTAAACGTGTAATACACTTAGTTGAGGACAGAAAATTGTGCATGATGAACTTTATCTCTGATGCACTTTAATGTGTAGGATGTTCATTTGCTAACTATTATCGCAGTTGATCAGTTTTCACAACAGCCTCTGTGTTTGTTGTCTTACAGAACGTCATGTAGCTGTTCACCAATCTCTGATGGAGTGTTTCCCAGCAAGGTCGGCCCCTTTTACAGGATGCACCATATTAGGAACATTACGTATCGGGGATCCCGTTTCTGGAATATTCCATTTCTTGAGCTTCTTTTTAAAAAGTATTTCTAAATTAGATTTTTTTTACATAATCAACACAAACATACATTGCATGTAAGTCTTTTATTGTATACAGACTATGCACAATAAATATTTGACATGACAGCAGCGTCGTTAGGTTGGTGTTTGGTGTTTTTCTCCCCTCGGCGTCGCGTAGCGAGCACAGCCCCCTGCTCCACGTCACTGCGGTGGGCGGTGTTTGTGCTTTAAAAGCGCTCCGAGCTCACAGAGTTGGCAGTCAAAGTTTCAGCAACGGAGCAGTGAAAAGAGGAAATACATCGCCAGCAGGACGTCAGAGTTTCTCACAAACCCTCTTAAAAGGGTTTTCTGATCTTAAGTTTACGTTTCCCTTCAGCTGAGGTTGTTTGAATCTTCCTACCCGATTTTGACGATGATGTTCACTGGATTCAACGCGGACTGCGATTCTTCCTCCCGCTGCAGCACAGCTTCCCCGTCCGGGGACAATCTGGGATACTACCCGTCTCCAGCGGGATCTTACTGCAGCATGGGATCTCCCCAGTGTCAGGTATGTCCAGTCGGATATTCTCAAACTTTTATTACAACACAGGCCAAATTCTATTCTCTATATATTATAATTCGGGATAACAAAACATTTTAACCGGAATCCTCACCGAGGTTAAATGTTAGTAGCTTATGAATGTATTATAGACTGACTGATAACGATTTCACGTAAAGAGAGGTGTGCTTAAATAAGCCTGTTGATCTGTGCTGCACGTAGTGCAGAGCAATCTTCATTCATTCACCTGGAAACTCCAGAGAGAGAGTGTGGAGCGTCATAGTTGACATCATATGGATATTTTTAAACCGCCCGGCTTTTTATAAGATCCACAGCTTCAGTCATAGACCTCCTGAAAATGTGAAACTCCTTCTGAAAGTATATGTACTGATGAACCTCTTGCTTCATTCATTCCCTCCAGGATTTCACTGACCTGACAGCCTCAAGTGCCTCCTTCATCCCCACTGTCACAGCTATTTCGACAAGCCCCGATCTGCAGTGGATGGTTCAGCCTTTGATCTCCTCAGTGGCCCCTTCTCACAGAGCTCATCCTTACACCTCCAGCCCCAGCCCTGCTTACTCCAGACCAGCCATGAGGTCTGCAGCATCCAAGGCTCACAGCTCTACCAAGAGGGGCAGAATGGAACAGGTAAATATTATCTGACCATTTACTTCCCACAACAAAAAAGTAGCTTCACTGTTTCACAGAGCTCGACTCTTAACTTTCTCTTCTATTATGTGCAGATTTCACCTGAAGAGGAAGAGAAGAAAAGAATTCGCAGGGAGAGAAATAAGCAGGCGGCAGCAAAATGCCGCAACAGGAGGCGCGAGCTGACAGACACTCTGCAAGCTGTAAGTATCCCACAGATTTAGCGTAGTCAACTACAACGTATTCCTCACCACATCTTGTAGCAGTGTTATCCAACACCCCAGTTAATCACTTGCTCTATTTCTCCCCCCCTAACAGGAAACTGATGAGTTGGAGGAAGAGAAGTCTGGCCTCCAGAATGATATTGCCAATCTTCTGAAGGAGAAGGAAAGGCTTGAGTTTATCCTGGCTGCCCACCAACCTATCTGCAAAATCCCCTCAGAGCTGGCTACAGACTTCCCTGTGGTCTCCATCTCTCCCGCCCAACCCTGCCTCTCTACCAAGGTGTCTTCCCAGCTACAGACCACCGTCTCCAAGGCAGCCACAGTCACTTCCAGCCAGCCAACTTTCACCTCAACCTCAAACTCGATCTTCTCCAGCAATAGTTCTGTCCTTTCCACAGCCGCCATCTCTGACAGCACGGTCAAGATGACAGATCTTGAAGCCTCCGTTCTGGAGGAGTCTCTGGACCTGCTGTCAAAGACTGAGATGGAGACAGCGCGGTCAGTGCCGGAGGTCGACCTGTCCAACACCCTCTACACAACTCAGGACTGGGAGCTCCTCCACACCTCAACCAGTAACACTGACTTTGAGCCCCTGTGCACACCCGTGGTGACCTGCACCCCCGCCTGCAGCACATACACGTCTTCGTTTGCGTTCTCCTTCCCAGAGGCAGAGACCTTTCCCGCCTGTGGCGTCGCCCACAGGAGAGAAAGCAGCAGCAACGAACAGTCCTCTGACTCCCTCAGCTCACCAACCCTGCTGGCCCTTTAAAGACTCTTCCAGTATCATAATACTTCCTATTAAGCACATTTTCTTTATACATAAGACATAAATGTGCAGACCACAGGGCTATGGAATGGAAGCAAATTATTATTTTATTTGCCTTTATCTATACTTGCCTATTACACCAATGTAGCAAGTTTAAAAGCATGTTTCAACTAATACCACCTAGTCGTTTTATTAGTTCATATATGATTTTAAGGTGCTAGATAACATAACTTGTTGTAGTATTGATATGTGTTAAGAGCAATAGTTGTTATTGATCCAGTTTGTTTTCTGATTGATGGAATGTGATTGAACTTTTTTTGTGAAACTAAAAAAAAGAAAAGAAAAAAACAAACGTGCTATGTCTTAACCATGGTCTGAGTGGTCTATAATGAAGTTTTCTGTGAAAACATTAGTGGTTTTAATTTATGAAATTTCAATTTATTTTTTTACAAAGAAAGTTAAGATTATTGTTGTTTGTAAAATATGTAAATAAACTAGTGATATTCAAATTCAGTTCAATGCGTGGGTGTTTCTCTGGATCTATTCTCACTGTATGTGCACATTTCCTTGGTAGATGCACAGCTAGTACTCAGATAAAACACCAGCTTCAGTAGTATTCAATAAACAATTATAATAATGCCTAGATTTAGTGTCTATGAGGAATAGCAGGATTTTTCCTGCACCTCCACTGGTTCTATTTATTGTTCCGTCTGTTGCCAAGGTTAACTCTACGTCAGGGCTCCTACGTCAGTGCGTCTTTCCATTTTTTTAAACTCGCAACCCCAGCGCGATGACGTCGCACTTCCGTGCCCAAATACTGAGCGTTGCGAGAACTCGCCACTGCCAGCAGAAAAAGCAGACGCGCAGCTCGATTACACACCCTTTTCCGCTAAATCGCAGTAATCTCAGACTCTATCTCTGGGTTTTCTCCACGGAGGATCTTGATTCGAGTATTGGCACGTTTGTAGGAGAGAGTGTAAAGCACTGTTTCCATTAACGAGCCGAGTGCTCTCTTCTTTTCTTCGATAGGCTAATTGTCGTTGCAAGACAACCTCTGTACACATATGGTTACACAAGGGAAGTCGCAAGAGGATCCGAAAGCTCCGCGCTGACCACGCTTACGTTAGTTTAGTCGTTCTTTCTGAACGCGGATTCGCCAAAATTTCATCCGTTCGCAGTCAAAGACGCACATGTAAAATACTGTCCTCAAAATAACGTACAAAGGCAAACAGAAGACAGCAGCGTGGACATTACTTTTCCTGTTGTACATGGAGACTACAACTGCATGAATTAGAATATGGTGATTTAGAAACACATTTAACAAATCTCCTCTATTTTCTACTGGTTGTTTGTGCAGTATAAAGAGACAGAAATTCTGCGAGCAAACAGCCTTAGATAAAGCTCACAAACAGATCCTTCCTGTTGGGTCCGGTTTTTTTCAACTAATACAAGTTGTGCAATATGATAAAACTCATAAACTTGTAGCCTATGAAACTATCTACATATAAAGTATATACATAATAGATCATTTATATACCAAGGGAATTTGAAAAAAAAATGTTTACTTTTGTTTTTGTCAGGCATTTAAACACAATTTCTTCTTCACTGTCTTTTTTGAAAACTAAAGCATCCGTCTCAACTTATTTCTTCATGGATCAGGTGTGTATTCTCTAAGATAAAAAAACAACAACTTACAAGCATCTGTCTAACTCTGTATGCATACAATTTTGTCACTTCCACCACTCCTGTAGCGATAATTGTTATTCAGAAGAATACTATAGGAATAATATGTTTAATTCAGGATGAAGACAACACATTCATGACTAAAAACCCTAAAAATCATTAAAAGGTGATTACCAGTTTCCCCATTAACATCACGTTAATCTCACTATTTTTGTAGTAAACGTTTTGCAACATTTGGTAGCTTTGTCAAAAGCTGTGCACCACCTTATTTCTACATTGTCTGTCATCATTTATTACTAAACTCTCCCTTGCAATTATTATTTTTTCACCTTACTTTGCTAATTTCATCATTGATTAATATTTTACTAAGTAAAAACAAATCATCAGTCAGATTGCTTAATAGCTTTGGGCAGGAAATGTGCAGCGTATGCACATGTGAGACATGCTGGGTGGAAGACTTCCATCGCAATCACAATTGACACCAGACATGCACTGACGTTTGAGCCCTTCCACGGTGGACACACCCTTTTGTGCAACATGCCCCAAATTTCAATTATTACTCTGCTTCCTGTAAGGATCTATCCCCGATTCTTAAGTAAAACCTGAAAAAAAACCAAAGTGTTAAAATATTTTTTAATATCCCTGATGTATAAAACTACAAGTTGCAGGAACACTTCCTAGGTTCTTGCTGCACATATTTAAAATGTGTGAACTGAAGCCGTGTTTTTACAAAGCTCCTTCTATTATCAGCACTGTGCTGTTGCATAACAGCTGAATCCTGAGAACCTACATATCCGTTTCCCTTTGCACTTAAGCAGAGCCTCCTTTTCCCCCCATAAAGCCTGTTTGTGTGAACATGCAGCACCTAATAACTCTGCCTATTAATATCTCCTTGCCGACCCCAGGGAGATGGGGTAGCAGCAAAAATAGCAGGTGCCTATTGCTTCTTTTAACATCAGAATCAACAGCAGTAAAATTAGACCACTATGACGCCAACCTGCGTCGGTGCTGCAACCCAGGGGAGGAACCAGGCAGCGTACGCCTGATAGAACAAGAGGAGGCAAGTGAGAGTGAGGCAAGGGTGGGAGGAGGAAAACAGAAAATGGGGAGTGTATGAGGACAGCAGGTAGACAGACAGAGAAGGGTGTAATTGTGAGCACAGTGATGATGAAACAGTCGAGTTTGCCTTCGTGCCATGACTATGACAGTTCAGTTTGGCTTCGCTCCCTCTTCGCAGAAACGTATTCCCTGATACCATGTTAAGAGAAGATACAAAAGCTTTAGGAATATGAATTATAGACTGTCATCTTCTTGATGTTGGGCATCTGTCTGGTGTGGATTTTTACACCAAATTACACATTTAACACATTTGCTGAAGTAAAAGATACAGCATACTCAACCATACACCTGTGTCTTACAGATGTCAACAGAATGACTCCATCTGACACAATGTAAAGCATTTTATGAAATAAAGTTTCGATGACAAAACTGTGACAAATCAAAATTAGCTTTGAACTTAGTCTGGTTTCTGTGCCTTTATCAACAGAAGTCTGGATTTTGTATCTGCACTATCTAGAAGTGATAAGATGAACAACTCAAAGATTGACAGCAATTACTCTGAGGGTGTGTAGACACTTGAGTCAACATGCATGCTCATTTAAGGAAGTATGATACTTTGTAACGCTGGGCGTTCATAGTGACATGCAATGCTGAACCAGTGCCCAGAGGCAGACAAAAAGTTCCATTAATAAGACTAATGCAATATTTTTTGGGGGGTTATGTGAGAACTGATAATCAACAGATGTTGATGAACCAACTACAATTAAATGGACATGTGTGATATTCACATTTGAACAAAAACATAAAGGTTTTGTGAATTTCATTTTTTAGTGTAGAAGCTCTGTAGCACAAAGGAGTGTGTGACAGGCTATTCTTAGAGGTTATTTGACGCACTAAGCTACAATACTGGAGGGATTTCTCTATCCAATAATTACTGTTCACTTAGTGCCAGACTCCCCACACAGTGTGTCCGCGTCTCATCTCGTAGGATCGGTAACAAGGATGTTTCCCTGGAAACTGGACCACTCTATCATGTAATTGGGTAATCCCTGAACTGTTGACAGAAAAATAATAGCTTTTGGGATTTTCAAAATACCCCAGTCAACACTGAGTATGATATGCCTGTGTCATAATCTGGCTCTACCAATCACATCCTGGATTCATTATTTTGCATTGACTGTTATATTGATGAAGTTGAATGAAAAGCTATAGATTAGCCATCAATCTAGAGAAAAGTTGGAGAACTGAAACTGATGCTGATTTTATAACTACATGCTGAGTACTTAGTACTCAGCATGTAGTCTCGATTAGCCATCAATCTAGAGAAAAGTTGGAGAACTGAAACTGATGCTGATTTTATAATTATAATTATCGTGCTATAGCACAAAACAGCAAAATAAACGAACCAAAAATCAAATCAACACATGAACACTCACGAATATTAAAAACATGGTCTTCTAGACCCACTAGAGGGCCCCACGTTACAGATGTAGTGGAGACTTTTATTAGGGCTCAGTTGTGGCTGTTCATGAGTAGAAAGTCTGGGGTCTGTAATTGGATTAGCAGGAAGGCAGTTGTCAACTGCCCGAAAATCCAAGGAGCCAAGGTGTATCAGCCCATGTCATAGACATAGTAGGAGGCAGGGTAGACACCGTCTCGTATGGCAAACCCTCCGTGGACCCGGGACAACATACCAGGCCCGAGAAAGTATCCCTCTAACCGCTCTGCTTCGACCAGGACGTCTTTGTGGATCTCTTCTCGTAAACACAAAATAACTTGTGAATGTGACTGATTGGTTAGAAGATCCACCCTTGCTCAAAAACCTTTAGAAGGGAAAAGGCCCCATATCTGCACGGCTGCACAGCTGTTTCCTGAGTTTGTGTCACAGAAGCCTGTCCGTATTAAGATATGTTTAGGTGCATGTTACTATTAAAATGTTCATGAATCTATGCAAATACATTACATGTACCATGCGCATACGGTTCTGCCTGACCTGGGAGTCACTAGCAGTGTGTAGTTCGTCCTCCCTGTCAGTGGTGGCGCTGGAGTGCTCGGTGAAGCCGATTGTGTGAGCTGGAACTCTGTTAAGCTGGTGGGCTGGCAAGGGCTGGTTGGTCGTTTGGAAGCCATGGCTCGAATCGCTGCGCTACTGCTTTTACCGGTCATTATTGAATCGGTATTCTCAATTTCCTTCTTTTTACCGGTTAATTCAAGAAAGTGTTTACGAGAAGAGATCCACAAAGACGTCCTGGTCACGGGGGAGTATGAAATAACTGAGCAGGCGAACACCAAAACTAATCTGAAGGTAAGCGCAGAGCTGTGGCTAGCTACAGCTAACAGGTTGATTGAGGCCGAAACGGCATTAGACTGTTAATATGTGTGTATTAGCTACTGGTTACACAATAGTTGTGCTGATATCTGGTGTTAAGTGTAATTTTAACTGTCAGTAGAGTGGGGAACGGCTTTTGGCACGATATCCAACAAAGGCCCCAGAAACCCGTCTTCCTGGTTTGACTTGGTTAGCGTCAGTAGCTAGCCGATTAGCTAGCTAGGCTTGCTAACAATTTTTCGTTAAAATGGCTATTTTCATATTTGCATTTGTAAATCAGGTGATTCTCACTACACCAACTGTGCGATGTACCACGCAGTGCGACATCGTACGGCTAAGGTGTGTTTTGTTGTTAAATATTCACCACAGTGTCATCGGGTCGGCTCTGCTGCTGTTACACGTCAGTCTAATCGACCATTCAGCTTGCACATTAGCCACATGTCAATGACATGAAATTATTTTGTTCCTAATGCTGGCCTTTATGATAAATAAAGCCATTACTTTGACTCGATAAATTATAGTTCTATACAGTTTAATAGGCACTTTATTACCACGACAAACATTCCTAATTTGGTTTAGTAAATATGCTCTTTTTCTAACAGCTGCTACATTAACACCAACACTAACCATGCAATAATTTAGCTATTGCTAAACAGGTAATTATTAGTTTTGATGAAACAAAAACACTCATCTAGAACAGTCTGTCGAAGCTGCGAGTAAGAAGAAATTTTGTGTAGTTTTTTTTTGGTTGGGTGTTTTATTTCTGACTAATTATCGAAATTACCTTCACATTTTTCCATTTCCTAAGATAGAGTCCTTAATGTTGTAGCTTTGTTTACCATGATTACAAACTCAGAACTCTAAAGATCTTCATCATTTAAGATGGTGGAACTGGTAACCTAAAATTATTGGATTTATATATTTGGGAAATGGTATTAAATTCATACATAAAGAAAATTATAATTTAAATTTTACAGATCACAGATTCCTCCAGCCACACTCTTTACTCCAAGGAAGATGCAACAAAAGGAAAGTTTGCATTCACCACAGAGGACTATGACATGTTTGAAGTGTGCTTTGAGAGCAAGTCACCCATGGGTAAGTGTGTTAACTACTATAAACCAGGCAGGTAATACAGTAACCTGATATTTTTACTTAGGTTCATCATGTCATCACATTTGCACAAAACCTTACTCTGTATGAACTCTAAAACAGATTGACTTAATTTTTGCAGACATGGTGGAATATTATGGACATTCTATAGTTTTAAGCTATTACTTTTGAATATATCTGTGATTTATTTTATATACATTTTGAAAGAGCTAAACTTTGACTTAATGAAAACCTTTAGCTGAGAGGTTATCTGAGAAACTCAGTAAAAACACAAAACAGATTTCAGATTTTGTGTGAGACTTGTGGAGTGCAGAGAGCTGCTTTGTTTTTATCACAAAAAAAAACAAATACATGTATAATCCGCTCTTGTCGCTTGAATTTTTTACTCTACTGGCACAAAATAATTAACCTTAGTTACACCCTCCTTCTTTCTGTATCTTATGGAAAATATTCCAGAGCAGTTTTACATTACACAACGTGAAGCCTAATTGGCAGGTAGATATGCCTTCTAATGAAAACAATTAACTGTATTAGGATGAAGCCGCAACAAGAGACTCTGCTGTTTCAGTAACAGAACAGCGCCCCCACGCCAGCAGCAGGCATCGTAAGATATAGCACTTTTATTCTGTCATTCAATTTCACAGTATGAAACTCTGACGATCAGATCAGTCACTTTGTGTTGTGTGTCAAAGATCACATGAATACATTCTGATGGTCGGAGGTTGAGGTCAATGGGTACCATATCTGTAGAAAGACTTTGTATTTTTTGACAAATGTTACAAATGGTGTGTTTGTCAAAAATCTAGATCACTCACTTCAAGCATGTCCTTTATTGTGGGCATGATACCAGAGGAACAACTCATGTTCTTGAATACCAGTAATGTCCACTTGGTCTCAGATGAAATTATTCTATTTGGGTTGTAAAAGCTCACAGTTAAAGGTCACTCTAAAAATAATTGTGAATGCAGTATCACAGGAGTTATTGAAATTAACAATGAACTTATTTGATTTTGGGGGCCGCTCGACTTGCATCTGTAAGGTTCTTGTAAATGTAATATTGCAGGAACTCTAATAACACATGAGGGTTACGGTGCATGTTTTTGGCATACAGCCACCTGTTGTGTGTGTGGGCGACACAGTGAAGCACTGTGACAAGAAATGTTAAAATGGGGGGTTTGATCTGCTGTTAGAAAGTTATGAACAATTAGTAGCAGCTCCCAGCACTCGCGTGATTTCACTTAACAAACGAAAAATATGTATGTACAATAAGTAATTTTTACTTTACAGACCATACATTTTTTCTCTATTTATACGGAAATAATAATGGGAGGGCTGTGAAAATCCCAGATGTCATGTTTATAAAGGCTTTGGAGTTCTGTACATATTATTTAAATTAATTGATTACACAGGGTAAATACTCGCGCAATCACTAAATTTGTGTTGTATATTATTTTTTGTAAAATATTAATTGTTTGTTTTTGATTATGTCCTAATACTCAAATCAAAAGGGGAAACCATGCGAGGTGAACATTTTCTTTTTATAGACGATGTGTGATGGTAAAATCTCTTCTTTTAACTAGGAACTGGAAGAGTGCCCGACCAGCTGGTCCATCTGGACATGAAGCATGGCGTGGAAGCCAAAAACTATGAGGAGGTATGTGTTGGACCTTTTCGCTTTTGTAGAATGATACAGACCCTGTATGCAGAGAAACTCTGTCTGATGCTTGTAGACAGCATCAGGTGCTGAAGCACATCCAAATGTCCTAAATATAATATAAAATGTGGGTTGGAGTTCTCCTTCGGGTAGTTGGGTTTTAAAAGTTGGTATACTGGCCCTCATTCGTCACACAATACATGTTTGGTAAAGTGAGTGCACATTCAAGAGATGCGTGAGAAATGAGCAGTGATTTAAGCATACTAATAAAGTTGAGCTGTGGAAACAAGATTTACTTGTCCCAGCACATTCATGCCATGTAAAGTAATTGTTCCTAATGGCAGCAATGTAGATTCCTTTTGTTGTGTTATTGGTTTTGTAAAGTGTCCACTGTGTCCAGTGTAGAAAATGAGGATGGGTTGACACATTTCTGAACATATCTTTTTTTTATATAGGGATATTTTGCTGTTCATCATCACTTGCATTCTTTAGTATTCATTCTAAGAATGGACTAGCGCTTCACACTGTGGCCGCCTCAGGCAACACTTCATAACATAGAAATGATAAAAGCGTATAAGCTGAGAATCACCCTCGTTCCCACAGATGGTGCATGAACATGCTGTTCTTTTCTCTTTGTGTGTTTGTGTGTGTGTGTGTGTGTGTGTGTGTGTGTGTGTGTGTGTGCGCGCGCCCCTGCGTGTGTGCGTGTTGGTGGATGTTCACAGAGAGATCAAGTGTGCATTACCATTATGGGCAAGTGGAGCTCTAAAGTACATGTGCAGTTACCTACATATAGGTGTGTTACTTGGCACAGGTGTAAAAGTTGTTCAGAAGAACTGTCTGTTGCACAATGTCTGAGAATTTGTACTCGGAAAAGTTCAATGATAAGATGTAACCTCCAATGTTTTCTAATTCTCTGCTTATTTGGTGTCTCATGAAGCATCTCAGGCAGATTGCAAAACAGGACTGTTGACTTGTGCATATTTTTAGTTCTTGGAGTAAAGGAGCATGGGATGAGGACATAATAAATAGACAAATGTACAAATTTACAAAAATATAACAAATATTTTTTTTATCAAAAAACAACCGCAGTATAGTTCTATTAAAACTGTTGACCCAGCCTTCCCAAGTTGTACAGGTGTTTGGTTCACACCAGTGTTCAAATGTCCCAGTTCCTACCAGATGGAATGATGACTAGTAAATGGCCAGTTTGTTTAACCATAGAGGAGTATACACGGTCTAGGAGTGACACCTGGTGGACAAAGTATATAACACTGCGAATACAGTAGGTGTAGAATTCCTTAAACAGGCTACTCTGCATGTTTTCTGGTGGTGTTAGTAGCCTGTGTATTGTTCCTGCAGATTGCCAAGGTGGAGAAGCTGAAGCCTCTTGAGGTTGAGCTGAGGCGACTGGAGGACCTGTCAGAATCTATCGTTAGTGACTTTGCTTACATGAAGAAGAGAGAGGAGGAAATGCGGGACACCAATGGTAAAAAGAAAACACAGTTCATCCTTCCTTTTAGCATATAAATAAAAATATGGAGTGTGTAATTGATTGAATTTTGTCTCCACTTTCCAGAGTCCACCAACACACGTGTGTTGTACTTCAGCATATTCTCCATGTGCTGTCTTATTGGACTGGCTACATGGCAGGTTTTTTACTTGCGTCGCTTCTTCAAGGCAAAGAAGCTAATCGAGTAGAGCAGCCCCTAGTTGTTAACTTGAGTGGAAGCTGCCTGCCAGTCAGCCAACACATCCCAACATCCACCCTCCTTGGACTATCTTCAGCAAACAACAGCAAGTGGGGTTCAGAGGTTCAATGTCTAGTTTTCACAGCTGTGGGAGAAAGCGTACAAAGGTTGACCTGGAAAAATGATTCACCTGCTTATTTAGTTGTGGTTTAAAACATGAAAAGCACTGTAGGGAGAAGGCACTGTGAGACGTGGGTGGTGTATGTCACTGCATTAGTGAGATATGTCCTTCTCCGTGGTTATTCACCTTTCTGTCTGCACTGTTTTGAATGTTACAGCTCACTGAATAAGAACTTGTTCCTTCAATCAGTTGAACAGTGATGTTTGATTTTGAGCTCGGTTTGAGTGGATGTGCCATGATCTAATGTCTTTTACCCTTCTGTTTGATGTACACATTCTTTGCCACGCCAAGCAAACTAGATCCTTGGTGCCCCTTCATCAAGAGAAAATTGGCAACCACTGAATTTTGTGTGTTGTCACTTAACTTGCATATATGTTCAGTAGCTAAATTTAACCATTTCTTTAGTTTTTCTTATTGTATATGCTATTTAGTTGCTTCTGCGGGTAAGTTTTTTTGGGGTTATGAGTTGTCAGAGTAATATTCTCACAAATATAAATAAGGTCACTTTTATTAGCTCTTGCCTGTTCTAGTTTTGTTTTTGGGACAACTGAAAATGAATCTTGTCACCATTCAAAAGTAGCCAAGAATCTAAAACCTGGACCTTTTTATGAAGAAATTTGCAGTGTTCTGTTTGATGAAAGAAATTCAGCCACCAAATTTTGTGATGCAGTTCATCTAAACTTGTGCATGCCTCTCGTGTTAGGGTGCAGCAGATGGAGGTATTCATGGCTAATGTAATGTAGGATTTAAACAATCCCTGAAGTTTACTTTGAGTCATACACCCATTTTCCTTACACTGACACCTTTAATTGGTCTGGTTAATCTTTCAAAATGTCACATCCCAATTACAGTTCTTGCAGGTCCATCAAGAGTGCTTCTTTTCTTTGGAAATACTTATGAGACTTGGGTTACATGAAAATATGAATGGTTGCTAATATTCCGATTGTTTGACTGGGAATAATTTAGACATCTGTCATGGGTACATTTTTATCAATGAACATGCGCCTTGTGTGCACTCAATGATTTTTATGTTGACTGATAAATTTTGTAAAATTGTGTTGGGCTTTTATTCAATAAAATATTGGATGGATTTACATTAGCTATGGTGTAGTCTACCCTTTTCCTACATGGAGTGCCAATGTATGGACCCTAAAAGACTGTTTCAGATTGGAAAAAACATTTATCAACAGATATAGAATATATCTGTATTGTGTGTTGGATTTGAATTAGGAAAATGGGATTCAAATGGAAGAAAATGGCACTATGACAGCAGGATAAGAAGTATACAACAAATATTAATATTTACACAATGATATTATTTAATGGCACCAAGTTTTGGTTCTGCTTGTTACAATAAAAAAACAATCTGAATACAAAAATTTACTTTCTACTTATTTAAGTACATTGTACATGTGTCACATTTATTTCTATAAAGAGAGAAAACCATTGCAAAGCCATCCACATAAGATACAAACGTGCAGAGGTGGTAGAAGTACAAGTATTGTTTATACATATTCTTATACTCATAGTTGCATGAAAACATGTTTGTCCCCTTCCTAACCTTTCACATTTTAGAACAATTGTCATGCTTAAAAGGTTAATATTATCAAATGCTTTTAAATATTAACCCAAGTAAACACAAAATTTAAAAAAAGTGAATTTATTAAGGGAAAAAAACCCAAAACGTATTAGTTGACAATATTTTATTAAGAATGTATTGGCAAAAATTATCTTCTAACTACAACTGTCAAATAAATGCTCTGGAGTAAATACTGCATTACCTCAAAGTTGTACTAATTATTTACCACTTCTGCAGGCAATTGGTTCATGTAACTGCCCAATAAGTGTTATTAAAACATATGAACATGAACATATGAGTTAAGGTTTCGCTCAATTTAACTTCACCAAAGTTAAACATGAAGATACAGATATCTGGCTGCGTTATACAAGTAAAAAAGGCCCAAGGGGTAAAAGTATTTCTTTGCAATATTTCACTAACACATGTAAAAATTGATGCAACATTTCGCATACTGTTCAACCAATCAGAAGAAGGCAGCGCCGTGGCGACCCGGATGTGTTGATGACGTATTT
This sequence comes from Microctenopoma stevenorrisi, assembly GCA_032270685.1. Taxonomy (NCBI): domain Eukaryota; kingdom Metazoa; phylum Chordata; class Actinopteri; order Anabantiformes; family Anabantidae; genus Microctenopoma; species Microctenopoma stevenorrisi. Next base: position 8,410,951 of record JAUMTR010000016.1, read on the forward strand.
CCTGAACAGGAGATTTGCACGGTGGAAAGAGAACTGAGTTTGTTCGCTTCTGCTCTGACAGCACGTCGGTTTTATCTTAACTATGCCGGGTCCAGACAAAGAAACAGACCTGACGGAGAGAATTGAAGCGTTTCTGTCCGACCTAAAGCGTGGAGGGAGCGGTACGGGACCGCTGCGGGGCTCAGCGGAAACAGCCCGAGAAACGACAGCTCTGCTCCGCAGGATCACTGCTCAGGCCCGGTGGAGCAGTGCAGGTGCTTCAAGCTAATGTTGATCAACTTACAGCTTAACACACTCATTAGAGGAGTGCGGCCAGTCAGTAAGAAAGCCTGTAGTGCAGCTGGAAAGTGTGGACTTTACTTAAATCTACTGTAACGGCTGCCAGAGGTGTGGTAATGTATTTTACAGAGTCAGGTGTATTTATTCTGATAAAGCCACTGATGAACACGTCGAAAAAGAAAACAATAATGCTGTTTGGTTCAGTTTGTCATCATCTTTTAACAGATTATTAAAAATGTATTTTCACTGTTCGGTTTCAGGTGACCTGATGGAGATAATCCGTAAAGAAGGGAGGAGAATGACTGCAGCCCAGCCTTCAGAGACCACTGTGGGTAACATGATCAGGCGGGTCCTGAAGATCGTCCGAGAGGAATATGCCAGGTGACTAAAGCCAATAACAGCTGCTAAATCCCAGCCACTGTCCATATGTTAGGGTGACATAATTGGTTATTACACTGGCCATGAATATTACAGATGCACACAGTCTAAAGAACTGGAGGTGGAGTTAGTGTGGCTCATACTCATTCTTCTCCTTGACTGGGCTTATTTTAAAGGGGCAGAGTTTAACCCGTTAATTTCACTTATGAGCTTAGTCACCAGTTACTAGTGAAATATTTACAGGAAACCTGAATTTAGAGACTTCTACCTTGCAAATGTTTTCTGTAGATCTCGGGGTAGCAGTGAAGAGACAGACCAACAGGAGTCCCTCCACAAGCTGCTGACTTCAGGAGGACTGAGTGAGGAGAACTTCAGACAGCATTTCACCACCCTTAAATCCAATGTCATAGAGGCCATTAATGAGTTGCTGACGGAGCTGGGTACATATAATTTAGATTTTTAACATTGTTGATGTTAAACAGTTAATTTATATTTATATTTATCATCTTGTCTTACATCTATTAATTAAACAAAATCTCTATTTATTGCATTATAAGGTTTAGTTTTTGCTGACCTGACAGTTCTATATTTCAGAGGGAACCACTGACAACATTGCCATGCAGGCTTTAGAGCACATACACTCCAATGAGGTCATTATGACTATAGGCCGCTCTCGCACCGTGGAGGCCTTCCTCAAAGATGCCGCACGCAAGCGCAAGTTCCATGTCATCGTGGCAGAGTGCGCCCCATTCTGCCAGGTAGCTTCAAGGAATTTGGTTGTGCTTAGATAAAACTTTGTTTGTAGGATTTTTATAATGAGTGTCTTATTTGTGCATCTTCAGGGACACGAAATGGCAACAAGTCTCTCTAAAGCTGACATAGAAACAACTGTGATTGCAGACGCTGCCATATTTGCAGTCATGTCTCGAGTTAATAAGGTATTTAACACGACACGAGTCTTTGAAACAGCCGTGTGAGAACATACCGAGGAAGTTACCCTGTGGGATGGTGTCTTTTCAGGTCATCATTGGCACACAGACAGTTCTAGCTAATGGGGGGCTGAGGGCTGTCAATGGGACACACACTCTGGCACTTGCAGCCAAGCACCACTCAACACCTCTGATTGTTTGTGCACCTATGTTCAAGCTCTCGCCTCAGGTAAGAAGACAGTGCAGAACGTCAGATTTGTAATTTGTATCATTTCTGCTGACCGTCGACAGTGGTGCTAAAACTGCTTTGTGTCCTCAGTTCCCAAATGAAGAGGATACTTTCCATAAGTTTGTCTCTCCACATGAGGTGCTTCCTTTCACTGAAGGTAACGCTCAAAAGTATCAACTTTGAAGCTTTTAAAATAAATGTTTCTCTCTTGTGGAACAGTATCTTAAAGTTAATTTTCTCAGTGTACTTCTGACATCTGTATTATTTGTACATTTGTAGGTGAAATTCTGTCAAAGGTGAACGTGCACTGTCCAGTGTTTGATTATGTCCCACCTGAGCTCATCACGCTTTTCATCTCCAACATTGGAGGACACGCGCCATCGTACATCTACCGATTGATGAGTGAACTTTACCACCCAGAAGACCATGAGCTTTAATGTGTCACTAACAAATAAATTTAATTTAACGGTTGTGGTAGTGTTGTTCGAGTCTGCTTTGATGATCTTAGAAACCAGAATGTGTGGAAGATCCAGACGGATTTATTACTATGCATTTGTGCCCAGATTACATAATGTACATCAATGAATAATAATGATAAAATGAATACACAATGTGCAGAAGTATTTAATACCATAGCATGTCTAATTCAACTCAGTCAGCGGCAGAAGAGAGGATTAGATTGTTTCGATTGTTTACTTCCACTATAATAGATGCTTGCACTGGCTTTCTAAGGCAGAGATTTTTGTTTTGGTTACATTTATAAAACCTGCATTGCGTAAAAGACAAATTAATTGTGAATGAATTATTTAATCGGTTTGTACTACAAACATTTTACATGCGCAAATTGATTATTTTTTTTACCTCCACCTGCAGGACGTGAGGAGATGTGCTGCGTGTGGTGGGTGTAGTTGTTGCTGTCCTCCAGGTGGAGGTGGTGTAGG